>SKCR01030640.1:0-491791 GCA_019454045.1 Zanthoxylum bungeanum
TGATCCATATATATCACGAGTTCTATCATACACATACATACACTCAGACATATTTACAAACGTTCCGCAACTAACCACGAATCACATATAACAATCGGTACATCAAAGATCACATAATCCAGTAATACATATATACGGTTGGCTTACACACACAATGCTCCTATGAGACTCATTATCTATTTTAGAATAGGTATGAGATGAATTCCATCCGAACGGATCCCTAACTAGCTCGATTACTAAACCATGAGTGTTAGTGTCCTACACATGACACAAGATCACTAAGATGATTTGTGTGTGAATAAATCAAAGACAAGTTACGGAAATTACTTACTTTGATCGGTTGAGATTCAAAACTTTTCATGGATGTGTGGAAGCTCCAAGCTTTCTTTTGCATTCCAAACTCAAGGGTATTTGAAGAATTTTGCAACAAAATTCCATGGTGAAGAGGAAGCAAGTTCGGCCATTAGGAGGGAAGAAAGAGAGAATGAATAGTATTTTCAACTTGTTACAAAACATGTGAAAAAGTGTGTGTTTTGACTTCCAAAGTGCAATAAATATTGCCAACCACTTCCATCATCTTTTGACAAGTTGATGTAAGTTTGAGTGGGTCCCACCATTTTCAATTACAAATTTAAGTTGGCTTACACAACACACTTTGGGCCTGATTTCGTTTAATCTGATTAAATGAATTTTTCATCTCGACGTAATTACCTAGCAAAATTATTACGAAGGTCGCTTGCGAATTAATTCCAAATAATTCGTTCGCTAGAATTAAAATCCAATTTAATTTCACATTGAAATCCAATTTCAATAATATATCTGATATATTATTTTATACCAAATAATAAATTAAATAGAAAAATCTAATTTAATTATTAAATTTATTTTACCGATTAATTTCAAATTAATCGCGTTATCTCTTCTCCGCGAATTAATCCCAGATTAATTCATGACGTAATTAATCCCAAATTAATTTTCTCTCTGTTAATTATTCACAGATTAATTATTGCCGTAATTAATCTCATGTTAATTTTTCTCTCTCATAATTAATCCCAGATTAATTCTGTTCGAGTCAAATATCATCATTGAATCTTTGGGAAGAGACCCAAAAGATCCCTGGATATGTTGGCAGTAATACGGTTATCGGACTATCCGAACACGTGCGTACCCTGTACCACGTTCTTACCGATTTACAAGACATGGTTGGCTTCTAGCAAAGCATCGTGCCTACCCAATTCTCCATAATATTTAACGAGGAATATACAATCTTTATCAGGCGTAGTATACAATGTATTGCGCATTACGATCCAGTATTGGATGTCACATGCTAGGCATGGGGCTGGAATTGTGTCTACCCCGTACGAAGCATATATCGGATCATCAGCAACTAGTCTCTGTAATTGGATAATCATGACCTAGTTATACTATCCCAATAGCTGCAGCATTTAAGAGTACTAGTTCTGTATCCCTGATTGTTCATCATCTCCATATAATTGAAGTGATACTTCCATATTGACATCACACCCAATACACTACGATTCTCAATATACCCAGAAGAGGCGTACACAGAACCATATTAAAGCCTTGGACGACCAAAACCAAAGCATACTTATTGTCGCAAGTATTAGCGATGCAAGTCTCATGTTAATACCATATACACCCACCCTGATTCATAGACACATAGTCATACTACCAATGGGATTCCGAGGGATCTATCCAGAGCGAAGTTGTTCCCGGTCCATCGGCTAACAGAACCTCCAACCACACTTGCAAAAATATCCAATACTTAAATATATAAGAACTATGTCGTTAAGCTTCCATAACGCGCACAAGTGTAATACCAGTCTATTCCGCATTATCGATGTCCAGTCTCGATAATACTACGACTAGGGATATTTAATGATTAAACCTTTCTTGGATTAATACTATCTCATATCTTATTAATCCGGTACTAATCATATGGACTTTTATCATTTATATATCTAAGTAATCCAATTACAAATGATAAAAGAGCAATTTCTTTTTTCACATAGTTAATTTTTACAAAGAACATCATGTTTTTTACAAATAGTGATGTTATGGGTCATAATTGTCTTAAAATGAAAACATCAACCAATTAAACATATATACATGCATACATACATATCACGACATACCAAACTCATCACACGACTTCTCATACACAAGCACATCCATGACAAACACTCCAAAATATCATTCAAACACTCATATATATACATATGTTTCAAACATACGAATATATATCTTGATACGAATTCAAATGTCATATCCTTAATAGTCTTCATATCTTTTCTTTTATCGATCAAACATATTCATTTTCAAAATTTCTATCTAGAAACATTTTTACATAGTATCTTTACCAAATGAACATATCCATTTGAGGATAACTTAGCTTATATTCCTTCCTTATCGCACTTAACCATTCCAATCTCTATAAAAAATAATTTACATGTATAAGACAATAACGACTTATTCATATAGCGTACATATACATAAGCTAATACCAAATCGGAAATCATGAATTATTCCATTTATCGATTCCGTATACCCCACCTATATATATCTTATCATTATATACATATATAAATACAAATACATACTTATATACTTATACATTTACATATTCATTCACATAAATAATTTCATATCGTTACAGGTTCATACCTTTACGTACATTTATACATACACATAGACATTAATCTTATCAAATATTTCACTTCAAAATACATCAATACATACATACAGACATATAATGGGAATAATAAAAGTCATACATGCGATGGTCGTTTCACTTAACCAAACATAGCATTGAACTTCATTCTCAAACTACCTCTTAACTATCCTCTTTTTTAACCTATATATATATATATATATATTCAAAACACGAATTCACCAATTTAAGTTCTCATCACATGGGTTACTTACCTGGCTTCACGAATATGTCACATATGTTTTTTTATTTTATTGAAGGATTATAATATGTTTTAATCTAAATAAATGAAAATTTAAATAAACATAAAATGAACTACTTTAGAAAACCTTATGCTAGCGAAAAACATAGGGTTGCAACTTCACTTAAGCATCAAATAATGACTTATTTCACTTTTCATTCAATAGGGTTATTTTTATGAATTATTAACCCAGAACACTAAATTATCTATCAGTCTCTAATGAGTCAAGAATTCATAAATATAACTGAAAGAAATAAAGGATAAAAAGAACTCGTGTTGAGATCCTCTGCTTCAATCCTCAATAATGGATGAGAATCTGGTTCTTATCTTACTATAGGTATTTTTCTATGCTTTGCGGTCTCCCAAAGTATCCTCCTTTAAGGTTTAAGATGAACTTGTTCTTATATAGAGACTGTTGTGAGTTTTCCTTCTTAAGAACTTGGAATTCTTCTCGCACAAGGAATCAGGGATGCGTCCCAATGCGCATGCTCGTGCTTGGCGTCGTGACATGCAAAAAAAAAAGATTCTATCTTAAAAAATCTATAGTGCGTCACGACACACTGACCCGTATGTAACACCCATCCATAGGCAAAGTGCTTTCGATAGGAAACAGAATTAACCTATCTCGATAAGCCTCTAAATTTACATAAAATCGGGCATGATGTATCCTAAAACTGGACAACTTGGATCAAAATTCAGGATCAAACATAATCTAAGAAAACATCAAGCAAATAAAAGGACCTCATGTCCACATAAAACACATCAAAATCATATCCTAAGGGCTTCGTGCTCATATCATCTATCAACACTCAAGGACTCGGTGCCCACAACATCATATGTAATCAAAATATTTACTTAATATATATACAAATAGTGTGATCAGCACGATAAATAAAATATTGATCTCAAATCCTAGACTTCTAAAACTCTTCCTAGGACACTTGCGAGGGTGAATGCCTCTTGGGTTATCCGCGCCTCGAGCATGATTTCCAAAGCTGTCATGGTTAACCACTCTAGAAGCCAACATGAAAAACTAGCAAACTGGTTTGATCTGATTTTTAAAATTCAGTAAGTAACCATGCTAGTATTACAATAAACAAGTCAAACATAAACTACAAACAATCAAATAAAACATATCAGTAGTTTATCAGAATTACGAAACTGTTACAAGTTTAGATTTGTCAACTTTTATCATCTTTTATACTTTACCATGAAAAATTCTCATAATGCCAATTTTTAGCCAAACATTCAAATCTCGCAAAGCATCATCCCGAATATCACAAAACAAGTCATTTTACTTCGAATCTATTTCCATCATACGAGACGTCAAATTTATTATATTTTATTACGATTAAGCATCTTTGAAATATTATTAAATTGATAGAATAAACATATTTTCTTCAATTCAAAACATATTTCCTTTAATTCAACACATACTTTCTTCTATTCAAAACTTACTTCAATGCAAAACAATCTTTCTTTAACTTCTTTAACCATGATAACCTTACAATAGCTTAACACTTGGGATTCATTTGCATTCACACTTCTCTTATATACATGCAAATATAATTCATAATTCTTACACATATAAGTACATACCAATATAATTTAGCAAACACGCTTTATAACTTCTGATATTCACATCGGTTCAATTCATCCATTCATTTTACATAAGCATACATGATCCATACATATCACAAGTTCTATTATACACATACATATACTCAGACATATTTATAAATATCATGCAACCAACCACGAAGCACACATAACAATTGATACATCAAAGATCACACCATTCAACAATACATACATACAACTGACTTACACACACAATATTCATACGAGACTCATTACCTATTTTAGAATTTTTATGAGATGAATTCTCTCTGAACAGATTCCTAATCAACTCGACTACTACATCACGAGAACATCAACCAATTAAACATACATACATGCATACACATCACGATAAACCAACCTCATCGCACGACTTCTCATACACAAGCACATCCATAACAATCAAAAACATCATACAAACACTCATATACATATATATGTTTCAATCATACGAATATACATATTATTACGAATAAAAATGCCATAATTTTAACAGTTCTTATATCTTTCATTCACCGATCAAACATACATAGTTTCTTACTTCCTATCTGGCAACCTTTGATATAGAACTTATTAATTAAATATTTTCATTCAAGAAGTGTTTAACTTACTCTCATTCCTTATCACACTTAACCATTTCAATATCTATACAAATAACTCATATGTATAAGTTAATAACAACTTATTCATATTACATACACATATATAAACTAATGCTAATTCAGAAATCATGATTTGTTCCATTTACCAATTATGTATATCAAAACTATACATATCTTAACATCATATGTATATACTTATATATTAACATATTCCTTTACATACACGCATTCATATCATTATAGGTTGATACCCTTACATACATCCATACATACACATAAACATTAAACTCATCAAGTATTTCACTTCATATCAAAACATTGATAAAAATCTATATTTGTGGTAGTCGATAAACTTAACTATACATACTTTCCAACTCTATCTCATGAGTATCTTTAACTATCATTGTATTATCCTAAACACTTCAATCATTTTTATAGATACATAAATTTTTATATATAAACGTAAATCAACAAATTAAGTACTCTTCACATGAATTACATACCTAACTTCGCGAATGCTCCAGATTTTAGTAAAGTATGCCAAAATAAATGGTGAAATGTCGTTAGAATCGTAACTTTACAGAATTTCTTAACTTAACTACGATAAAATTCTAGATCTTTTTGGGATAACCAAATCAAGTCCGATTTCAATATTTTCAGTTTTATTACTCTTAAAATATCACTACAAACTATAAACTATTCCAAGCCACTAGTTCACTTAAATCCTCGATTTTTGTGTTTTTAGAAAATCTTTCAAAAAAGTTTATGCAAATACTACGGAAGGATCCTAAACCCTTCAAACCTACCCGAATTTATCCAGAAATTCTCGTAATATCATATATAACTCATAACTATCATTAAAATCATATCATATCATTGTACGTAAAAAATCCACTTTTACTAGAATCTTACATATTATATCGGATCGATCAACTCGTTCCGTTTTCACTAGGATTATACCAAATGCACATATTCAGTATATTCATACTCAAACAATTTAATTAATATCAATATACTATTCTATGAAGCTACTGTATACATCCGAACATTTAACGGCAAATTTGAAATTAGTGAATTTTTATCGGAAGGTCTTATCGAGATTTCGAGGCCATATACGGACTCCAAATGATCCACGAATGTGTTGGAATCGACATAATTCTGATCAAAGTTACTGTTCACCATGGGTCACAATTCATCGAACCTTCCTCCATCGTTTCATATGCAACCGTGCATGGAACGGAAAATCTATCACCGCCAACTTGTAGTACTCTCTGAGAGCTCGGGTCATGAAATGAAGTGACGAGCCAGGATTGAGAAACCTAAACCCACACATTTCTCTCTCTTTCATCTCCGTTTCTGATGTTTCTAGCGTCGTCTCCGGCCACTGTTGGATGAAGGATGGTCGGACGTCTCTCCTAGTGCCATCGCGACGGCCAGTCATGGCCGACTGGCCACAGGCGCGACGATCGGTCGCTGATTCAAAAATAGAGATGGGAGTTATTTTGAGAAGATGGAGAAATTGTGAAATTTTCATAATTTTTAAAAATTATGGGGTATTTATAGAAAAATTTCCGAAAATTACAATCTGACCCCCAAAATTACTTTTAGGTCATTGTCATTGGACTTTCACGGAAATTCATATTTTTGAAGCCATTCTTATGCAACTTTCGAAACATGTTCAACACGAAAATTATTCATCTCAGAAAAACGAGTCTGATGGTTCAAAAATCAACTCAATCGGAGTTCATTTTCTATTTTATAGCTGAAATAAGAAATTTTTATGCGTATAACCATATAATCAGAAATCACGTAACTAGTTCTCTAAATCACGCGTTTTCACTTAAAAATATTCCGACCTATTTTCCAACACATATACTCTTATTTTCGAATATCATCACATTCCATATCATTAACTTTAATCAGAAATCATCCAATATTGTTCTGAAAAAACTCGAGGTATTACATTACATTGCGACACTTGCTTTGGATCATAGAAGACTGCCCGTTTTAACTCCTATTACTAATTTTTTGCTCGATAAGTTCAACTTTTTGTATTATAATTTGAGCCAACAAAATATACTCAAAACACATCGAAATATTCATAAATCTTGATATAACCCACAAAATACAAGAGAGAGAGGCGGTTAATATAGATATATTTACAATTCAATACACCCTCAAACTTAAACATTTTTCTTATTCTCAAGAAAAAAAAAACAAACTTAAACAAATTAACGTAAGCCACTTTCGTATGAATCACGATTATATTTAGCATATGCAACAAGCCTTTAAACCTATATACGGCTCTAGTGGACTAGTTGTAGCCTCGTTAGGGCTTGCAGTGATATCAGGCACAATTCAATACACAGTCACAAAAAAAATGCAAAGAGAAACTATTAACACAAATAAAACAATCATGTGGAGTTAGACATGACATTATCCTCAGAGAATGCCCAACAATGAAATCAAAGAAACCTTCAAAGTGCTCAACTAACTCAAATTCAATTTCTTGAATCAATCATCTAAATCAGACTCACAATGTGTGTGTGTGTATAAAGGTCCGGCCATTGCTCGATTCCTAAGTGAGTTAACTAGGTGATTTCATCTCAAAAATCAGAATCCAATGGGTCTAACCAACCTAAATATCTAAAAAATACTGTGTGTTTGACCATTCACAGTCAGTATGGTACGACTTATATATTTATTTATTTTTGACTCACATACCATTTAAGGTAGCATTTTTCCTCATGATGGTCCTAACACTCGCCCATGAATAACTTCACGCTTAAAAGTTTCAAGTGGTTTTTTCTTTCTTCTTTTTCTTTTTTCTCTAGCCATTTCATACAGCGTAAATAATTATAGATAGAGATAAATATCTAAGCAAAAGATCATTCATCTTCAAATAAATTTCTCAACTAGTCAATTTATCGACAAACTAGGTTCTTACTGTTACAAACTTATTTTTAAGTTCTTACGAGTTTAATCTAGATCACATACTCAAAACATTGGATAAAAATAATTTGGCAATTATCGTTTTTCTAAGATGTCACATTGAAGGAAAAAAAAACTCATCATTTGGACTTATGCTTCACTACCTAAGAATTTTTAATATTTTTTTTTAAAAAAAAAAATTTATCAAGAATAAAAACGCACATAAAACCCCCAAGCTTAATAGTTTCATTATCCTCAGTGTAATAAAATAAATTCAAATAAGGATATAGAATGAACAATACTACCGTATGAGGATCATTCTAACTTTTCTATAGCAGTTTCTGCCTAATGATTGCAGGGTATTGCGGTGCGCTACCTTCTTATTTGCCTCATGTCAAATTTATAGTTTGTAGGTTATGCTTCTTGTGAAAGTACATGCATAAATAAACATGTAAATATTTAAATATGCAAATTGACATCCAAATAACAAAAATTAACTATAAAAATTACAAATAAAAGAAAATAAATAAAATATGTGGGTTGCTCCCACCTAGCGTTAAGTCTAACATCTTCAGTCAGACGTAACCTCCCAATTGGTCATAATAGCTTCCTTGTAAGTTTAGACGTCTTTGATAGAACAATCCTATAGGCCTTATTATTCACAATTCTTGTAGTGGTTTATCCATGGACAGTCCCATTGGTTCCCTCAACGACTCATCAAATGGTTCCACCTTGTAGGTCAACACTAACACGAGGAGATATAACACGTACATGTATATGTTCTCATATAGTATTTTCCTCTGTGGTAGGAATCTTCAGCAAACACGCTTCAGGATGGTGGCTCATGTTAAAGATTTCTTGACCAACACTATTTATCCCAAAACACTCTTCATCATCTTGCGGGCATGACATGACTTTGAAGAAAAGAGAAATCACATTTTGATCTTGAACTCTCATTGTTAGTTCACCTTTATACATGTCGATGAACATTCTACATGCAGCCAAGAAGCACCCTCCTATAATGATAGGGACTTCATGATCTTCCTCCATGTCTAACCTACCTAAAATAACGGGCTCGTATAAATTTCCCCTTTAAGTCCATTAGGAAGACGTAATTGTCCATTTTTACTAGCATGTTATCTACTATTCCTCATGGGTAGGTGAGAGATCTATCTGCTAATTGCAACATGATTGTGATTGACTTCACCTCTCCCAAACCTAATTTTTTTGTAGATAGACAGCGGCATGAGGTTGATACTCACACCTAAATCACATAGAACCTTACTGAAATATCAATTATTGATGGTATATGGTATGGTAAAACTGCAAGGATCCTTCAACTTCGGGGGTAGCTTTTTCTACAAGATAGCATCGCATTCCTCTGTGAGGGCCACAATTTTAAATTCACCTAGCTTATTTTTATTTGAAAGGATGTCCTTCAAAAACTTGACATACCTGGACATCTGCTCTAACGCTTCCATAAATGGTATATTAATATGTAATTTCTTGAAAATTTCAAGAAATTTTAGGATTTTTTTTTCCAACTTAGTCTATTGCAGGCGCTGGGGAAATGGTGGGGGTAGATAATCTATAGGACTTGCCTCCTTACTATTTTTTCATTTCCCTATTTCTCCTTCATCGGTTCCTTCTTTCTTTCTAGCAGATGAGTTACCCCAACATCTTTGTCAATAACGATTTTGTTTTTCAATATGATGGCCTTGCAAGTTTTATTTATTTTGCCATTTAGGTTAAGTTCTGTATCACTTGGGAGAGATCATTAAGGTCTTAATTCCATCCACTCCCCAACTGTCCCAATTGATATTTCCAGTGTCTTCAAAATTCATCTTGGTAGTGTACTAACACTTCCAATCTAGCAGTATTCCTCACATTTTCCCGGTTATGCTCTGTAAGAAACTTGTTTTAATTAGCCATCTAGATTAGTAGATCTTCTGCGGATGGTTTGCTCTCTTGAGTTGCATCTCTACTTATTGTTGGAAACTTATAGAGGAATGTGATCTATCATGTGGTCATGCCTCTTGGTTATTCTTCCATCCAAAATTGGTGGTCCTTCTATATAGGGTTATAGTTGTTGGAGTAAGGGTTATGGCCTTGTCTGTTATAATTGTTTACATAGTTCCACAAACTCAATACACTTATAGATTATTTCTATATGCCCTTGTATAGTCGTATTAGGCTCCAACTCTTGTACTTTTGCTGCAATTTTCAGGTAGCTTTGTTTTGTTTGCCATTTCTTCAAGCAGCCGCCCAAGAGCGTAGAGTTGCCAACTTCACCTACGTATGCAAAAAATGAATTATTGCACTTTTCATTCAATTGAGTTATTATTATAGATTATTAACCTAGAATACTAAATTATCTACTAGATTTTTCTGATGGTCATATAGAAGCGCTCAATTTACTTCAATTACCTATATTTCTATAATAATTGATTTAAGTTAAACTCATTAATCTCAAGTTCTAATTATGGCTACACATGCTCTACATGTATATTCTTATCCTACACGAAAATCAATTTAGTGAATATGATCGCGAGCTATTATTCTCAAGGCTACACCCAAATTTCATTTTCTCAATTCCTAAAGTTTACGACACTTATTCTATTATTAGTCAGACAATAAAAATGCATAAATGATATGCTTAATATTCATTACAATCGTAGACTAATGAATTGGTTATACATGATGTTCAATAAACATAAATAATTCATTATTACAAGCCAATAATTCATAAATATATCTAAAAGAGATAAATGATAGAAAGAACTCATGTTAAGATCCATTGCTTCAATCTTCATTACTGGTTGAGAATCTTATTCTTGCTTTACTCTATGTGTTTTTCTCTACTTTACGGTCTCCAAAAGTATCCTCATTTAGGGTTTAATATGAACTTTTTCTTATATAAAGGCTGTTGGGAGCTTTCCTTTTTTATAAACTTGGAATTCTTCTTGTACCACGAATCGAGGACGCTTCACGATGCACATTATCCTGCGTCGCGACGCGTGATGCTCTTGTGCGGCATCGCAACGCGCAATAAATTTGAGGTTATGTCTCGAAAATACACTGTAGTGCATCGTAATGCGCTGACTTGGATCACAGAAGATGATCTGTTTTAACTCTGATTTTATCGATTTTTCGCTTGATGATTCTGATTTGTTGTATTATAATCCGGACCTACAAAACATACTCAAAACACATCAAAATATACATAAATCTCGAAATAACCCATAAATGCAAGATATAGAGGCGTTATATATAGATATATTGACCGCTCGTCAATTAAATAGTAATAAATAAATAATATTTTTATTTGTCATAATTCTTAAATATTATATAATTATTAATTGATGATATCACTTCATCCATATGGTAGTGGTACTAAAAAAAAATACTCTTTCAGTCTCAGAGACACTAGGTGTAAAATATTGAAGCCTTTTACCATCGGATCCATATCCAATGTGGAATTATATATATATAGAATGTTTTTTTCTTCTATTGCATTGGGTTGTGCAAAAATTTTATAATTTTTTGTCATCGTTGTTATAATATGTAACAACCCGCTGTAAATTATAGAATCACATAATGATTTGAATAAATGATTGAATTATTAGATACGTGACCTAAATGCCTGGTAGAAATAGGCTAGTGTTCGGAATATTTAGGGTAGTGTAATTCAAAACTATCAAAGTAGATTAGAAGTACTTTTAATAAATTCTACACTGAAAATAAAAATTTTCCATGCAGGAATCATTGAAAATGAAGTTAAAATGAAATAATTATGAAATTTTAAAAATTAAATCGGTTGAGTAATTACACCGGGTACAACATATATCATAAATATTGAGATAATAACTGCATAATTAAATCAAATATGGATAAAATAATAAATAATCATGTATTTATCAGTATAAAAGTATAGTAGGGTTAGCATAGAAGTACATAACCCTAAAGTAAAGAAAGGTGGTGTTAAGCTGTGGGGAAAAAAGAAGAAAATAAAATAAAAAGAAGAAGAAACCCACACCATACACAACCGGTGAGCAGCTCCGGCCACCAATCATGACGCCGTGCACACCGACGGAAAGCTTACGATGAGGGGAACTCAATCGAACTAGTGAGGTCACGAACAGTGGCCGTTTGGGCAGTCAACAGAGGAGATAAAGAGCAGCACATCAGAACTTCTCACTTCAATCAGGTGTTTCACGGTAGTGGCGGTGGATGACACGGGTATGAACCAACCTTGCTCGGCGTGCACTTCCTTTTGGCGGAGGTGGTGTCGGTTACCGTCCACTACATGGAGGAGACCCACCTACACAACCCGCGAGTACTAGTGACCGCAGGTATACACAAGAATAGGAACGGGTTTGTTGGCCCATTCCCAACCAATTTTTTTTCCTATATAATATATAATATATATATATTATATATATATATATATATAATATATATAATAATAATAATAATAATAATAATAATAATAATAATAATAATAATAATAATAATAATATAAATGGATAAAAATAAAAAATATATATACACACACGTGTGTGTGTGTGTGTGTATATATATATATATATATTAATAAGCACTTGCAATAACAATAAATAGTGGTAACAAATAAAAATAAAGATAAATAAAATATTATGTGATATAAGGGTTAATTATATATTGGGATATATGTAGAAATATATACTCGTACATTAGCATATGTATACACAAATGATAATAATAGTAATTAATAATAATATAAATATATATATTTATGTATAAACACTAACAAGAATATGTGTGTGTAATGATAATAAATTAAAAAATAGTCAAGTAATTAAATAGAAAAAATAATAGGGATAATAAATTGTATGTGTGTATTTTAATTACGCAATACGTTACATATTTTAGGAGCAAGTTGATGAAATAGATACACTGTTTGAAATCCTCGTAGATGTAAGTAATTTTTGAACTGTACGCTGGACTAGTGTATATGAATTGAATGGTATGTTTGATGTGGTTATTGAATGGTGTTGGAGTCGATTACATTTATTATGATTATATATATTTTTTACTGTGAATGTTGTGATGGTTGTCTCCTGCTACTAAGTTTACGGTTCAATTTCATTACATAATACATAAACTACTTAAGTAGTGATATGTGCAGTGTCAAGATTATGATTTCAGTGGAAACAATTTGAAATGAATTTTAAAGCAGGCTTAGTATAACTGCTACATGGGAGGTATATGGTAAGGTTGGTAAATGTTGATGGTAATGGATTATCTATGGAAATGATTAATTGTGTTCTGAGGTAGAACATCAAATCTCGACCGGTTGTCCTGTAGTGTGTACCGAGACTGATGGCCCATTAATTAGTAATGGTTTATTAATTAGTAAATGGTTTATGTTAAAATCAAAATTTTCAAAGAGTTGCATTTTAGATCTTTGCATTCATGCATGAAAACTTCCTGCTGGGCTTAGGTTCATTGTGTCATGTGGTGCAGGAGATCATATTTCGATTGATTATGTTGATCTAGCGATTGGTGGTTGTACAACAAATCCATGATGGGGCTCATGTGACAAGGAATAATGTTTTTCATAATTTACAGTTTTAGGCCATTAGGATAATAAATATTGGGATGAATAGGTCTCGAAAGATCTAATTGAAATTACCTACAAACAATAGCGACAATCAATCTCTATACCCAAGAGGGGGGTGAATTGGGTTATCGCTACAAATGCGGAATTATAAAATCTTTGCCGATTTTAAGCTCTTATTACCAAATAGGCTCTTAGGTTAATTTTCTCTATTGTAAATAATAACCTAAATGCAAGTTTTCTATTCAATACTATAAATATAAATAAACTTGCAAATAAGTAAAAGTTAAGGGAAAGAGAAATACGACACCGCGATTTATAGTGGTTCGGCCAAACGTGCCTACGTCCACTCCCCCAAGCCTCACTTGAAGATTTCCACTAGAATCGAGTTTCCGTGGTTCACTCGCAACCAAGAGATTTCCGCATAGGCACACTCACAACCTTTACACTTTACCCAAACAATGGGATTTCACAACCACAAGTGTTTTTGTTTAAAGAAGATTGAAACACACTTGGGCACTTACAAATGTTAAGAAGATTGTGTAAGTTGCAGACCCAAGTGTTCTAAGCTCACTACAAAATATATGAAGATGTAGTGTGTGTGAGCTTGTATGAGTGTTTAAGTATTTGAAGATTTAAGACACTCTTGTTTTTGCTTTTTAAGAAATGATATGAAGGTGCAAGAACCAAGCAAAAACGAATTTAGGACTCATTTATATAGAAAATGAAAACTGTCTCTGCAGTCACTGCTGAGACCGGTATGGAACCCGGTATGGTACCGGTATGCCGGTCTCCAACGGATATATTACCGTTGGGAGAAACTAACCGTTAGACCGGTATGGAAACCGGTATGAGGACCGGTATGGTCCGTGCCGGTTCCAGTGTTTGCACAATGAAGAGCTAGACCGGTATGGTCACCTGTATGGAGACCGATTTAGGACATACCGGTTCCAGTAAGGGAACTAGCCGTTGGGACTACCGGTATGGAGACCGATTTAGGGCATGCAGGTTCCAGTGAGCTTGCAAAAGGCTTTACTTGACCGGTATGGTCATCGGTATGGGACCGGTATGCCGGTCTCAGACCAAAATGCAGAGTAAGAAGGTTTTAAGGCATTTTGTGATGATCCTAATGTATCTAAGTGAATGTGCATGATCCCTATAAGCTTAGGCACTTGAATATTACAATTCACATTTACAAATTAAATCATAAGCTAAGACTTCGCAATATATCTTCGATTTGCCGCAAGTCTTCACATTTTCGCTCTTTACCCCAATGCTTCGACACTTTTTGTATTGCTTCGTGTTTGAACGTCGAAGTCTTCTTCCGAGTTGACGTCATCAAAAACCTTTTATGCGACCAAGTCGCCAACAATCTCCCCATACCCCTTAAAACTTGTTGATACTTGTGAGCTTCTTGGAGTCCAAGTATGACGATTTTGCTCCCCGTCAATATAAGCTCCCCCTCAATGTGTGATTGCCTTTAATATAGCTCCATCAAAACTTGACAAACACATTAGTACAATAACTCTCCCGTAATCCAAGGGTGAGGGTAAAACAAGTTTTAATCCCATTTCTAATGATTTCTCCCCCTTTGACATTATCAAAAAGTGGAGAAGCAAAATTTAAATCGAAATGAGATACCAATTACATATGTGCTATAAAGATACCAAGATTTAAAAATATGCACATTTTGGCATTTCCCCCTTTTTTTTGCCATAAGATGTAAAAATCATATATAATGTAATTTTCAAATGATTATGTACTAATGATACCAATTAATATTTTATATCAATGACTGAAAGTTAAGTACATTGCCTAATCACTTTGTATGCTTCAAAAATATTTTTACCAATATAAAATATGCATACATATGTAAATTAAAGGAAATGGTACCAATGTTTCCGTGAATACGGATTTTACCTTTACCGTTGCGATTCCTCATTTACGTGAGCCTTTGGGATCAATTTTGTAATTCTCTTTAAAGATCAATTCCCAAAACTCCCCCTACATATTTGTCAATTACACTTTGGTACCCAAACTTTCTTGGGTCCATTAGGGTTAATTTTGATTCCTTGAGGAATCCATGCATTTTTAATCACATTCTTGTACATGCATTCATAAATTTTAGGTCCTCTTTCATTACATGCATGACATGTGATATTTTCATTTTTAACATTCTTAGTATAAGAATTTGATGCCTTAACAAAATAATTTTTCAAAAATTTTCGTTTAATGTGAGGCCTATATCCTAATCCTTCTCTTTAAATGCACATTTTTGGGATCCAATAAGCATGCTAAAATTTTTATGTCCCAATGTGAATTTACTAAGTATGTTTTGCAAATCTATAACTTTTGTATTTAATAACACATTTTCATTCAAAATTGATTCGCAATCACATGTCTTAGAGCTAGATGGCATATTTGATCTGACATGCTCAAGTTCTAGATTTTTAATCTTTAAACATGTATTTTCATCATTTAAGCATGCAATTTCTTTTTCATGTTTAGCCTTTAAGCATATCATATCATTATCTAGAACATGAATTTTATCCATACTAGTTGCATGTTCAATTTTAAGTGTAGCATGCTCATTTTTGACCAATTTTACTTTCTTTTTAAGCATATCACACAATTCTTTTAAAGTATTAAAAACATTAAGTAGATCATTATAGTCTTGAGAATTGTGTACCTCTTCTTCTTCGCTTTCAAAATGGAAGTCCTCATCCGTGATAGTCATGAATGCTATTGATTTATCGTTGAATTCTACCTCTTCCTCCTCGGATGAGCTTGAATCGCTATCACTCCAAGTTGAATTAGCTTTCAATGGATTTTTCTTTGATTTTCCTTTCATTATTCTCAATGGGCAATCGGTGGCTATATGACCTGGTTTTTTGCATTCATAACATACAATTTTCTTGTTCTTTCGCGACCATTTCTCTTCTTTCTTTTCATCCGCCTTTGATTTTCCTTTGAGCTTTACGGATTTAATAAGCTTTTTGAAGCTCTTGTTTATTTGAGCCAACTCATCATCACTGTCACTATCACTTGAGCTTGAGTCGTCTCTTTTTCTCACTTTTAAGGCCAAAGACTTTCTTGTTCTTTTCTCATCTTCCTCCTTTTTATCCATCTTGATCTCCATTTCATACTCAAGCAATTTGCTGACCAAATCATCCATCTTCAATGTGTTTATGTCGTTTGCTTCTCTAATGGATGAGGTGTAGCTTCTAAATTCTTTCGGGAGTGATCTCAAGATTTTTCACTTGATCCGATTCCCGATGACTTTTCCCAAGGCTCCCAATGATTGATGATGACCGTAAACCTCGAAATCATGTGATCAATTCTTCCCTGGATTCCATCTTGAAATTGTCCAATTCACACATGAGCCGATTGATCTTCGATTCCTTCACTTGGCTTGTGCCCTAATTGACCATTTCAAAAAACTTTCATAAATCATATGCGTTTTCACATTCCGGAAGGTTGCTTACTTGATCCCGATCAATGGCACATAGGAGTTGGTTGAGTGCCTTAGCATTTTGTGAGGTTATTTTTATTTACTTCTCACTATCTCATTCTAAGCTCGGTTTTGGAATATCAACCCCATTACTATCCTTCTTCGTTGGTCCTTTTGCACCTTGTGTGATAACCAAATAGGATTGTGGATCAACGGCAAGGAGATAATTCAACATTCTCATCTTCCAATAATTGTAGTCCGTTCCGGTGTAAAACGGAGGTCTAGTTGTTGAAAATCCCTCGGCAAGATTTGACGAGTTGCTTGTAGATGCCATGATCTAATCTCGGACGGTTAAGTCTTTCTTGAAAATACCTCACTCTGATACCAACTGAAATTACCTACAACCAATAGCGACAAACAATCTCTATACCCAAGAGAGGGGGTGAATTGGGTTATCGCTACAATTACGGAATTATAAATCTTTACCGATTTTAAGCTCTCATTACCAAATAGGCTCTTAGGTTAATTTTCTCTATTGTAAATAATAACCTATATGCAAGTTTTCTATTCAATACTACAAATATAAATAAACTTGCAAATAAGTAAAAGTTAAGGGAAAGAGAAATACGACACCCTCGATTATAGTGGTGTCGGCCAAACGGGCCTACGTCCACTCCTCAAAGCCTCGCTTGAAGATTTCCACTAGAATCGAGTTTCCGTGGTTCACTCGCAACCAAGAGGTTTCCCCAAAGGCACACTCCAAACCTTTTACACTTTTGAGTTTTATTCGTAGGCACACTCACAACCTTTACACTTTACCCAAACAATGGAATTTCACAACCACAAGTGTTTTTGTTTAAAGAAGATTGAAACACACTTGGGCACTTAAAAATGTTAAAAAGATTGTGTAAGTTGAAGACCCAGTGTTCTAAGCTTACTACAAAATATATGAAGGTGTAGTGTGTGTGAGCTTGTATGAGTGTTTAAGTATTTGAAGATTTAAGATACTCTTGTTTTTGCTTTTTAAGAAATGATATGAAGGTGCAAGAACCAAGCAAAAACGAATTTGGGACTCATTTAAATAGAAAATGAAAACTGTCCCTGCAGTCACTGCTGAGACCGGTATGGAACCCGGTATGGTACCGGTATGCCGGTCTCCAACGGATATATTACCGTTGAGAGAAACTAACCGTTAGACCGGTATGGAAATCGGTATGAGGACCGGTATGGTTCGTACCGGTTCCAGTGTTTGCACAATGAAGAGCTAGATCGGTATGGTCACCGGTATGGAGACCGGTTTAGGGCATGCCGGTTCCAGTAAGGGAACTAGCCATTGGGACTACCGGTATGGAGACCGATTTAGGGCATGCCGGTTCCAGTGAGCATGCAAAAGGCTTTACTTGACCGGTATGGTCACCAGTATGGGACCGGTATGCCGGTCTCAGACCAAAATGCAGAGTAAGAAGGTTTTAAGGCATTTTGTCATGATCTTAATGCATCTAAGTGAATGTGCATGATCCCTATGTGTTTAGGCACTTGAATATTACAATTCACATTTACAAATTAAATCCTAAGCTAAGACTTCGCAATATATATATCTTCGATTTGCCGCAAGTCTTCACATTCTCCCTTTTTACCCCAATGCTTCGACACTTTTTGTATTGCTTCGTGTTTGAACGTCGAAGTCTTCTTCCGTGTTGACGTCATCAAAAACCTTTTATGCGACCAAGTCGCCAACACTAATTTATTTTCTTTAGCATAAACAACAAAATTAATTTACAACTTTTATTAATTTTATACTAAAATAATTGAAACAATAGAAAAAAATGGATTTCCAAATCCTGTTCAGATATACTCGGATCAAAACTGGGTATACCTACATCCGAGTCTGGATTTTTTTAGGATATGATACGGATTGGATCCACCAAAATACATCTGGATCCTTGCAGATCCAAGTCCA
Organism: Zanthoxylum bungeanum; assembly: GCA_019454045.1. Classification (NCBI taxonomy): domain Eukaryota; kingdom Viridiplantae; phylum Streptophyta; class Magnoliopsida; order Sapindales; family Rutaceae; genus Zanthoxylum; species Zanthoxylum bungeanum. The sequence continues at coordinate 19,136 of SKCR01030640.1, forward strand.
AGTCTAGATTTTGCCATTTCTTGAAGTGAGCTATGTAAATTCTAGATAAGAGGAATAAAATTTCGTAAAATGACTTACAAATTTGTATTTCGTAATTTTTTTTTTACAGAGATTGACTTAATTTTTAATTGATCGGAAAATAATTTCTATTGACTAAATTTTCCGTAAGTGTCCCAAACATCGTACAATGAGAAAAATATTTTCCATAAATCATTTTACTGCGTAATAAACAGACCCGCAGTTTAAATAGGGAGCGAAATCTCATGATATTCAATGAAATTAAACAAATAGTCATCATATTTAAAACTAAGTAAGATCCCCTTTATATTTTATAAAAAGAACAAAAAATATTTATAACTAAACTGAGGGGATTTTGATATTTTACTCGTTTAAAATAAGTTGAATATATTTTTATTTTTATTTTCAAAAAATAAAAATAAAAAATTCGTGTCACGCGTATACGACTAAAAATGAGTTATCACTTGCAGTAGTTTTCGAAGATTCACAATTTAAGAGAAAGAAGAGCATTAGAGATTTAGAGAAAGAAAAAAAAGAGCAAAACATACATTCCACTAAAATATTTTTCTACATTAGTGGTGGTATTCAGAAAAATCGATACAAGCAGTCAATTGTGTATTTAAATTTGACTCAAATTTATGGTATCAAATTTAAAGAAATTTCAATTTTTAATATATATTATTTTATTATTTATTAGTGTTTCGATTTTAAGAATTTATTTATAATTTAATAGAATTTAAGATAATTTAGGACCGCAATATGAAAGCCAAGGCTAGCCCCAGCTCAAGCTTGTTTTTATTCGAATTGAAGTCCACATGAATCCATCAAAAGTGCATTTGGATAAAGCACTTATCAACTATTGTGATGGTAGATAAAGTGCTTTGCTAACGTGGTTGGTGCAAGTTCAACATTCATAGCACCATTAGTTCTTTTATTATTTAAATCACAGTAATTACATTAGGATTAAAACAGTAATTTATTTTGTTAATACTCGTTTGGGTAACTTTGATAATTATTCATCTTTTATCTCTCTCTCTCTCTCTCTTTATTATGAAATCATTTACACTTAATTTTGATTAATTTTAGTTAATCCGGTTAAAAAAATTTACTGAACTGACGCTATCCCTAATATCCTAAATTTATTTTTCCTCACAGGAAAATTTAGAAATTTTTTTGAAACAAAATTCTACATTATATTTCGAATTCTTTATTATATTTCTTTATCCCAGCATGGACCGAAAGATTCTGATTATTGCAGCACTGTCTAATTAAACAAGAATCCAAATATATCTTGGCAATTAAGTGAATATGATTAAGAAACTGATGACTTAGTCTAATTTTGAGCTATTGTCCTCTTCGACTCACTTTGTACTTAAAGACTTGAAATAAATTCTTCTTCCATAAATGTGGGGAGTAAGTAGACACGCACATATCTCTCCATATGTTGTCTCGTCTCTTGTTGGCACAAATTTAATATGAGCTATAATCTGTAGATATTTCGACTATACTATAAATGTATGAATATAAGTATAAGATAATAATTAACTATTAAGTTAATTTTTTGGATTGAGTTAGATATAGATTTCAACGTTATATCATAGTCAAATCTCACCACGAGTAGGCCTACACTACCTGCATATGTGATACGGATCATGTAAACGACTGACGTGAGAGAGAGTATTAAGGAAAATATCCCATATTAGTTCAGAAGTGATCTTGGCCTATGAAGCATGAGACAATTTTCAACTCTTAAGGATTGGGTTGAGATAGGCAAATGAATTTTAACATTTATACCCCCAATAACACATTAGGCAAAGTGTGTGTGAAGAAATTATTGCATGCTTATCAGATAACTTTATGCTGCACTTTCACTTTCTTCATCGTGTATTGTCTCACATCCATAAATTTTCTTTATCAGTTTATTTTCATAACAGCTCACGCGGTTTGTGGGGATCAAAAGTACATAGGATGCCACATATCTTCTCAGTGGCAAAATACTTTATTCTCCATAAAAATTTCTCAATATTGATCATCATCACAAAATACTAGTTTCTGTAATTCTCTCTGTTATTTTCTTGCCATTTCTTCTCAGTTTCTCATTTGTTATACTAATTAAGGCAACATTAACAAAGAAGATGGTTATAGCCATTTTGTTGTTAGTAGTTTTTTTCATTGCTGGCTTCATTAATGTTTTCTTTCACTTCCCCACCAAGAAGTTTTATGCATGGATTCAATCCTGCTTCAGTATCAAAACTGCCAGTGAATCTCAAGTTTCATCATCAACCAAGGAGATGAGTGCATCCAAGAGAGCTGAGCTCAAAAGGGTATTTGCAACGTTTGACAAAGACAGTGATGGATTCATTACTAAGGAAGAGCTTAGGGATTCACTAAGGAACCTAAGGCTCATGGTTACTGACAAAGAAGCTGAAGAAATGGTTGCAACAGTTGATGCTAATGGAGATGGCTTGATTGAGTTTGATGAGTTTTGCTTGTTGTATGAGGGCATGAGCGGCGGCAAAGACGGAGAAGATGGTGGTGGTGGTGGTGATGGCGATGATCATTTGAAGGAGGCTTTTGATGTGTTTGATAAAGATAAAGATGGGTTGATTTCAGTGGAGGAATTAGGGTTAGTGTTGTCATCTTTAGGGTTAAATGAAGGTAACAAGATTGAGAGATGTAAAGAGATGATTCGGAAAGTTGACGTGGATGGTGATGGGATGGTTAATTTTGATGAGTTTAGGAAGATGATGAAGGCTGGAGGAGGGCTTCTTACAGCCTTTTGAATCCAAGTTTATTTGCATACACAACACAGAAGATTGTATACATATACAACAATAAAAAAAAAAACTGTTTCACAAGTGTTTGCTGCCACTACTAATCAACCATTTGTAACTTCAATTATGCCTTGATCTTGTGTTAATTCATCTCATATTGGAATGAAAATGAGTCATTTTCTATGAACGTTTTTAAGATTTTGATCCTGCAAAACAGGGAAGCCAAATAGATAATTCATGCTTTTTTTTTTTTTTTTTTTTTTTAAATTTCTGAATAGAATGAGGTAAAATTTTGTGCAGAGAAAGGTATTGCTTAAGATGAAAGCAACATAAACAAAGGAGCCAATGAGTACCTTGCGTGTGTTTCAAGAAAAATGCCAATGATAGGTTCTCCTCTGTTGGTTGTGTGAAAATTACATGGCTCCCACCACAAAAGCAATTTATAGTTTTTATCGAGGACTCAATCTTTTCAAAATTTCATTACTTATAAGTTTATGTAGTAAATTCTCTTTATATATATATAATTATAGGAGAGACATGTCTCTTAAAAGTGTCTTATGGGAAAGACATAAATTAAAGGGACATGTCTTCCATTTGGAAGAACACAACTCTAGACTTTAAAAGGCATAAAGAATGAGTATAACTATTAGGAGGGTTACACCCTAAACCAATGGTGCCCACAAATTCACCATTCCATGCCTATTTAAAGAGGGTCTTGTGTTCATTATGGAGATCCAAAAATTCCAACCTTCAATCATAGTTAGGGAGTCATTTTTTAAGAGATAGTTTCAACTATTTGTCCTTATTCAAGTTCTTGGAGAAATGAATGTCTTTTCTACAAGAAGAAATCAAGTAATCTTGGGAAAATATTAGCCACAAGACATTCCTAGAACACAGAGGTGGGGCTAATAAGTCCTTAAGGACAAAAACAACTCGACTTGATTCTAAATCATCATCTTCATCAACAAGTTTAATGTTTTTCTATTAACTATATTTATGGCATTTTTGATTGCATGATTATGGAAAATTGATTGTATATGCATGTTAAACTTATTAAAAAAACGCATAGACAACATCAATCTTAAGAACTTATTAATTTAAATGTGTTATTAATACTAGTTTTGCATGTTTTAGTGATCTTCTTCCTAGGAAATGTGTTCTGTGCATGAAAAATACGTAAGGATGTTCGAACGCCCGACGAACCATTGGGAAAAATCTTGTATTTCGCTTTTTCATTTGAACGCGTATTCAAACGCAACTCAAACACTTGTCCTTTGAACAGTTTCGTTCGAACGCATATTTAAACGCAACTCGAATGCCAGTCCTCTGAACAGTTACGTTCGAACTCCTATTCAAATGCAACTCGAACACAAACACAACTCGAACACATGTCCTCTGGAAAAGCTCGTTCAAAAAAAATTCTATCTAGGAATTTTTAGATTCAAAATAATAACATAGACTTATATTAATTTCATTATCTTGATAATTATCATATGATATACATGTTATAGATGTGGAATTTGGTATTATAGAATATATGTAGTAATATTAACTTAGTAAAAAAATCATATACTGAATTTTGTAAACTTTGTAGTATAGTTTTAAGTTAATATTAGGGTACTCAATTATCATAAGCATACACTTAGTCTATAAATATGATAAAGTTGAAAATTAATTATTTGTTGCTTACTTGGCTGAGAATTAAAAGTGTAATTATACACAAGTGATTCCATCCAAGTTGGATGAACTTATATATATATAAATACTATTGTACTTGTGATTTCTTGTGTAAACACTAAGATTGAACGTCTAAGATATTATATTGAGAAAGTGATGAAGGAAATTATGTCAACATGAGATAAGAGTCTAAGTGGGTACGGATTTAAGTGATTACACCCCATCGTCCTCTGTAAATTTCCCTTTATTCACCTATCATAAGAAACCTTAGTAATAAATTCAAGGACTTATGTTAATCGGTACTACTGTCCAAGATAACAACAACTGAACTCTTAGTGAAACACATAAACAAAATCATACGTTTAATCATTATGTGATTCGTCTTTCGTAAACTGACTTACATTTTCTAGTTACACATGGCTAGTGGAAATATCACAGTACCGGTCGCTCATAGAAAAAATCGAATAAGTTTGATGGAGCAAACTTCAAATAATGACAGAGAAAAATATTAGTCTACCTGAAAACACTATAGTTGACTAAGTATCTCAAAAAATTTGAGTCATGTGGAGGGAGAAATGGAAACTGCCAAGTAATTGTGGAAAGTGACATGGTCTTTAGGAGACTTTTTGTGCAAGAACTACCTCTTGGGAGGACTTGACAATACCCTGTATAATGTGTACCAAGACATGAATTCTATGAAGATTCTATAGGAATCTTTTGAGAAGAAGTACAAAACAGAGGATGTCGGTCAAAAGAATTTTTGTGGGTAGAATCCTGGATTACAAAATGATAGATTCAAGAATGATAATGTCTCAGTTGGGTGAACTACAGTTTATCATTCATGAAATATTGAATGAATGAATGAAACTCTGGGAGATGTTTCAAGTCGCCACAATTATTGAAAAATTACCTTCATCATAGAAGAACTTCAGGAGCTATCTGAAATACAAAAAGAAACAGATGAGTCTTGAATACCTTGGAGTTCGATTGAGGATTGAAGAGTATAACAGGAATTCTGAGAAGACTAGATACAAGATTATGGAGTCTAAGGCCAACATTATCAAGGTGGAAATGGTAGCAAAAAGAGAAAGAACAGTGGAGTTGATTTTTCCCAAGCAAACAATAAGTTCAAAGGGAAGTACTACATCTGTAGGAAAAACGGTCACATGGCAAAGGATTGTAGGAACAAAAAGTCTTAGGATAAGGGTAACAAAAAGAAAATAAGGCCAATGTCACTGAAGATGAGCTACTTTTTGATGACCTCTGAGAGATGAACCTCTCAGCAGTTGTAACAGAAGCCAACTTGGTTGGAAATCTGAGAGAATAATGGGTAGACACATAGGCTACTCATCATATTTATACTGAAAGTAAAATATTTTCCTCCTATCAAAAGGTCGAAGGTGGCGATCATCTGACAATGGTAAACTTATCTACTTCTAGATTGGTTGGACAAGGCACAATGGTTCTGAAGATGACATATAGGAAAGAGCTTATATTGAAGAATGTTTTACATGTTCCTGATATTGAAATAACTTGGTTTCGGGTTCACTCCTTAGCAAGAATGATTTTAAACTTGTATTTATTTCTGAGAAGTTTGTAATGACCAAAAATGATGTCTATGAAGGAAAAATATACCTCACTGAGGGTATTTTCTAGTTCAAAATAATGATTGTCAATCGATACAGTGCTAATAATAAAGTTTCACCTTCTGCTTATATTATTGAGTCACAAAATGTATGACATGGAAGGTTAAATCATGTTAATTATGATATTATATGTAAATTAATTAACATGGACCTCATACCTAAATTTATAATTGATAACCAACATAAATGTAAAGCATGTTGAAGCTAAAATAAATAGAGCATCATTTCATTCTATAGAACGACGTTCTGAACCCTTGCAATTTATACACACCATTTTGTGTGATATAAATATTGTGCAAACAAGAGGCGATAAAAAGTAATTTATCACTTTTATCGATGATAGCACAAGATTAAGTTATGTGTATTTGCTGAGGAGCAAAGATGAAGCTATTGAGAGCTTTATACACTATATGAATGAATTTGGAAATCAACTTGGCAAAAAAAAAAAAAAGGAGTGATCAGGGAGGTGAATACTGTTACAATCATGGAATTATTCATAAAACTACTGCTCCTTATTTGCCTCAACAAAATAGGATTACGGAATGTAAAAAATGAACATTGAAGGAAATGATAAATGTCATGTTGACAAGCTCTGGTTTACCCTAGAATTTGTGGGGGAAGCCTTGCTTTCCGCCAACTACGTTGTGAATAAGTTACCTCACAGAAGATTGGACAAGACACCATATAAATTGTGCAAAGGTCATGTGCATTCCTAAAAATATCTAAAAGTATGGGGGTGTCTCGCCAAAATAATGGTTCCTAAACCTAAGAATGTTAGAATATGATTAAAGACTGTTGATCGTATATTCATTGGATATGCTCACAATAGTAATGCGTATTGATTCTTGGTACATAAGTCTGAAATTTCTGACATCAATCCAAATATGATAATTGAGTCAAGGAATGCGACATTCTTTGAATAGATATTTCCTTGTAAGAAAAACAAAGAGCAAAGTCTCTCAAACGATTCATTGATACTGCTACAAGTAGTGATCGCGTTAACCAAGAATCAGGTCAACATGAAATGTTGAGGAAAATGAACTTAGAAATAGCAAAAAAGCAAGAACGTCTAAATCATTTGGACCTGATTTTCTGAAATACCTGATAGAAAATTAGCCTCAAAGTTATAAAGAATCAATGTCCTCTTAGAGGCACCTTTGTTGAAAGAGGCTATCAATAGCGTGAGTGATTTTATCCTTCAAAACCATACTTGAGAGTTGGTTAATCTTCCTCCAAGTTGTAAGCCGCTGGGCTACAAATGGATTTTCAAATGGAAGATAAAGCTGAATAGATCGATAGATAAGTGCAAGGCAAGACTTGTCATAAAAGGTTATAGACAAAAAGAAAACCTTGATTACTTTGATACATATTCACTAGTGACTCGTATCACGTCAATAAGAATATTTATAGCCATAACAACTTTATTTGGTCTTGAAATACATCAAATGGATGTGAAGACAACATTCTTAAATGGTGAATTAGATGAAGAGATTTACATGAAACAACCAGAAGGTTTTAATGTTCTTGGATAAAAACACAAGGTGTGCAAACTTGTAAAATCCTTATACGGATTAAAACAAACACCTAAACAATGACATGAGAAATTTGACAAAAAGATGTTGTCAAGTGAGTTCAAAATCAAAGAGTGTGATAAGTGTGTATACACTAAATCAACTCAAAAATGATATGTCTGTTGGAGTTGGTGCTTGAAGCGTCAATCCGAATAATGTATAGTATATTATATTTTATTATTTATTAATAAAATAACTATATTTTCATTTCAAACCTTTTTAATGGTATTGTCATTATGCATATTAGATTGATGTATAAATATGCAAAGAATGATATCGACCTTAGAATAGTCATGTATTAATACTGGACACTAGGTGATCCGACATTGGGATAAATATTACTATTATAAACTATTCTTAAAGTATATATATATATTCCTAATTGGTAGTTTTGAAAAATGGATGAATTCCTATAACCTAAAAGACTAGCATATGTCATATATTGGAATTGGAGTTCCAATGGTTTAACCCAATGTGACCGAATACTGAATGACTCACAGGTGATTCCTAATAGTTAGAAGTACACACCACCATCAATAGAAATCTCCTTGAGTCGAGTAGCATATGAAGCATTGATTTTGTGTGAGATCTTCCACATATAATGTCATGTATGTTAGAAACCTTTCATGGTCTGGCCTCTAGATTTTCGTTGGGTGTGTACCAATGTACTCGTTAATCAAGTGCGAATCAAGATAAGATCTGTCGGCGCGTATATGTACCATAAAGGGTTTAGGTATCCATATGAGTAAGTCACGATTCTTAAGACTTTGGCCAAAGCCGATTATCTATGGTGGATCGTATCAGTTGTAAATAATCGTGGACATGTCGACATGAGATGTGCGCCTCGAAAAATTGACGGTGTATTCTATGTATCCTAAACACAACTCGAATAGCCTACGACGGGAGGATTGTTAACATATGTGATAACCTCGACTTGTATAGTTTAGAAAGATCATTCGTGTTCTTCGCGAATTCGGAGGTGGCCGAATTGCGTACATATTAGATGGGCTTATATGACGAACGTGTATGAACTTAGAGTTTCAATATGAAGTGTACTCCAATATAAAGTGTACTTATTGAGCATTTGAGTAGTCGATTAATTTTGATAAAAAAATAATATTCGATATTATTATTATCAACTAAGATAATCAAGTGTCATTGGATAACATTGATTATTTACTTTGACCTAATTGGATTAATTCAATAATTACACAAGGGATTAATTATAAATTCATAAATATCTCTATCATTTGAGGATATTTTGGTAATTGCAAATATGTAATTATAGGTGTATTTGACTTTATTTATTTGGATTAAATCAAAGTGGTAAATATAAAATTGATCCATTTCCTAATCTTTGTCTCGATTTAATTGGATTAAATCAAAATGGTAGACAAAGATGATTAGTCACACCTAATTATTCATCTTTGGAAAAATTAGATTAAGCCTACCTAAAATTTGATTAGAACTTTTATTAATTTAAAATTATCTAAGTTTTGTTATAAATAGCAAGCTTAATAAAGGTTTTAATTAAACTAAGCATAAGCAAAATGAGCTTAAGAATGCTAAGCTTGTATAAGCAAAATATAAGTAAATCTTGGAGAAATTAGCCTAAGTTAGAAAATTATTTAGAGAAGCTTTGGAAGTTCTCTACAATATTTCATCTTGGACAAATCAAGATTGGATCTTGAAGTGAAGCTGTAACACCTTGGTGATTCCCGACTCTCTCGAAGATTTCCAAGTCATGAATGGAATAATACCTGATAATATTGTTAAAGTAAGTATGGGCTCATGAAAATTTCTAGTTGGACATTTGATAAATTCCTCAAAGTACCGATATGGAATTTATTATAAGGTTTAATACATACAACCATTAGTGTTTGGGTCGTAACTTTTTCATACGATCTCCGTTTTTTATGAATTTTATATCGTCAGAAATATAAGATTAAGATCTACAACTTTCACATTGGAACTCGAAATCGGTCAAAAATGCAACTCAAAATTCGGATGAACAGTACCTACAGACCAAACTGGAGAATTCTTAAAGTTTCAAACATTTTTCACCATTTAACCTTTTGCAAACAATCTCTAGTATATAAAGAGGGCATCAATATTTCATCCCTCATTTTTTAGAGAAGAAAATGTGAGAGAATGGAGGAGTTAGAAGATGCAGAATTTTCCTTCATCTTGTCCACCAAATTTGGGTTGATTCAAGAGATCAATCACACATGCAAGCCTAGAAGAAAGAAATGGAAGCTTTGGGGATTATGCTAGTGAAGAGAGAAATGAATTCAAGGTAAGAAAATATTTGATCCAAACTGGAATTGATAATGTTTTGGTGATTTGATAATTGATGGGTGTTATTGACTTAAGGTGGATGAGGTTTAGCTAATTATTGTGTTGGGAAGTTAATAATTTGAGAAACCCCCAAATTAAGAAAACCCTAGACATGGATTACATTTGAATCCATGGAGTTTAATGTTGTAATTTGATGATTTGAGGATTAATGGATTGTGCTTGGGTGATGATAACATGTTTTTTTGTTGGAAATTGATTGAGAGTTGAATTTGTTTCATTTGTTTTAATGTTAAAGTGTTAAAAAATACTTGTGTGAATGTGGTAAGGTTGGTGTTAATGTTGCTTGTTGATTTGTGAAGTAAGATAAGGGTTGTTTTGGTTGTTTGATGAAGACTTGATACATGTTGAAGTGTATTAGTAGTTCCAAAAATGAATGATAAAAAAAGTTTGTATAAATATAATATGTATCCACAATGCACACATAGTGTTCGATAAAATGACGACCTTAATAAGATTAATAAATTAAATAATTTTTATGTATGATAATATGTGTTTATTGAGCTAGAAAATATGGTAATGATGATCAAATTAAATAAAGTTAATAGATGGATGAAATTTGTATATTGGGCAGTAAGTTTAATGAAGTCACATTATGGACAGGTTGTGAATATTTACTTATAAGTCAAGTTTGTTGTGTCTGATTGATGAATTGTAAACTTCTGGGTAAATTATACACATAGGGGAGTAACATATCCAAAATTTAGAATTTTTGGACTTAGACTGGACCGAATTTTTGAAGTCGGGCAATCTACTGCCCTTGTGCCCAATTTTTCCAGTTGTACAGCTCCTGAACTTCAGTCCATAACTTGAGTCTCTGGTATCGAAAGTGAGAACCGTAAAAATCTACATAAATTAGTTACATTATGGACCATTTCAGTAAAATTTCAGCTTCAGATTCATCCCCAATTAATCACATTGAATTTTCTAGCGATTAGTGAAATATAAATTTCCACTATCTCATTTTTACAACTCCAAATCTAAGCCTGTTAAATTCATAGGTACCATAGATATCTCCAACAGTCCATTAGATTAAGTGTTTATGCATTGCATATTATTTCATGTGATATGGAAATATTCCGAGTTATAAAGAAAGAAAACTAATATTATTTTGACTTTAGATCGACGTCAGAACACTCGGAAGTCACCTACATCGCATACGGCATCTGAATTTCTATAGCACTGTAAGTGGATATTTTTTTTTATCTTGGAGTATTTATTTCAGAATTTTAACTATACTTGAAATTGTTGATTTTGCATATCTTGATTTGATTAACCTATACTTGAAATTGTTGATTTCAAGCGTGTTGAAAATTATGATTTAAGCTTTTGATAAAGCTTGGTTTCAGATTAATTTTTTAATGATGAAAATGATTTCAAAGGTATGATTTTATGATTTTGGAGGCATGGAGGGAAAAACCACATCAGATGTAACTTGATACAAATATAAAATTGAAGGATATAGAATTGACGGATATCGGTAACTAATCCGGATATATAGACGTGTGCACACATGATACATGGCTAGAGATGAAAGATGCATCTAGATCCTAGGTATAAGGCTAGTGGGATAGCGAGGCCCCTAGACCGGATTTCAGAGACAGGTTGGTGGCACTTATAACACCACTGTTTACTGGCTTTATGGCTTGGGGGATTGTGCGTACAACGCCTCAAGACCACAGGATTATTGTACAGATTGACATATGATTTTACATATGGTTTTGTGAATTATTTTCACAAAGATTTTGAAAAAAAAAATCATGAATTATATCTTATGGATTCAGAGACAGACTTTTGAGGCATGATTCTTTAAGGAGAATGGTTTCATAAAAGAGTTCTCAAGAGAACTCAAAATTTAGAGAGAGTCTAGAAAATGTTTTCAGAATAGAGAAGTTTGTTACTTGAGATGATTTTGGTTTTAGAACCATGAGTTTTCAAAAAGGATTTCAGTTCTTTTTTTAATAAAAAAATTGTCCACTCACTAGGTCGTTCAAACGATTTACCCCCCCCACTCCCAGTGTTTCTGTGTTGCAGGTAGACCTGGAGGGCGAGCTTGCGAGGATGGATACTAATGATAGTCACTTGGGTGTCGGTCCACCAGGTTGAGTACAGAAATCAACATAGCCTGTCAAGTAAAAATTTCACATCCTACATTATAAAGTGTTTGTCTTTGTGTGTGTTCATTATCAGAATTGTAATGTAATGTATTAATGAGTACATTATGTTGGATATTTGAGATGCATGTTATTGATTATTGAGTTGGGCAATGGACCCTTTTCCATGAGTTATGCATGTAATGAGGTTAACAATTTTGGTCACAGTTAGAGGCTCTAGGAGGTTGGGTGGTCTATTCCCTGACAGTAGCATCTCCAGTTAGGGGATGCTATAGAAGCTTGCTTGCATTGGAATCAAGATTGGATCTTGGAGTGAAGCTTGCTAAACCTATAAAGTTGTCCAACAATTTCAACAATGAGAATGAGATTGGATTTTTGTATCAAGCTTACTAAGTAATGTTGAATCGTATCATAAGCAATGTTATTCATTAGTGAGTTTTTATTAGTGAGACATATAGTGATGAATTATGTATTAGATGCATAATTACATAGTTTAAAGTTGAAATTAGGCCAATGAATTGTGTTATGATGTTTTGGAAGTATAAACATAATGTGCTTTTAATTGGGTCAAAGATGTTCATATTGGACATGGAATAAATTAATTACGTTTGGAACTCTAGATTAAAGCTTAGAGTTATGGCTACCATTCTATAATCACTTCACCACATTTGGGTGAACTAGAATTGTTCATGAGAAATTTCATAATGGGATTGAAAATTGGTTTATGTTTAGATTCAAACAAATGCATATAGGTATTTAGAATATATGTATGTTAGTTGTATAATATGTGTTGATAGTGGTTGTAATGCTAAAATTAGATTATAGGTGTATTTGAAGTATTAGGAGAAAATTGGAGGTGTTTAATATTGGTTTGAAGTAGAAACATTCTCACTACCTATGGACTATCGCGACTCTGACTCCTCCGTGTCGCAACACTGAGCATCAGACCTAAGAGAGTCGAGACGCCCACCCTTCCGCGTCGCGATGCCTATATGTTCAGATATCTTAGTTACTCTTGCACTGCGTCGCGACGCGTAGAGCTGAAGAATATTGAAACTTCATTTTCTTTGTTCTGGAGTTTTCGGACTCCGTTTTGGTCCCTGTTTTATCCTACGGACTTGAAACAGAATGTTATTTTACATAAAAATATTTTAAAATACACCCAAGCTATATATCCATGGGTTATACCCACTTTCGCTGCACGGGATACAGATTCGACCCTTAGGGATTCCACATCTGTCCCAACATAATGGTATTAGTAGCAAGGCTTAACCACACAATACATGTTGCATGTTTGACAACTATTTGAATCTATATCTCTATATTTTAATTTAATTATGCATAAGTCATATTGCATACGCATTGCATGTTTTAAATTAAAATTTTAATTTTGACCCAAGCATGTTAATGACTTGATTGTCATAAATCTCTTATGATTAGGTGATTACTTTAATTAAGTAACAAGTATTCATAATGTTATAGTATTATTGGATGGTCCGTCTTGCCAATTGATGCGTGGTATTTATATCACTATTTCCCACTCATTTAACCTAATATTTTGTATAGTTTCTCGAGTTTTATGAACGTATTGATATGTTTTTGTTTATTTTACAGATAAAAATAATATTGAGACTTAATTGAATCAATTCAGGGCTAAAACAATGAAATTCGGAGGAACAAAAGGTCAAAAATGAAAATTTAATGTACGCGTCACGAAGTGCAGTCCTAAATTATAGTTTTATGCAATTTTCGTATTTTGGCCATAACTTTTTCATCCGATATCCGATTGAGCTGATTCAAGTTTCAGATTGAAGAAGACTCGAAGATCTACAACTTTGAAAGTCAAAATAATTTCAAATTCTGAAGTTTCCATGGCCGAAATGGATGAACAATCCAGTGTATTTTGTGTAACTACTATAGTCATTTTCAAAATATAAAATAAAATTAATAAAATAAAAAAATAAAAATTATCAAACTTCCACCAAACATGCTTCTATGTTTGGTGCCATCTTTGATGCCATGTTTGGTGCCATGTTTGGTGCCATGTTTGATGCCATGTTTGGTGCCATATTTGGTGGAGCAATCGGTGGAGCAATCGGTGGAGAAATTGGTGGAAGCCTTTAGATTTTTCTATAAATACCAAGCCATAATGTAACATCCCAGATCTTCGGGACTGTCCTAAAAGATTCCCAGACTGACATTATAGTCTCAGACAAATTAGCAAACGAACTCCGATCGAGTTGGTTCTTGAACCATCTACTGTATGTAAAGTTTACAGTTATGCAATATTTATATTACGTGTAAAGTTTACAGTTTCGGGCACAAATTAGCAAACGAACTCCGATCGAGTTGGTTCTTGAACCATCAGACTCGTTTTTCTGAGACGAATAACTTTCGCGTTGAACACTTTTCGAAAATCACGTCGGAGGGGCTTCAAAATCGAAGAATTCCGAAATTACCCATATAAGTAGGGGCATTTTAGTAATTTCCGGACCAAGATATTTTGTTGTATTATTATTATTATTATTATTATTATTATTATTATTATTATTATCATTATTATTATTATTATTATTATTATTATCAGCATTTATAAAAAAAAAAGGTAGAAAACGAAAAAAAAGAGAAGATAGGGAGGCGCACGCGAAGGAGAGAGAAAGGGAAATGGAGTGCGTCGGTGACCTCCGGCCAGCAGATCACCGGCGGACCACCGGCGCTCGACGCGTCCGGCCACGGCGCATCTGCCGATGGCCGGCGCCGACTCATGGGATCGCCGGAAACGGCGCAGGAGAGGGAAAAGCGATTGCGAATGGGTCTCGTCGGTTCATTTCACGGCCCGAGCCACCTACCAAATCGAAGCCCTCGGAGATTACTACGAGTATGCGGAGTCGATTTTGCCGAACAGCGGCCGGTTGCATTCGAAACGAGGAAGAAAGCCACGGTGAACAGTAAACCCACGATGAACAGTAGCTCCGATCAAAATTCTGATTGCACCAGCGCGTTCGTATGGCCGTTGGGAGTCCGAAAATGGCCTCGGAATTTCGGTACGACTTTCCGTTAAAATTTCGTTATTTTAAAGTTTATAGTTTTATATTCGGATGTTTCCAGTAGTTCCGTAGTGTAACAAATTATCGTGAATTGAATTGGATATGATATAATATATTAAATCGATGCTTGTAGTAGAATTCAAGTGAGAACGGATTAGATTTGATCGATCCGGTAGTATTAGTGAGTTTCCGATAAAATGGAGTTTCTCGCGCGATTGAGCTTAGATGACTGTAGCCATGGTTAAGATATAAATATGGTATTTCGAGGGTAATTAAGTAATTTTGGATTAGTTCGGAGGGTTCGAGACCCTTCCGTAGCGTTTGCGGAAACTTTTTCCGCAAGTTTTGTCGCAAACGCTTAAAATGAGAATTTGAACCATCTAACTAGTTTAGAATAGTATATGAGTATATATTAGAGTAATGAAATTCAAACGGTAGAATAAGAGAAGATTCGTGTATTCCGAGAAAGTCTGTAGTTCATTATAGATGAGTAGAAAATTCCGCAAATAGTGGTTCTGACCGTGTTTTGTTACTTATTTTGACAGATCGGGTCCAGGTTCGGAGTGTCCGCGAAATCAGGTAAGTAACTCATGCTACGAATACTTAAAAGATTTATTATTGTTCGAAATTACTAATATAATAAAGTTGTATATAGTTATGTGCATGAAACTTGTATATATATATAAAAGATAAATGTAAGAGAAAGAGACAGGTGTATTTATATACACATATAGATAAGAACAAACAATTATAAGCAGATGTATAAGCAAAGATAAGCATGAGCATGTGAAAGTAAAAAGATACATATATAGGTATAAACCAGTATGTGTGTGTATATATATATATATATAGAACATATGAATGATGTCATGATTATGGTTATAATTAAATGAGACTTGGGTATGGAGGTTGTAGAAACTACACCCTAGGGAATGGAACTAAAGTTTAAAGAATGACAATTGTAAGAAAGTAATTGTATATGTTCAGTGTATGTAGAATGATACAAAAATAAGAATACGAATGTATACGCGTATAAGTAAAAGTATGTAGGTTACATGGAGAAATAAGTAAGTACTTGTATACATTATTTGTATGTATCTGCTTAAGTATAATTAATAATTTTAGAAAATTCCTAAATGAGCTTATTGTTGAGATGGATGTTCTAGTATGCTTATAAATTATTAAAGAGTAATGGAAATGAATGAATAAGTAAACTTTTTATATATATTAAGTCATACATTTTTTATAATGATCGATTGTGTGTGTATGAATATAAATTATGCATTATATTATTTTGTGAGCCATCAGTAAGGTAAGTTATAGAGGTAAGCCAAGTTATAATGGTATAAATGTGTATAAGTATACTGAGAATAGTATAAATATATAGAATATGAGACGATTCAAGATGTATAAGTCATTAGATTAAGGGAGTGCATGATCATATCCATATACATACATGATAAAAATGAGAAGAGATTTGAACATATGCATGAACATATGTGGTAGTATAGAATAAGCATATAATTAAGCATGACTAGAGTAAAAGTAAGTATTAGAAATGAACATGCATAAGTCATTAGATTAAGGGAGTGCATGATCATATCCATATACATACATGATAAAACGAGAAGAGATTTGAAATTCAAAAGGTTTTACAGAAAAGTAACAGATATTTTTAAAAGAGAGGTTTTTAGAAAAGTTTATATAGTTTTGAGATCCATATCATGGTTTTATGGTTTTCGGGGCATGAGGTAAAACCTCACCCCAGTATGTAACTTGAGATACAGTTGGAATTGACGGATACAGAGAACATGTGCACATGTAGGGCCAGGATGACGGCTTAGGATCGTGTACCTGGTCCCTAGTGGTGGCTACACTGCCAGTTGAGTTGTTGTCCTGGGTGTAGAGCTCTACGTTGCCAGTTGAGTGTTTGTCCTGGACGTAGAGCACCATCAGCCTCAAAGATGCCACAGTTGAGTTATGGTCCTGGGCATAGAGTATACCCAGTTGAGTTATAGTCCTGGGTGCAGAGAGACGTCCAGTTGAGTTATGGTCCTGAACATAGAGCAGTTTTCAGTTTTCAGAAAGAGCTTTTCCAGAAAGAGAAAATAAAGTAAAGTTTTCAACAAAGAATTTTCAGAAAGAAACTTTCAGATAATAGTTTTTTAGAAAGAATTTTCAAAGAGTATCTTAAAAAAAAACATAGTATGTTAAAGTTTTATATAGTATACACGATGTGCATATGAATTGAATTATATATGCTAGTAATTCATCTGAGATGCATATAGTTGACATTGAAGCATGATAGCATGATTACATATATATATATATATATATATATATATATATATATATATTTGTGATTAATGCATGTGTGTATTATATGTTCACATGGAAGGAACAAATGGTAAGATATTAGCGTATGATCATATGGTTTCATATACATGTTTATATGACTGATTTTAGTCTGTTGGATGTTTAATAGAAAGAATATTTTATTAGACCGATTTGATGATATTTCAATGATATCAAAGAAAGATAATCATAATAAAAGTCAGAACTAGATTAGAAATAAGTATATAGAAAAGTGGAACTTGACACAGTAGATGGAACTATGAAAACTCAATGACTAGATTATGGATGTTAGAAAGTATAAACAAGAAACATGATTAAGTTTATGTATAGTCAGATAAAGAAGATAAGTAAATTTATAACGTGTTTGCTAAACGGATTGAGATAAAATAATAAGTCTAAATTTATCTTATATTGTGTGTCAAGTAAGCAGCTCAGGTTAATACAGATTAATAATTAATTTCTTGTTTGTGTTTGACGCTCAAGTTATGAGCATGGTTACTTACTGAGTCATTATGACTCACACCACCACAGTTTGTAGTTTTGCAGGTTGGTAGCGGTTATTGAATCAGCGGGAATCCAGTGAAGACTTTGAAGACAGTGGATTACCCCAACTGCAGTCAAGGGCGTCGTTGAGTCCTTGGTCAAGTTATGGGTCCTCACGACCTTTGTATCTCATATGTAATAGTTTTGTAATAGCATAGTTTTATTTTTGAGTTCTGGCCGAGGCCAAGTATTTACACTTTGATCATTGAGTTCAGGCCTGAGGCCTAGTTAATGTTTGCATATGTGTTGAGTTTGTCTGAGCAGGTGGTTCCAGGGTGCTGGCTATAAGCCAGGTTGCATGATGTTCTGCATACATCATGCCGAAATTTCGTCAGTTTCAGAGGCTTATGGAGATGGGTTTTCCTGTCTCCTGCCGGTAACATCCTGGCATAGGCGGGATGTTACACATTTCATTTGTAATTCTCATGCTTTCCTTAGGTTTTTGTAAGGAATTTAAGGATTGCATCTTGTTTTTTTATTTTTAGTAATTTAATTTATGTATTTTTATTTTTAGTAATAGTAGTAATTTCTTTTTCTTCTCTTTTCTTTTATGTTTAGTAATTAGATTTCCGCTGGGGGAAGGATGAAGCTTTTATTATTTTAATTTAGATTAATCTTCATTAATTATAATATGGAAATTGTAATTCAAACTAAAAGGTTTACCGCCTTAATGACTGGTTTTATTTATTGGACATAATGTGACACCGCCTATATGGCCGATCTTTAGTTGACAGATAATTACCGCCTATATGGCTGGTATATGGACAAATAATGATACCGCTTTTATGGTTGGTTGGACTTAATTAAAATCTGACTTAATGAGGATGTCACCTATATGGTCGGTTGGTAATATCACGGATAATTTCTATATTATAATAAGGAAGATTTTTAAATTAGATATAGTAAAGGTGGATATCCAACCCCCAGCATTTTATTTTTGTTCTAGGAAGTGATGAAACACAATATTTACATGCTTAATAATTGATTTAATTATATATTGGATAATTCTTTAGTTTGTTTATTGAGTCTTAAGTTTAATGCTTCTTGTTGTCTGATCACCAATAAGATTGATGTGGTAAACTTAAAATGAACTTGGAAAAGAGATTTTAGGTTTCGGCCTTAGATTCAATCACTCTCGATCTTACTTGAGGATAGATAACCCTTTAATAGATTTCCTTACAGGATAGACATATACCTATCGGGCGAGGGTAACCACAATTGGAACTTGATCTTAATGAATACAGGTAATTTGGTTAACATAGAAATATGGTTTAATTGGATTATACTAGGTATGTGCAGCTGACCATCGACAGAGGCTTTTGCATATCTTCGTGTTCCAGGTTAGCAAACTGATTTATTACACGTATATAAGAAAATTAATTAATCTTTATAATAATATCATGTGGAGTCACAACCTTATATCTTTGAGTCTTTTGTTATTTTCCTTAGTATTTTCTTTTGTGTCTTTAAGTATTTTAGTTATCAAATCCACATTCAACCAATCAAAAGCAATCATTCTCTTCTCCTTTAATTAGATACCTGTAAATAAATAGTATCAATAATTAATAAAAACAGTAGAAATTAAGTCCTCGTGGGATCGATATTTTTATATTACTTGAACGATACGTGCGTGTAGGCATTGCATTTTTGCATGTGAAACCCGAGGATGAGTCTCAGTTGGAGGCACTACTTTTTTAGTCGAGGAAGTTGCGGGAAACGATCGTCGGAAGGGAACCGGTATTTTGATTAATTCTTATCCGCTGGATTAGCTTCGGGTTCGCTTGTTGAACCTCCGTTTTAAAACACATCTCCCAAATTAAATAATTAAAACATTTAAAAGATATGTCACAAATTAAACTAAAATAATTAAAACATTTAAAATACAATTCAATTAAACTCACAAACTAAATTGAAATTAAATAACCAATTAAATTCCTAAATTAAATAATTCCCCACCAAATTAAAAATACTATTGCCTAAAATAACACACCTAATTTAATTGATTCCCTTCCTAATTAAACCATGCAGAAACCCTAACCCTACCCCCTCACTATATAAACACCCACAAACCCTAACTGCCTGGCTGGTCTCCTCCTCTCCTACCTCTCTCTCACGGCAACAACCAAAAAATCATAAAAAACCCTAAATGACCTAAACACTGCCGAGCTTTCCTCTATTCATCTCTCTCTCTCGGCATTAGCAAACAAAAACAAAAAAAAACCCTAATGCATTCAGACGGCCTCTCTCACATTCCTTCACTCTCTTCTCTCTTCTCTCTCAACACGCCTTCTCTTGGCACAAACAATAAATAAAAAAATAAACCCTAATAGCTTCTCCGACATCTCTCCCTATCACACTGCCCGCACCCTACACGACACAACACAAGAAGAAAGACATATAACTCTTCAGGCCGTGAGCACACCACATGGACAAACACGTACCTGGACACTCTTTGAAACACACAAGCCAGCCATCGGTCTTCCCTCTCTTTTGTTAGCTCACGAGCCAATAACCCTCTAAATCGAATGAAGCAGCCACATAAAGCAAAACCTAAACGCACTACACGCACTGCCCCTCTGTCCACACATCAAGAACCCACTCAGTCCTCCATTACAAACACACATCCAGCCGACCGAGAACCAACAAAAGCAACGTCACTTCATAGCCCTCACGCTCACGTACCCTCACCAAGGCACTCACGGCCTCTCCAAATAATGAAATCCTAAGACACCGTCCTCTTCTCCCCACTTACGCAGCTCTCCTCTTTTATTCTTAACAAATCACAGCTCTTTCATGGCTTCCTCTGCGTGGCTCACTCTTGGCAGGTGTTTAGTGTTTGTGCTTGATCTGACCTGGGAACTTGGGTAATTTCATCGTATTCAGCCTTTCACAAAAGTGAGCAATTGAATAGGGTTTTAATTTCGCTGGGGCTGGCATTAATTTCGGCAATTGTGTTTGTGAATTATTGAAGTTGGCATGGTGGAAAAATACACGATTTTGTCCTATATTTCCTCTTTCACGCCTGAAAATGTACAATAACATGCCAACTGCCCCTTGACCAAACGACAAACCTCAATCAGCCCCTTAACAGACCTGTAAGCCGCCACATCAATAAACAGCCACACGTCCCTTTGTACACACTAGACACAAAACCAGCATCACCTTCGCCCACCTAACGCACTCACCTTGCTTCAGCCACGTCCCCTTTGCACATAGCCTTCACGCTCAACAGATCAGTCTTCACAGAAGCCATTCTTTCACCGCCACAAGCCTCACCTCATCCAGTGAAACTCACGGCAGAACCCCACACACTGTCATAATACACTCACAAATACCCCTGCGCTGTACGTCCACAACTTCATGCAAAATAGCCCTTGCACTACATTTGTTCATGCATAAAGTGCCCTGCATTACACGCCCAGTAAAACCCTCTGAACCTGCCCTTTAATAAGCCAAAAACCGCACCTAAACTGTCCCGAAACCACCGAAAACAGTGAACAAATACAACCAAAACAGTAACCAGAAACTGCAGTCCAAAACAGCAGCGAAACGGAGGTAAAACAGCTACCAAAACAGTGAAACAGCGAGCTAAGACGTTAAACCAGTGAACCGGAAGAGTTGCGGAGTGATAGCCCTTCCGACGGTCGTGAAATACAAGTCCGAGAGCCGACAAAAAGGTTAGACCTGAGGGTATTTTTCACATCCATTTTCAGTGTTATTTTTATTATTTATTGAGATTCGTTTGCATGATTCTTATGTAGTAATGCATGTTGTGGCCCTTGATTAGATAAAATAATATATGATGCATGTTGTGGCTCTTGATTAGATAAAATAATATATGATGCATGTTGTGGCCCTTGAGTAGATAAATATGCATGTATTGTAAAATGATGTATGTTGTGACCCTTGAATAAAATGAAAAATGTGTCGCCTCTCGTGGTATATAGGATGGAAACCCGGACGTAAATTTCATAGCCGATTCCGAATGGACGGTAGTATGATCTGCACTCGGGATACAACTCCACGTACCACTTGAGTAAACGGCGCATATTTTATTTTATGATGTTTTGATTTGTTTGTCATTCGTTACTTGAATTCCGCATGTTATTTAGTTGATGTGTTCATGAGATGGTATTCAAGCATGATTAGTCATTTATTTTGCGTTGGGGAATTCGCATTATGTTTAGTTTTGTTCTTTATTTTCCGCATTATATGATTGAGGTATGCCATGAGATTATTGCATGATATTGTCGTTATAATGGTTTATTTTATCCATGCGAACTTAGGAGTAAATTATCCTTGGAAATATGTTGTTTAGGCTTGGTTGATTTATTGCACAAATTATATCATCACAAGTGGCATAAGTAAGGGACCATTCCGAACCCAATGGTTTGAGGTCTTCCCTTGCGAGGGGTGAGTGCGGCCTTAAATCTTTGTCCCGGTTCACACCGGGTGGCGACTCCATGTTATTCTGTACTTCCCAACTAGGCCCCCGAGCCTAGAGAATAGAACAGCGTCGCCCAGGTCCTGTTGCCCACAGTGCGCTTGCGTTATATATGTGTGTTTACGCCGGTCAAGTTTTTGGCGCCGTTGCTGGGGACTTATTTTTCTTGAGTTATTAATTTTGAAGCTATCTAATTTACTTGTATCTAATTTTCCTTATTTTTATCTGTGATTTTTTATTTCCTTCTTTTATTTTTCAGGTGGTTGAAAATGGAACATTATTGGGAGATTGAAAGATTACGAGCTTTACTAGAAGAAGATACACCCCAAATCTGGGAGCAACAGTCCGGTTTTCTGAGGCGTGTTGTCCAGCCCAACAATTATCACTGGATGCCAAAACCAAGTAATACTACATTATCCTTAGTACCTTTAAGATACTTGAGGATATGTTTAATGGTCATCCAATGGTCATTACCTGGATTGGACTGATATCTGTGAGTTACGCTAACAGCGAAACTAATATCAGGCCTTGTACATAACATGGCATACATTATGCTACCCAAACACGAAGCATAAGGTTGGTTAGACATTCTAACTTTCTCATCTTCTGTTTGTGGACACATCTTCTTTGAAAGATGAATCTCATGTCTGAACGGTATGTTTGATGTCTTACAGTTACCAAAATTATACCGTTCCAAGATCTTATCTATGTACGTTGATTATGATAACCCAATCAGCCTCTTTTGTCTATCTCTATAGAGTTTTATCCCT
The DNA here is from genome assembly GCA_019454045.1 of Zanthoxylum bungeanum. Lineage (NCBI taxonomy): Eukaryota > Viridiplantae > Streptophyta > Magnoliopsida > Sapindales > Rutaceae > Zanthoxylum > Zanthoxylum bungeanum. The sequence goes on from SKCR01030640.1 coordinate 42,450, forward strand.
AAAACATGGGAAGCTTCTCCCAGGTCCTTCATGGAGAAATTCTTACAGAGGTATGCTTTGACGCTTTGTAACATGCCTAAATTATTCCCAATGATTAAGATGTCATCAACATATAGGACTAAAAATACGACCATGCTGCCACTGGCATTCTGATACACACGGGACTCTTCTGAATTCTTGAGAAAACCAGACGATCTAATAATCTCGTCGAATCGAAGATTCCAACTTCGTGAAGCTTGTTTAAGCCCATAAATGGACTTCTTAAGCTTACATACCATGCCTGAGTTTTCGCTGGACGCGAAACCTTCCGACTGTTCCATATAGATTTCTTCATCAAGAAATCCATTTAGAAAAGCCGTTTTGACATCCATTTTCCAATCTCGTAGTCATGATACGCAGCTATAGAAAGCAAAATCCGAATAAACTTGAGCATTGCTACCGGCGAAAAAGTTTCATCGTAGTCGACGCCAGGTCGCTGCGTGTAACCTTTTGCTACCAGTCGGGCCTTGTAAGTTTCAACCTTACCGTCAGGCCCGCGCTTCCTCTTGTAAACCCATTTACAACCGATAGGAACAATTCCTTCGGGAAGCGGAACTAAGTCCCAAACTTGATTCTCATGCATTGAGTCTATCTCGGATTTCATGGCACTTTGCCATTTCACGGAGTCGATGTCCAACATCAATTCTCTATAGGTGAAAGGATCTGTCTCTTCAACTAAGAGAACATCCAGACTCTTTTTTGTATCAAATATAAGTGTTCATGAGGTCTCGACCTACGGAGTGTGTGTGTTGAAGGTCTTTCATCTACTTGAACTTCAGGCTCCTCCGTTGGTTCATTGTTTTCAGGTTGGACTTCATCAAGCTCAACCTACCTATGATTACCACCTTCTAACAAAAATAAGGCCTCACTGCCGTGACCAATATGAAAGGGGAAAGAGGATGATTTGTTCGTCACCATAAAGTCTTCCGTGCTATGTCTCGTTACCAACGGAGAGTAGTATGGGCTACACTCACAAAACAAATCCATAAACGATTTAGAGATTCAGACACACACTTATTTTATTTTTCTTCTTTTATTTTTCAATGGAGTTCTCAACTTTTGAGAGAATGGTAGAGAAGAAGAATAAGGAGGCTAGCGTTTCTAGAATGAGAGAGAGTCAAAAGAAAATCAACTTTTCCTTTTATACTTAGGTCAATTTTGTTTCACAAAAACAAAGGCAACCAATCCCCTCCCCATAGTGAAATTCGGCCAAGCCTAGGATTTGGATTAAATTTTGTAACATCAAATCTTAATTACCATAATTAAAAAGATGTTATAAAATTGATTAAATAATAATCCTTATTGAAAGTCATAACTTCCAATAATAATGTAAAGGATTATTTTGTTTCCAAAACAAACAAATCATTTCCCTTATAGACTAAGGAATTCGACCATGCCCTATATTCCTTCATTAATTTTGTAACAATATTATTTACTTTCCATAAAGTCAATATAGGTTACAAATTAAATGTATGATTAATATTTTAAAAGTCATTATTTCCAAAATTAAATCAAGGGTTTCCAAAACCCATAACATAGAAATTACAATCTTAGCCTTATTAAATTATATCATATATATAATTCAATATTTTTATATTTAATAATTATCATATAATTATTAATACCATACATTAACTTTTAACATATAGTTTCAAGTGTGTCATAATTAATATTATTAATCAAATTAATAATATTTATTCTTTGTGAGTATATAATTGGACTATCCAATTATATTAACTTCGCTATAGTATATCGAGCTAGCACGGGGACCAAATGGACCTACGGTTCCGAGCTCCAATAATCTCGAAATATTAATTAATCTCTTAATTAAATATTCCGAATTATTAACTCCGGTTATTCCACTAAAAACCCGAAGTTGCACTCTCGTTGCAGTAGATGAAATATTAAGCCGAACCAAGTCGGTGTCCACCGATATAGTCATTGCATATGAATTAACCCTTCACGAGTATCTCGAAATTAGAGCCGGGTCATAATGTCTGTTATACCCCTCTAATTATTTTTACCTTAAGTTTCATTGATTCTCTAATGAATGATTTATTCATAACTATTATGAATATTAATCTTTCTATTCGTAAACCCTTAAGAAATATACTCATCTACTTCTCGCAAGAAGAAGTGAACTTCATGGCTATGTAAAACGTTCCCAGCTACAAAACAAACTGTGCCCCCAAAGTACGTAGCTATTGGTCGGGACTGCTACACCAACCTCACTTTTGTAAATCAAAGGACACAGCCTGCCATGCAGGAGTTCGTAGTACACTCAGGATTAAGATCAATCCATATATGACCATCAAGTAGATTGAATGACTTTCTTTACTTAACGGATATTATAATAATGTCATTTCTATCTGGGTCCAGTCCTAAATGATCGTATCATACAAGGTGCCTCCATTCTCATGTCTCTACATGTACGATCCGGATCAAGATCGTCATACAAATATAGAATGGACAACAGCTATAGATAAACCGCAAACAAAGTACCTGCATAATATGATAATATGCGAAAATTACCTGCATAAGTAATCTAGGGTATTTAAGAAGATATATAATATGCGAAAATTAAACAAACAATCTGATAAATGAATAATGCATCATTTTATTTCAAAACACATGAAACCGTTTACATCACATGTAGCTCTCGGGCATATATCCCAACAATCTCCCACTTGCACTAGAGCAAATGAGACATGTCACGTAATCCTAGACCAAATGGGTGACCTTCAAAAACTTTAGCCGGCAAGGTCTTTGAAAACGGATCAGTTAGGTTCTCTGCGGATGCAATCTTTATGACGGTAACGTCTCCTCTCTGCACTATCTCCCTGATGAGATGATATTTTCTCTCTATATGCTTTCCCATATTATGGCTTCTTGGTTCCTTGGAGTTTTCCACCGCACCACTATTATCGAAATAGAGTGTGAGTGGTCTATCCATATCTGGAACAACTTTCAGATCTTCCAAGAATTTACGGAGCCAGACTGCTTCCTTAGCCGCTTGACAAGCCGCTACATATTCAGCCTCCGTGGTGGAGTCAGCAATACAAGATTGCTTTATACTCTGCAGTACAATAGCCCCACCACCTAGGGTGAACACTGATCCAGATTGCTTTATACTCCGCCATACAATAGCCCCACCACCTAGGGTGAACATTGATCCAGATGTAGATTTCCTGGAATCAACATCTGTCTGAAAATCAGAGTCTGTATATCCCCTTAGGATCATATCCTCACCGAAATATACAAGCATATAATCTCTCGTTCTCTTAAGAAACTTGAGAATGTGTTTCACAGCCATCCAGTGATCCAATCCCGGGTTTGATTGAAACCTACTGACTACTCCCATTACAAAACAGATGTCCGGTCTCGTGCATAACATAGCATACATGAGACTACCAACTGCTAAGGCGTATGGGATATGTCTCATTTCCTCAACTTCCTGAGGTGTCTTAGGAGACTGTTCCTTCGACAAAAAAATTCCATGCCGAAATGGCAGAGTGCCTTTCTTGGAATTCTGCATCCCAAATCGCACAAGGATCTTGTCGATATAGGATGCTTGAGACATAGCTAACAGTCGTTTCTTGTGATCCCGAAGTATCTGGATCCCAAGAACATAACTGGCCTCCCAAATCTTTCATTTGGAATTGGTCAGCTAGCCAGGTTTTCACGTCTGATAATACCCTTACATCATTCCCAATGAATAAAATATCATCAACGGATAAAACAAGATAAACCACCTTCTCGTCAATGACGCGCTTGTATACACAAGGCTCATCAACATTCTGCTCAAAATTATAAGACTTGATTGTTGAGTCAAATCTTATATTCCAAGATCGAGATGTCTGCTTGAGTCCATAAATTGACCTTTGCAGTTTGCAAACCTTTTGCTCTTGACCTTGGACGATCATAGATACTTTCATCAAGATTGCCATTCAAGAATGCAGTCTTGACATCCATTTTCCAAATATCATAGTCATAATATGCGGCAATGGATAGAAGAGTGCGGATGGATTTAAGCATAGCTACTGGCGAGAAAGTTTCCTCATACTCAACTCCCTTTCTGGGTATATCCCTTGGCCACTAGTCTAGCCTTGAAGGTCTGTACCTTCCCATATGATCCCTTCTTCCTCTTGTAGATCCACTTGTAACCAATGGGTTTCACCCCCATCAGGTTGGTTTACAAGTTCCCAGACCGAGTTGGAGTACATGGACTCCATCTCTAGGTTCATGGCTTTGAGCCATTCCACTTTGTCAGAATCATCCATTGCACTACTATAGGTCAATGGATCAACTATGCCATCGCTGGAGGGGTGACAACTTGTGCCTCTCCAACCCCTAGATAGTGATCAGGTTGTCGTACAACCCTCCCACTGCGTCTAGGTGGTAGATCATTCTGACTAGGTAGCATCTGACTATCAGATGTTGAAGGTGCTATGTATTTGTCAACTTTCGTTGACGATGGCGTGCTGGTCGAACCAGTAAGTAACTCATCAAGTAATATTTTACTACGAGGCTTGAACTCCCTCATATAGTACTCCTCTAGAAATGTTGCATTTGTCAATACAAATACTTTGTTATCATCAGGACTGTAGAAGAATCCACCCCTAGTCTCCTTAGGGTAGCCTATAAATAGGCACACCTGAAAACGTGGCTCCAACTTTGTATTCTTATTCTTCAGCACATGTGTTGGACACCCCCATAAGCGGAAATGTCGTAAACTGATTTTACGACCATTCCACAACTCTAAGTGAGTCTTAGGAACAGACTTAGATGGAACTACATTAAGGATATACATTACAGTTTGCAGTGCATATCCTCAGAATGAACTAGGTAGTGGGCTATAACTAAACATAGATCTCATCATGTCTAGTAGAGTTTGATTTCTCATTTCTGCAACACCATTTTGTTGTGGTGTTCCAGGTGCTGTGAATAGGATACTATCCAATGCTCAACTAAGAATCCTCGAAATCTCTGTTGAGGTATTTCCCTCCACGATCTGATCGTAGAGTTTTGATTGTCTTACCTAATTGGTTCTCAACCTCAGCACAATATTCCTTGAACATTTCAAAGGTATCTGATTTGTGATGCATTAGGTAGACATATCCATATCTTGAATAATCGTCATTGAATGTGACGAAGTATTCATAACCACCCCGGGCTTTTACATTCATCGGTCCGCAAACGTCCGAATGTATTAGCTCAAGTGGTTGACTAGCTCTTATACCTTTTCCAATAAAAGGTCTCTTGGTCATTTTTCCTTCTAACCAGGATTCACAAACTGGTAAAGTCTCGAGCTTTAACTGGTTTAAGGCTCCGTTCTTTATCAATCTATTTATCCGGTCAAGGTTGATGTGACCAATTCTAAGATGCCGTAGATATGTGTCATCGTGAGAAATCTTTGGCCGTTTTGTTTTAGGTTTTTCAACCTTAAACATTTCAGTGTTGAGCAGTGACCTATGTGTTAACGGCATTAACACATACAAGTTATTTTCTGAGTTTCCTGTGCATATAGTTAATCCATTTCTACCAATAATAACCAAATTGCTATTAAAAGAAACTGAATAACCATCATCCAAAAGTTTAGAAACAGAAATCAAATTCCTGCGAAAACCAGGAATGAATAACACATTGTTCAAATTTAAATAACTATTATTAATAAAATTTAAACTAGAAACTCCCACTGCTCTTGCTGAAACGGCATCCCTTGTCCTGACCATCATGGTGTAATCACCTTCAGCAAGGTCCCTCCATGAATCAAGTAGCTGCAAAGAAGAACAAACATGGTTAGTGGCTCCAGAATCAACAATCCAAGCGGATTTATCATCCTTCACTAATAGAGATTTAATAACGAGTAAATCATATTTACCTGTTTCCTTTTTCTCCTTCAGCTCAGCAAGGTATTTAGGACAGTTCCTTTTCCAATGCCCATTCCTGTCGCAGTGGAAACATTTTCCTTTGGGTTTGGCATCCTTGGACCCTTTCTTATTCTTCTTTTTTCATGGGCTTTCCCTTGGCCTTTCCAGTGCTTTTCTTCTTCTTCTTTACAGATTTAGAAGACTCGGCAACATTTGCCTCTGCACTGGACTTACGAGGATCCACAAGCATGGACTCGTAATGGGTGAGCTCATTAAGCAGTTAGGTCAAAATAAAAGACAACTTGTTCATAACATACTTGCTTTTAAACTGCAGGAAACTCTTCGGAAGAGTTTCCATAATCATGGTCACCTGGCTACGCTCTCCATGGGTTTCAGCAGTGTTGAGATAGGTCATCATCCTTAAGACGTGCTCTCGGACTGATGTCTCATCCTTCATCATAGCAGTCATCGCTGAGACCATGGCCTCATAGCGTTGACACTCCGAAGGCTACCCAAACATGCCCTGCAATGACTCCACCATCTGAGATGCTAGAGCCAAGGTTCATGCTTTGCAGCAAGAACCTCAGACATCCCTGCTAGCAAGTAGCAGCAGGCTTTCTCATTTGCTGCGACCCATTTCTGGTAGGTATCGCGCATAGCTTGGCCAGCATCTCTGGCAGGCTCGGGAGGACGTTCCTCCGTCAGGACAAACTTAAGGTCTTCACATACCAGGATAGCGTTCATGTTACTTTTCCACTTAACATAGTTTTTCCCGGTTAATTTATCGTTTGAGAGTATGGAAATAATTGAGAAAACCATGGCTGAAAATAAAATAAACATGCATTTAACATTCATTCATCGCATATTAAAATCATCCAAGAATTTTGGCATAAAATTAAACATGATGTATGAACCATGAATAATGAATTAGAAACCTAAGAGAATTATTATGCCACGGAAACCTATCATCCCACAAGTAAGTGCCGCCGTAGGGTAGGTCAAGTAGTCTCATGATAGATCGAGACAATCTCAGTTAATTTAATATATGCGGGAATAACTCTTATTCCTATATTAAACAACTACTGTTTTATTTGATCAAGGAATTTCATTAACAGTTAATTATTCCTTTGTGAGTGTAACCCGCCGTTTCAGGATTCTTTGACTTAATGAGTGAAGTGCCGCCGTAGGGTAGGTCGGTTCACAAGATACATCTAGAATCTCTATCCTCTCGGAACCCAAACCTGATATTGACCCAAAATGGACACCATCCGTAGCGGGATGAAAATAAAGTCGTCTCGAGGCGTCTTTTGAATCTCGCATTTTTTGACTAACAACGGAGATCGCGGGATATACTGTCGATATCCCTCTCCCACTCACTATTTTAAATATTAAGGTTTCTATCTAAAATATCTTATATTTTATTTTAACTAGTGTGTATAAACTTATGGCGGCTAAAACATAATTATTATTTACACTAGTTTCTCATAAGTGAGCTAATCAATTTTAACTATTAAAATTGCGTCATTAATATTTCATTAGTCTATACTAACAGATATACTCCATTAAACTAATTTAATTAGAGTGGTATAAGTGAGCTATTACATTTTAACTTCTAAAAAACTAGACACTTAAAAATTTAAAATTTATCGAATTTTAAATGGTCAAAATTTTAATTAAACATTTTAATAAATCTTGGTGCGTCATAAAATCCAATGGTACGTGGAATTGTATCCCGAGTGCATACCACATTTCTGTCCATTCGGAATCGGCTATGGAATTTATGTCCGGGTTTCCATCCTATATACCAATGGAATTTATTATGCACCAATTAAACCCAATATATAAGAATTCAAATTTTAAACCATTAATCCAACTAATATAATTAATTGATTTCCATGCATATCATATTCTAATTTAAACATTTTAAATTACATAATAACATAATTTTATGTCTATAATGATAATGCATCTATGACATGTTATGGCAAGTAAAATCCTTGAGTGGCACCCTAAGTTATATGACATGTTATTCAAACAATTCGAAATAAACATACATACAACATAAAAAAATACTTTGCATTGACCGGGCTCTTATTTTTCCTATACTAATCTAATTAGTACTTAAGACACACCAAGGCATCCATTGGTCTTCAAATCCCGCTTCAAAGTGGTGTTGGCTCCTTTTGCGTCTTCGGTGCTCCAAATTACAAAAATTAAAATTTTACATTGAAAAATAAAATTACAACAAATGTAAACAATGTCCTTATGGCCTTACAACCCAAAAACAAAACCAACTACAAAATAAGAGCCGGAAAAATTTACGACCAATGTAAAATTCATTCATCACATGAAATAATAAAAACATTCATCATATGAATATCACAATGTGCCCACTCATCTAAACATGCATATCATATTTATAACTCATATAATATATTAAAAACAGAAACTTTACATGAAAAATTGAAGGGTTAAGAACACTTTTCAACCTCGCTCTGATACCAATTGTAGGAAACGTTTCCTCCGCGCGCAGCGGAAGCGATTAGGCCCTTGGATCGAACTTGAAAATTTTTTCTGCTTTGCCCTTCCTTTGGCCGAATGGAACCAGTGGGTATACTGAAATTTGCTTCTGTTTCACACAAGATTTCAGCCCCGGAATGCCCCCAAAACAGTCCCCGAACAACCCCCGAACTGCAGTGAATTATTTGACTGTTTTACACCCGTTACACAAGCGAACTGCACACAAACCAGTCCACTTTAGGCGTGAACTATAAGAGTATTTAAGGTCTGATTTAATCACTCAAAAACAGTCCCAAATAAGCCCCAAAACGTCCCCAAAGAGTTTCCCAAAATCCCGAATTAGAACGAAACAAAACGAGCCCCGAATCAAGAGGCAAGGGTGCGGCAATGGGTCAAAATAAGGCCTCACTGTCGTGACCATTATGAAAGGAGGAAGAGGATGATTTGTTCGTCACCACAAAGTCTTTTGTGCTATGTCTCGTTACCAACGGAGAGTAGTGTGGCCAACACTCACAAAACAAATCCCTAAACGATTTAGAGATTCAGACACACAGTAATTTTATTTTTTCTTCTTTTGTTTTTCAATGGAGTTTCTCAACTTTTGAGAGAATGGTAGAGAAGAAGAATAAGGAGATTAGGGTTGCTAGAATGAGAGAGAGAGTCAAAAGAAAATCAAGTTTTCCTTTTATACTTAGGTCAATTTTGTTTCACAAAAACAAAGGCAACCAATCCCCTCCCTATAGTGAAATTCGGCCAAGCCTAGGATTTGGATTAAATTTTGTAACATCAAATCTTAATTACCATAATTAAAAAGATGTTATAAAATTGATTAAATAATAATCCTTATTGAAAGTCACAACTTCCAATAATAATGTAAAGGATTATTTTGTTTCCAAAATAAACAAATCTTTTCCCTTATAGACTAAGGAATTCGGCCATGCCCTATATTCCTTCATTAATTTTGTAACAATATTATTTACTTTCCATAAAGTCAATATATGTTACAAATTAAATGTATGACTAATATTTTGAAAGTCATTACTTCCAAAATTAAATCAAGGGTTTCCAAAACCCATAACATAGAAATTACAATCTTAGCCTTATTAAATTATATCATATATATAATTCAATATTTTTATATTTAATAATTATCATATAATTATTAATACCATACATTAACTTTTAACATATAGTTTCAAGTGTGTCATAATTAATATTATTAATCATATTAATAATATTTATTCTTTGTGAGTATATAATTGGACTATCCAATTATATTAACTTCGCTATAGTATATCGAGCTAGCACGGGGACCAAATGGACATACGGTTCCGAGCTCCAATAATATCGAAATATTAATTAAGCTCTTAATTAAATATTCTGAATTATTAACTCCTGATTATTCCACTAAAAACCCGAAGTTGCACTCTCGTTGCCGTAGATGAAATATTAAGCCGAACCAAGTCGGTGTCCACCGATATAGTCATTGCATATGAATTAACCCTTCACGAGTATCTCGTAATTAGAGCCGGGTCATAATGTCCGTTAAACCCCTCTAATTATTTTTACCTTAAATTCCATTGATTCTCTAATGAATGATTTATTCATAACTATTATGAATATTAATCTTTCTATTCGTAATAGAAAGACTTGAGCGCTCAAGTCGTTCAAGTACCGATTCAACCCTTAAGAAAGATACTCATCTACCTCTCGAAAGAAAGAGTGAACTCCATGTCTATGTAAAACGTTCCCAGTTACAAAACAAACTGTGCCCCCAAAGTACGTAGCTATTGGTCGGGACTGCTAAATCAACCTCACTTTTGTAAATCAAAGGACACAGCCTGCCATGCAGGAGTTCGTAGTACACTCAGGATTAAGATCAATCTATATATGACCATCAAGTAGATTGAAATGACTTTCTTTGCTTAACGGATATTATAAGAATGTCATTCTATCTGGGTCCAGTCCTATATGATCGCATCATATAAGGTGCCTCCATTCTCATGTCTCTACATGTACGATCCGGATCAAGATCACCATACAAATATAGAATGGATCGCAGCTATAGATAACCGCAAACAAAGTACCCGCTTTGTTTGTTCTCTATGGACTATTTAAGATTACTAGGTTCAGACTTAAATCCTCTTGTATATGACACTCATATACTAAGTCTGAAGGTACATAAGTAATCTAGGGTATTTAAGAAGATATATACTATGCGAAAATTAAACAAACAATTTGATAAATGAATAATGCATCGTTTTATTTCAAAACACATGAAACCGTTGACATCACATGTAGCTCTATGGCATATATCCCAACAGGAACTTAGTTAGAAACAATGTAGTCATATAACTTTGATACTTTTAAAGATTCATATGAATGTTATATAATCAAGGCTTATAATGATCATATCTTGGTATAGGATGTGTGTATAATCTAATACGAGACCTCACGGGTGGTCTCTAACGCTTTAGAATGGAAATGGGGGGTTTAAAGCTATTTGGGCCATGTTTTAAACTCAAGTCGCGACGTAATCCTTGGCGCGTCGCGACGCGCACAGACCAGATTCGATACCCAGATTTTTTTTATGTGCGTCGCGACTCGACCTGGAAAACCAGATTACTGGTTTTGCTTCTCCTATCTCATCCCACTCTCAAATCTTCCATCTTTACTCCATTCTAACACTTCCAAGCTACAAACCAATATCTCATACATCATTCAACACTCCATTAAACATGTTTTAATCTTCCATTAATCAAGAATCACTTTCAATCTATACATATAGTTCATAACATATTTAAACCCAAAACTTAACAACTTTTAATCCATATATCTAATCACCCAATCATCAACCCCTAAGCTCATAATCTCATCAATTGGAACCCAAAGCATGATATTATTATTACTACATCACTAGAATCATCAAAATCAAAATCTCAAAATTTGGGTCAAGTTTTCTTACCTCTCTTTCTCTTGATTTCTTCACCCTCCATGGTTGCTTCCATTATCTCTCTTCTTTTCTTTCTTTTCCCTTCTTCTTCTTCTTCTTCTTCTTCTTTCTCTCCTCTTTCTTTCACGGTTTCTTCTTCTTTCCTTCTAGTTTTCTCCTCTTGATTTTTGAATAGTTCACATTTATATAGGGGCGCTTAAGTGATAAGGAAGAGTGTAGAAAGATATGAAAAAGTGGAGAAAATTTGATATTTTTATCATTTTGGTCCGAAATCACTATTTATGCAAACTTTGACTTGCGATTTTGATCTGGTTTTGGTCCGAATTTAGGAAAAAGTTTAACGCGGAAGTTGTAGGTCTCGATCTCAGATTTCCGACGATATAAAATTCATAAAAATCAGAGATCGTATGAAAATGTTACAGTGAAAATACTATAAGTGGTCCAAAAGGAATACGGTACGGTCTCTTCCCGGGACTTCGAGAAATTTACCGATTGTTCCCAAAGTCATCTCATGAATATATTCAAATCCAAACATGATATATTTTACGTACCTTCGTCCCGTATGAAATAATATTCACATCTGCATTGACTATTAATGAGAAATGATAGTTTCCTGCACAACCACATCCAAATCCCAAGAGTCATCAAAACCCTCAAGATGGTAGTTCTGGAAGTCAACATATAGACCATGTCAAATCTATTATTATTTTTTGTAGTGGTAAGGTCATCTACGGATCTATTCTTGAACCTCGCGAAACTGAAAAATAAATCATATTCAGATGGTAAGGAATGGGTTGATGAATCATTACCCGTCGATGATGATAACAATTTCTCTCATGCGCCTCCATTTCCACATGCATTAAAAATAAAGAAATTGAACCATTCCCCATAGATATATAAAATATTCAAAGAGGTAAATGTCAATATTTCTTTGTTAGATGTCATCCAACAGATACCATCTTATGTCAGACTTTTGAAAAACTTATGCACTGTTAAAAGAAAACGTCAGGTAAGAAAGAAAACTTTTCTAGTTAAACGGGTAAGTTATATTCTCTCAACCAATAATGCATTGAAATACAAGGACCCTGGTTGTCCAAATATTTCTTGTATTGTTGGAAATCAAAAAATTGAACATGTTTTACTTGATCATGGAGCTAGTGTCAATTTGCTTCCATTTTCGATTTATCAACAACTTAATATTGACGAGTTAAAACCAACCTCAACTACTCTTTTACTTTTCGATAGATCAGTCAAGGTAACGAAAGGAATTGTGGAAGACATGTAAATACAAGTTGATAAATTCATATATCATGTGGATTTTATTGTCTTGGAAACACAACCTGTAGCAGACAGTTATAAGCCGATTCTGGTAATACTTGGTCGCCTATTTTTAGCAACAGCTAATTAATTGCAGGAATGAAATCATGAATTTGTCTTTTGGCGAAATGACGTTGAAGCTTAATGTTTTTAACATGTACAAACTGTTGGGGTTTCAGATGGTAATTCGAGTAAACGCAACGGAATGCGGAAAATCAAAATTTTCAGATTTCAATCATTTTTCTTGTGTAATTAAAATAAATCAATTTATCTTAATTATTCAATACTTAAAAATTGAAACTTTTAATCAAAAATTAAATTTTCCAGAAATTATTGTTTTGCCCCAAAACTTTGTATTTTAATCATTTTAGTCCTCAATTGTCAAATACAATTCCAATTGATTCCAAATCAATCCAAAAATGATTAATACATGTCTTATACATGAAAATAAACTTTTGCAACTCAAGAAAAATATTTTTTAGAAATTTCCGAGAGGTCCCTAAACTTTCAAGAATTTACAATTTGGTCATTTTGTTCAAAATATGTCAAGATCAAATCCCAAAATTCTAAAATGTAATATACATCAAATATATATCAAATCTCATCATATATATGAAAAGCCTCAAATTTGGTGAAGGTTAGAAACTCTAACTTTATAATTTCACAAATTAATAATTTAACACCAAATTAATTAAATTCAAAACTTTAATTCAATTCCCACAACACCAAATAAGCCTCACCATCATGAAACAACTCAAGAATAACTCTAGGTCAATCATGAGTGGCTAAGTAACTCTAGAATGGAAACTACCATCAAATGGTTAAAAAAATACTTAATTACACCTAATTACATTATTTAAATTCATACATGCCAACATCTTTCATCTAAGTTCCCAATCATAAAAAACACATCCATAAAAGAGTAGAGAAGAAATAAGCTACTCAAATAGAAGCCTGGTATGAAAAAAACAATTTTCATAAAGAAAAATTAAGGAAAAACTTACTAAAAATCCTTATTTTCAAAGCTTTTCTTCCTTTTCTTTCTCCTTTTCTCTCTTTCTCTTTTTGTATTTGTGTTTTAGGGTTCTTAGAATTATGAAATAAAAAAGAAAAATGGCTTTATATAATTTCCACAAATGACCGAAAATTGGGAAATAATATTAGCCATATATTTTTCAAATTATTTCAATTAATTGGAAAATGATTTAATTAAATTTGTGTGTGTAAAACCATTAATCAAATTAATATTTATCACAAACTATCCAATTAAATCATGCCAATTAAACCAATCAAAATTGGCCACTTTATCCAATAAAGAAATGTCATTTATCTTACTTTATTAAGTAAACAAGATATTAAATATTTAATTAATTTAGTTATTCAACATTTGAATAATTATAATAATTAAATACAAATATCTCAAATATATGTATTATATTTACATTAAATAATCTAAATACATATATTAATAATAAATGTCAAATATCACAATTCGATATTTAATAAATGGGTGAAAGATCTCAAACGCATGTATTTTCGTTTAACCGTTTAAACGACTTATAAATAATCGATATTATTTATAAAAATTCCTTAATGCCCTATAAGTATATCTCATTAGTGAGACTCTCTAGGTTCAGGCATATCCGTCACGAAATATAATTTCGTGTCCATAATCTACCCACCCGTAAATTATGACGAACATGAATAATATCTCTGAAAAATACAGGTCGAGATCACTGTATACGTATAATCCTTCTGTCACATATATTCAGATTATCCTAGAGATATAGATATAAACATCAAATCTCTTTAGGTATAATCTCGTCGACGGTTCTATTAACAAACTCTTAAATAACACTTAGAACTGATTTCTACAGTGTACCATGGGCCCATGGATTTAACAGATTGCTAATTTCATAATGGATACATATGCTCTGTACACAGAACTGACGGATCCTATCTTGATACGCACATGATATCATAAGGATCAGTCCATACCCAATGAACAGGCAGAGTTCTGATCTAAATAGATCGATGACGTGACTGCCATCAAAGTATGGAGGATACCTCATATATCCATAGTTGTATCTCAAGTTGAAGGATCACTATGCTCACTCAACCCGAGAAGATTCTTATTGACGTTGGTGTACCATCTATTAAGAATCTTCGGTAAGTCGTTCAATATTTATTCGATATAAACACCTACGTGTCTATATGAGTCTCCCGAGACTTATGGTTCATTGAGAAACAATTAGAATCCAACATTTCAATATACGACACGTACCGGTCTCAATGGGTTTACTTACTGACCAAGTAATTGTAAACCTTGACTAGGAACAGTTAAAGAATGATATTGTTATGATAATAAATGTCAGTTGCGACACGTTTGCAACTGTATCATAACCAATCACTCTATGGTCATTTACGTCTTTACCATATGATAAAAGAATTTATATTGCAGAAACTGTTTATTTTATTCATTAATAAAATATATACAAGAGTATTTACAAGGAAATACATAAGAAATTGGCGTTCGGAGCACCAACCCTAACACAAACAACCATATGATGATGATAACGAAAATAAAAGCATGGAACTAATTGACTTAATTTTAGATGATCATAGGGGAGTTTATCTGATCCCATGAAACTTTATACTGCTAATTTTATTGAATCAAGTACGCAGTTAGATTCGGATACTCCTAATGATTTTTTACTTGATTTATATAGGTACTGAAGACAATAGAGAGATAAAATTTCGAGGAACTGGGAGCACTGGAAGAAGAAAAACAAGAGGAAGCTCCAAATTTGGAATTGAAGACTTTGTTAGAAGAATTGAATTATGCATTTCTTGGAGATAAACAAACTCACCATGTGGAAATTTCTTCCTCTCTCATAAGCGATCAAGAAGGAAAAAATACCTCCAGACTGGAGCCATCAATGTATGGAAAAAACTCTTACAAAACTCCACATACTTGAACGATAATTTTGAACATACTCGAACCTCTTTACTTCATCAAAATCCACTGTCTAATCTAGATTCCTCCATTGACAAACTTAACCCTTAAGAAACTCGGCACTGTACTGGCAATACTTAGACTACGTGCATAGTCCTTGCAACTCCTTAGTTTCATTAGAGTACTCATCCTTTATCTTAGAAGCCGTGTAGTTATTGAAAGTTGATTAGTCATCCATTACCATATTGTCTGACATGGTTTTACAGAACTTAGGTAAAGTTTGGCTGGGTATTATGAAAAAGACTATCCCATAGAAGACTATTTTAGAATTCCTTTTTCAAGGCTGCTAATCAATGCATGTTGTTATTTTTAATGATCCTCGGGGTGATACTGGAAAAGTTACTCCCTATCAATCTCAACTTGTTCTAGATTTATCGTCTCTAGTTTCAATATATTACCTCTTAATTTGGTAACATCCTTGTCTCCTCTATTGTATCAAGTACATCCTCTTAGTATTTTGATTTTTCTTTTTACAATTGCATGACTATTGACTCTAAAATTTTACCTCTAAATCTATTCCTCCCAACTTACCCCATATTTAAATTGGTGATTATGTAGTTGGTATCTCTGCTCTTAAGACTTCTCGCCTTCAATATTTGGATATTAAAGACCTTGTTCATCTCAATTACTTTCTTGGTTTTGAGGTTCTCACTGATAAGACTAGCTATTATCTCTTTCAGGCTAAATATGCTTCTGATCTCCTTGTTCAGGCTGGATTGACTAATAACAATCTCATATATATTCCTCTTGATCATAAGCTTAAGCTTATATTGACAGATGACACCCATCTCCCTGATGTTAGACTCTATCGATATAGTTGGTAACTTAATCTATTTGACAGTCACTCGGCCATATATTACTTATATTATTCGTGTTGTTAGTCAATTTATGACAACACTTCGCTCTGGTCACTATGAAGGTGTTCTTCATATCCTCTATTATATCAAAGGCACCATATTTCATGGTCTCCATTTTCAGTTTACTCTTAGCTTAAGCTTCATGCCTATTTTGATGCTAACTGCGTAGATACTCTCATTGATCGATATTCTACCATTGGTTTCTCATATTTCTTAGGTGATTCACTTATTTCTTGACATGGTAAGAAACAATCTATTTTTTCCCGTTCTACTTCTAGTACTAAATCTGAATATCGTGTCATTGCTGATGCTATCCAAGAAATCATTTGGCTTCATTGGCTCTTTAGTGACATGAGAGTCCCATATTTTGGTACTACACCTCTTTATTTCGATAACAAAGTTTCATTTACATTGCATATGATGGTGTCTATTATGAGCGCATGAAACATATTGAAACCATTTGTCATTTTATTCGTCAACGTATCACTCAAGACACTGTACAATTTCATGAAATTTCCTATGAAAACCAATATGTTAATATCTTTACCATATCTTAACTTTTAGGATGATTTCGTCAGTTGGTTTTCAAATTCAAACTTGCTTCTTTCCCATCAACTTGAGTTTGAGTGAGTGTTATGAAAATAATCCCTTTTCTTATGGACGTAATCCAGGTACAATCATGGAAAACCCCTAATTAAGATTCTGATTTGATAGTGATTATTATATATAATGTATTTCCTTACTTTCCTACACTGCCTATATAAAGTCTAAATCATCGTAATGTTATTCAAATTGAATAGACACAAAACATTTCATTCTGTCTCTAACAAACCAAATTAATATTTTGAACTATTTTAAGAAAACATCAAGATGGAAATGGCCCGGGATTAAGTTGCATTTCTATGCTTGTTTCAGGTGCATTGTGACTGCGTAATTGTTCACCTCGTTGACAACACCAGACCAAACATTAGTGTCATTAGACTCCAAGAAGTGTAAATAATATAAGTAGGCATATAATTCAACCATAAGATAATAAAGAGATGTAAGTATGGATGACAATGGTTGAATATAATCGAAATCATATTCAATATCTGATACTTATCCATAATAAAAAATAAATAAATTCACAGCTGATACTAGAGATGGCAAAAATCCCGTCAGTGATGAGGGTCTGCGAGGGGTCGGTACCTTAGATGCGGATAAGTGAATAATTTTTTATATCCATTGGTAGAACAGACCGGGTATGTGTATTCGCATCCTCGTTAAAATAGAGGTAAAATCCTCATATTAATGGAGCTCGGTACGTTAGGGGCGGGTAATAGGACAATTTTCATATATGTTGATTAGGGGTAAGCAAAACCGGTTTCGGTTCTGATTCAGCGTGGAACTGGAACCTACCCGGGAAAAAATTAGTTCATAACTAAGTGGTGAAGAGATCTACCCAATTAAATAGGGTATCCTATTAATCAGTTCCAATTCGGTCTCGGAACCTAGCCTGAAAAAATTGGTTCCAATTCGGTTCTGGTCAGATTATGATTTACCATATTTATTCATTATTGTCAATTTTGAAAATATAATTATTTGTCACACTTGAATATTACATAATATTCTTGGCAATTATCCATACATAAATAAAATAATAAATAAAAATGAATATTACATAATATTTTTGATTCAATGCATAATATTATTATAGGAAGTGCATGGGTTTAAATTGAGTTTTAATTGGATTATGAAACTGGGTTATGAAATTGGGTTTAAATTGAGTTTTAATTTGGGTTTAAATTGGGTTTTAAAAACTGATTATGAAATTGGGTTTAAATTGGGTTTTATTTGGGTATATGAAATTGGGTTTTAAAACTGAGTTTAAATTGGGTTTTATTTGGTTCCGAAATTGGTTCCAATTTGGTACCCAAAACAGATTTTGGTCCAGTTTCGGTTCCGTCCATGACAGAACAGGAACAGAACCTTTTAAATTCAGTTCGTCCATTTTCGAACCGAAACCGGTCTAGTTCCAACTAGTTCCGGTTCCAAACTCAAAAAAGCGGCTCCAACCAGTTACGTGTAGAACCAAAATTGATGCTCAGCGCTACCTTTGATTGAACGAGACTGGTATGAGTATTGGCATCCTCGTACCGTACTTGGCCCGTTGTCATCCCTAATTGGTACCCATATCTGACACTGATCGAACATTTGGATATCTGATACCAACTAACATAACCAAATATTTTTTTTATATAAAAAATTTATCTTTTTACTATTACTATGATTAATATTATAGTATTTATTTAATTTTTTTTTATCGAAAATCATAATCGACTGAAATCATTTCGCTTACCTAATTTAAAAACCTAAACCTCACCACTATCGACTAAAATTCAGAGGCAGTTTTTTTTAGTTAGATTATATCGGATATTCAAAAAAAAAAAAAAAAAACCGACCATATTACCATCCCTAGATGCAAGGAACCATTTGTGTTTTATGAGCTATCTCCAGTGTTCTCAATTGTTCCTGGTAGTGGAACACTAACTTATTTCAAGTGATGCAACTCTTGGTTTTCAAGGGCATCAAAATATAAAAATGACCTTTGATGTGGAATATATCTATCATTATACTTATTAATTAATAACACCATGTCACCTGTATGTCTATTGTTTTAAAGAATTGCCCCTTCTTTAGCATCTTATTTTCCTAAGATAAAACAAGCCAAATATTAATAGAACTTCATACAACCAACTTGTAATTGATAAACTTCGGTTGTAATTGATAAAACTTTAGAATACCATTTGTTTTGTGCCGTTTGGGCCTGGAGTTTAATATCTGTGGGCCAAGGACCAAAGTCCCACGGTTAACACTTTGAAGCCCAAATCTATTTGATCTGCTTGGATTGACTCCGTTTGAAATCAAAGTGAAAAATCTAATAGAACTAGGGTGGCAATTTGAGTGAGGATTCGTTTATTCATTCGATTCGATTCGTTTTAAAGTGAATTCGGATTTGAAAAATGGATTCGTTTAATAAATTGGTCAATTCGATTTGATTCTTTTATTAAACGAATCGAATACGAATTTAAGCTCATTGATTCGTTTATTCGTTTATGATTCGTTTAGTTATTTTTTTTTACTAGTTATTATTATTTTTCAATTAAGATTCGAGAAATTATGACTAATTACCATAGAAAAATTAATATTTTCGATATTTTGTGAGGTATTTTTAATAAATATATTAATTGCATATTTTATATGTATATATTTATGAAGAATTGATGTAAATCAAATATGGTAAATTATGATACTAAATAATATAATGACTAAACGAATATTCGTATTCGATTTGTTTAATAAACGAATCGAATATGAAACCATCACATTTCGATTCGATTCGTTTAGGATTCGATACAAATTCAATTCGTTAATTCATTTTTCCACCAATAAATAAATATTTGATTTTTTAATCAAAAATCGAACATAACTTAACCGAATTAATTCAATTTTTTAACTAATAAAACTGAACCAAATCGAATTAGTTGAATAATTTGATTTTATTGGTCATTTTAATTGCATCATTAATTTGTTTGGTATTTAGTGTTAATTAATTTCTTTTTTTTTTTTGGTTATATTTATTTTTTATTTTCCTATATTTTTAAAATTACCTAAATTATTGATGTATCTCGTGAAAAGTATTGGTATAGTTCTGATAATTATAAGACTTATAGTATATAAAATTTAAACAAATGTTAAATTTAATGAATGTTAATAATTTATTTAATTTTTATTATTATTTTTTAAAAATTAAAAAAATCGAATTGAACCAAACCGAACCGACAAGTAAAAATAATTATAATTTTTTAAAAAGAAAAAATTGAATGGTTACTTTTTAAAAAAAAAAAAATCTAATAATTTTAATTATAATTTTTTTTTATAGTTATACCGAACCGAATCCAACTTTCCCCACCCTAATATTTTTTCTTTTTAATTATATTTTATCACAATCTTCAAATATTGCAACTAAAAATCTATCATAAGTTTATAAAAATATAATTATACCATAGTTATTTCATCTATACCAAATAATATCGACATTTTCCTAGCAAATCTAAGACGTGTATTTTTTTTTTTTTAAATATATATATTACAAATAGTAATTTCGAGATAAATTCATAAAATTATAGTTAACTTGAAAATTTACTATAAAAAGGGTAAGATTTGTCATATATTATATTGTATTTAGTATGGGTGTTCATAGGGTCGGGTCAACCCGCGACCCGACACAACCCGCGCGTGTTTTTAAAAGAATGATTTTTCGGGTTAACCCAACCCAACTCGAAATTTGCGAGTTGGGTCACGGGTTTGATATTAAAACCTGACCCGACCCGACTCGACCCGAAATTATAATAATTTTATTATTTTTCTAAAACTTTTATAATTTTTAAAGATTTTACTATTATTTCAATTATTTATTACTTTTATTGTCTTGAAAATTTATATATATGATAATTTTCGGGATATAAAATAACTAATATTTATATTTCAAAATAATTAATTCATTAAAAAAAAATTTGGCCGACCCGATGACTCGACCTGATATGATCAGATTTCATCCCTCAAATTTCGGATTAGGAAATGAGAGCATCTTCAACAACGCTTTCTACATATCTCTCTCTCCCTCTCTCTCTCTCTCTCTCTCTATATATATATATATATATATATAATATATATATATATATATTACTTTTCATTTAAAGAGTCATGTCACATGTGAGAGGATTTATTTGAACATTCTCCTACATAATAAAAATACTATATTTTATAGATATATAGTGTAATATCAATTTGTTGGTCTTCATGTTAGTATTGATTTATGTGTAGAACATCATTTTTGAGATTAAAATCTTATTTTACTTTTAAATCTAAGGTAGGTCTTAAATTTTTCGACCATTTGAGATGATTTGAGTTCCTAAATAGGAACTTGAACCCTTTCTCTTTCATGATATGGAGAATATGTTCCATTCATATGTGTATTCAAGGAAAAAAATAATGGATCGTCACAAAACACTTTACAAGAATTAAATTGAATGATATTATGAGTACTCTTATCATTAAATTCAAATCATAATAAATGCATTAGTGAGATACAACTAACAATCAAACCCGTCTTTTTCATAATTTTATTCTCAGTCAAGATTATCTATCTTCGAAGTTTTAACTCAAGATGTTGAACTAATTAATAAAATCACTTATGCATCAACATTGCCTTACGAGTATTAAATTTAATACATGTGAGAATACATAACATTATGTGATTGAATGTTTATACAAGTGGCCTTGATAAGGGCAAATTTCATATACTACTAAATTGAAAATGCTCAAGTGAAAGATTTGATGAAACAAGAGCTTAAAATTCAATCTCTCCTTTTTCTTTTTTGATTTTTTAACATGTGATTAGACAATGCGATGATTAACAACAAAGTTTTTATCTTTAACAAAACTTAATCATTATGTTTATATATTACATTTTTAAATATTTAATAAAGAAAAAAAAATGGAGATTAAATTCATTTGGGGCATGTGGTCTAAAAGCTCATAATATCCAGTGCTTTTGTGCTCTGCAAATAATCAACATATCATGAGGGGGAGCCCAATTTGTCAAATGTAAAAGTAATTTCTTTTCTTTCTTTCTTTCTTTTTTTTGGTCCCTCTTTTCTCTTCAATTTTTGTGTTAAACATTAGAATTAACAACTAATAAAAACTATTATGTTTGATATAACTTTTCAAAATAAAGTTTATTCAAGTACAATTTTAAAGAAATTATTTTTTGTTAATTGGAGTTTTTATTAAAAATTATAAAAGTATTTTAGTAGACAAATTTTTTATAATTATGTTGTGAAATAAATGAAATAAAATTATGAAAGTTGGCAAAAATAAGTGATTGTAAAGCATAGCACCTGAGTTTAAGCCTCGGAGTAAGATGTTAAAAATATATTTAGATTTAGACCTGGCCATCTGTTCGGTTCGGTTTCCAACCAAAATCGAATCGTCCGGTTCGGAACCAAATTGGACGGTTCCAGTTCAGTTCTGAATTTTTTAATTAATTTAAAATTTTAATTTTGTTAAAAAAAATAAAAATGAGATTTCAAATTTATTTAAAATTATTAATTTGAATTTATATTATATTAAATTAAAAACTTAAATTAAAATAAAATAAAATAATTTAAATTTAATTTTTAAAAACTTAAGTTGCCTACGTATCCTATAGGGGTGAGAGGAATCAAAGCTCACGTAATTTCATTACATTTTTTAGATAGTTCCTCATTATAATTATTTACTCATCATCATTATCTGTTCCTGTTGTTGATCCTTCTGCTCCCGTTTCGTTTGCACTTGCAGATGCATTATCGAACAAGTCTTCAAAGTCATCAGGGGCATCTTCTTATTACCTCAGATCAGCTCTGGTCTAATCATTCACACATGTTGTTGTTTCTAAAGTTTTTAGATGTAATGAAGACTGTCTCGCTTCTAAAATATTGCCTCATAAGCTGAAGGCTTGTTCAACTGCAACAGTGGAAACAGGTGCTGCCAACACCTCTTTAGCAATAATTGATAAAACATGATAGACATTTTGATGTTGGTTCCACCAGTCAAGTATGATGAACACTAAAAAATGCACATTTATTAAAAGAAAAATCAATCATTTTACACTTGTAGTTTCATTTATCCCCTTAGTTTAGCATATTAATTAAATTTATGTTTTATATATTTTTATTGTGGTTTTTATTTCTTATGTAGGTGAAATAATACTTTGGATGCATATCTAGAAAAAATGACTTGACATTTGGATTTTGGAGGCTATAAATTTAATAGAGTGTTCTAACAGTGTACAACTTCTGAAATTTCAGCCCTGTGCAATGTTCGTATTTTGGCCATAATTTCTTACTTCGATATCAGATTAAGGTGATTCAAATTCCAGATGAAAGAAGACTCAAAGATCTACAACTTTGACCTACAATTTGGCAAATGTAAAAGTAATTTCTTTTCTTTTCTTTTCTTTTTTTTGTCCCCTCTTTTCTCTTCAATTTTTGTGTTAAACATTAGAATTAACAACTAATAAAGACTCATGTTTGATACAACTTTTCAAAATAAAGTTTATTCAAGTAAAATTTTAAAAAATTATTTTTTGTTAATTGGAGCTTTTATTAAAAGTTGTAAAAGTATTTTAATAGATAATTTTTTTTATAATTATGTTATGAAATAAATGGAATAAAATTATTAAAGTTGGCAAGCGCCTGAGTTCAAGCCTCGGAGTAAGATGTTAAAAATATATTTAGATTTGTCAACTCCTTTATCTTTTAAAAAGAAATAAGATTGTGAAATAAAAATAAAGTATTTTAAACCTATAATCTCTACTCCCAAAAACTTAAAATATGAGATTCTTCTAATAAAGATAAAATATCTTTTTTAATTTTTAAAAATTTTACTCAAACTACAACCGAATAACATAATTTGACCAGTAGAGAAGCCATAATATACTCAACACACAGTTGAAACTGAGTAATTGCTTTACTGGTTTCAAATTATGACTGTTGATGAATTAGTCAAGAAACATCTTCATATAATCAGCCACTGAGGGGATTTATTTCTACCTAGATTATATATCCAACAACCAATAAGATCTCTTTATGTTAACAAATTCAAAGCATCATGATCATGATGCCAAAATTGGAACCATGTTGCATGAGTGTTTCATTATGTGGTGTTTTTCAACTTTAAAAAAAAATTACATGATAAACAATAAAATTAATGAGAAATAAGTATGTTCAAATATTGAATGGGTATTTATGATAAAAAAAAAATATCAATTTAAAATTTTCTTACTTTTGTAGAGGAAAAAATTGTATTTTAGATAATAATCCACCTAGGTATGATTGGCTAACTACATCGGTCGACCACATTATGCCTTTATTTACTACAGTCAATTACGTGTATACTTATACGGGTCTTAAGTTGCATTGAATTTTATGGGAGCTCTAAGTGAGTTCTTATAAAAATATGATCTTACGTGAATTCTTAAATTGAATTTTATGGGAGCTCTAAGTAAGTAAGTCATATTATATTAAAAATTAAAATTTCTCTAAATTCAGATCTTAATTTTAGATTAAATTTGAGGATCTCAATCGACCGCTTGTGTCGACTCTTTTCGGGACCACCGCTGTACTGCGGTCATGCGGTTGATAATGTCTATTGATAGTGTCTTATTTAGTGATATTATTATTTAAAATGATTTTTCCCCCCAATTTTTTTTTTAAATAAAATTGAGCTATTTTTGTTAATTGATTTTAATATCGGGCAATTTTCATAAGTTTCCCTTGATATTATGGGCATGTCTAAAGATGCCCAATTCATCAGACATTTTATTTATTTATTTATTTATTTTTCTAAATTAATAATGTGGAGCATTCTCTTTAGGAAAATGATAAGAGAGAGTCCCAAATGAACGTGGCTTGGTGGTGTAGGGTTCAGGATCTGGACTTCAGGTCTTGAATTCGAATTCAGGAAGTGTGTTTCTTGTAAGAGTCTGAGACATCCAGATATTTTACCTGCTCCGCTTAAGTTCGGAATGTGTGATTTGGTGGTGGGATTTTCTACAATCAAAAAATAATGATAAGAGATTAAAGTAAGAATAAATGAGGACAAAATTGTCATCAAAATGATATTATTTTGATGATAAATAAAAAAAAAATTAAAATAATTTCATTTTAACTGTGATTTTATCATCTTTTTATCTTGTTTAGTATCAATTCTTCTCTCTATTACCCCAATTATTCTCTCTATTACCCCAATTATAGGGGTTAGTAACTTTATATTATACATCAAAAAATAAGATATCTTCTTGTATGACCAGATCATATGATGAGGTTGAGTGGTGGGGACCCACAAGCTTTAGTGGGGGCATTGGGAATCACTCCTTTCCAACAAGCACTTTATCAATTTACAAGTTGCAAAGGCCAACTACTATCTATTATTAACACATAAAAATAAAATAAAATAAAGAAACCTAATAATTAAATAAATATATAAGAAGAAAAAAAAAATAGGATCTTGGCATATTGGCATTGCTTTTCTTGTGCCAAGAAGACAATGCCATCATAGAATCCAATTTTCTTAAGTTCAGAATGAATAGTTTAGCTGTAGGGTTTCCAATGATTAAAAAAAAAAGTGTGTGAATATATATTATTAATTTTCTAAGTCTCTAAAACATCAAAACATATGATAAAAAAATTCAATTCATTTCCTATTAGGGCAGAGGGCAACTAAAATTAAATGGTGTTTTAGTTCTTGCAGTATTTAAAATTTTAATTTGACATAATATAATAATTTTTTTCAATTTTTTTTTTAATAAATATTTTTATGATGTTTTAAATGTTTAATTCTACCTCCATCCCGATTGCCCTAATTTTCATGGAGGAATATATTTAAATCTTTTTCAAAGTCTAGAGAGAGAAAGAAAGAGTGCTTGATATTTTATAAGATTGCACTCAAATATGCTCTTGACTATTTTTTCATTAGCTTTGACCAAACTTATATTAGAGAGGATGAATTTTCTATTTAATGGAAAATATTTTATTTTCTAATGAAAAATGATTATATGAGAATAATGTTTTTATGATCGAGGTAATGTTTCTTAAAAGTATTTGTTTTTAATGGAAAAAAAAAACTGAAAACAAGAATAATCTAGTTATGGTTTTGAAGATATTATTTTCTATTTTCAGAAACACTAAACAGCCTTTAATCTAAAACGTTGGATGGATATTTTTGTATATGACCCATTTTTTTTTTCATATTTTATATATTCATACAAATTTTGGGTGCTAAGACAACCAAGATATTTGCCAACTATTAAAAGAATAAGTAAAAAATAACCCTACTGCTTCACGACGCTTGTATTATTTTCAAACAATCTCGTTTTCACGGTTTAAGCACAAAAAAAAATGGTTATAAAATTTTTGTTTTTGTTTTTATTATTATTTTTAAATATCTTTACTTACTATTTTCTCAATATTCTAGATATTAAATAGAGTAATATATTTAATATTTAGAATCACAATTAATTTTTTTGGAACGGTTGAAAATCCCAATTCAAAACCATCTCATACTGGTTTAAATGGAGTTGGTAAAATATCTGACTGTCTCAGACTCTTGTAAGAAACACACATTCTGAATTCGAATACAGGATCTGGAGATCAAATCATAAATCCTACACCACCAAATCACGACCTTGGAGATATTTAGAATCACAATCTAAACACAAATCCTACAAAAACTTGTACTGATTCATAAATTGCTTTGAGATAGTGTGTTTTGGACAGAAAAATTATTTTATAATTTATTCTCTCTTTTTGTTAATGATTTTTTTATTTTTGTAAATAACTATCCAAATCGTGAAAGATATGCTCTCAAGATCTTGGTTGTTCTTTTTCCCGCTAATTTTGGATCACTGGCCGGTGGGAGTCGTTATATGTAAATTTTTTTACTATGCAATAATAGTATTACATCATCAATATAACAGCTCAATCATATATTATCACATGTGTTAAATAATAAAATAAAAGATAATTTTATTTAAATAATTTTATTTAACACAACTTTTTTATGTTATGTAATTATTAATTGGTGGTACTACATTACCTATTGTTGTGATTCTTTAACCACTGAAAAGTGTTTATGAGGAAAAATTATTCTCTATTACTACTTAAATAGAATTTACTAAGATTACAAACTTTGTTACAAAAACCTTACACTTCACTCTGTAAGCTCTCTTACTTTGAATTACACTATAATCTCTCTTATTTGAGCTTCTTGTTGGGGATGCTTAAACTCTCAAATGATAGCTCAATTTATAGGCAATGACTTGCCCTCTAACTCAACACAATTAATGGAGTGGTTGTCATAATTGTCCACTAATTGAATGGTTTGGGGTGGTTAGACCAAAATCATTAATTCACTAATGGTAGTTGTATCAAATGTTAATTATTCACAAATGCAAGTTGGATTCATATCAATTCTCCTCATCCAACTGCATCTGAAACGATTGTCATCTGACAGTTATCCCGACTATTTCTTTGCACAGCTCTAACTTATCTCGTGTAACCACCTTTGTTGACATGTTGGACGTGTCTCTACACAACACATTTCACTATGTCTCTGCACTGCTGCCATTTGTATTCACTCATTTGTTCATCAGTGTCTTCTTACCTTGTAGGAAACTCTCTGTCTCCCCATCACCAGTAAGTAGAATGTATTCGGATCCTGGATATATGGTTGATGGAATCCTGCCTCGCTCAGATCTATTGTTTGAGGTCCACTAGTTTCATGAGGCCTGTCATCATCCAAATATGTGGATGATCTTGTAGCTTCTAGTGGAGAGGTTGTGGCTCCCCCTGCTCAACACTCTCTTCTATAGCTTCTGATGGAACGGGTTGTGTCTCTCTCTGCTCAACATCCTCATCTGTCTTCTCTAGTTCTACTTCTGAAATATCATGCACGCTATCTGTGGCCAATTGTGCTGGTGTTGGGTCTGGATTTTTGTCGGCACTGAAATTGGAAGATATGTTGGGCTTTTCAATGTCTTCAATTGTCTAGTCTTCAAGAAACTCTACATCATGGCTTCTGATGACATCTTTTCCCTTGGATCCCATAGTATGTATCCAAATTCTTCATCTCCATAGCCTAGGAATATACATGGAGTAGTCCTTGCATCGAGCTTCTACCTGAGATCCTTGGATATATATGCAACGACTAAACAACTGAATACTCTAATGTGAGAGTATGAAGGATTCTTACTAGACTACACTTTTTTCGGAATCTCAAAATTCAATGGTACAGATGGTGGTCTGTTGATCAAGTAGCAGGCGGCTCGAATAGCTTCTCATCATAATGGCTTTGGCAGCTTAGCCATACTGATCACACTTATGACTTTCTTCATAATGGTGCGGTTCATTCTTTCAACTATACCATTATTTTGTGAGGTGCGTGGAACAAATCTCTCATGTCGAATGTCGTGTCTCATGCAGTAAGCATCAAACTCCTTGGAATTATACTCGTCTCCATTGTCTGTGCGGAGACACTTCAGTTTCTTCCTTATTTCACACTCTACCATGGTGTGGAGAAGCTTGAACTGATCTAGGACCTGGTCATTTGTCTTCAGGAAATACACCCATACTTTCTGAGAAACATCATCAATGAAAGTCAGAAAATATTTGTTACCGCCTATTGAACCAGCCTCCAAGGGACCACACACATCAGAGTGCACCAAATTGAGCAACTTTGATATTCTTTTTGAAGAGAAATTAAACGAGACTTTGTGTTGCTTACTAAACAAAGAGGGGTTTCAAGGACCTAGTGTAACATCCTTGATAAGCTATTTCTTTGTAAGGGTAGAAAAATCCTCTCTCACTAATGTGACCGAGTCTCTAGTTCCACAAATTTTGGGAAGTCTATTTTTCAGCTACATTGAGGCTGTTTGCACAAATCTTCACATGAGTATTATATTAAGTGCCGCTAACATGTCACCGGGCGACAACCATGACATCTTTTATCATTCTCCATGTTCTATTTCTGAAGTGACTTTCAAAATCCTGTTGTCAATGGCTATCTCCGAGAGTACATTCAGTCAAAGTTTGGAACATGCAGAACATTCTTCAAAGTTAATATACACCCAATATTTGTTCACAACTGAATATCACAAATTCTTATTATCCCAGAGGAACTGATATTTCCCAACTTCACTGAACCAAAGTGTCATACTTTGTATGTTGTGAAGAAATCTTTGTGAGGAGTGACGTGGTAGGATGCTGCAGTATCTACCACCCACTCAATATTTTGAGTTACGGTGTGAAGACATGTCTCTTCCTGCATGGAGCATATGGCTACATATCCTTGAACAACTACTAGTGTCTCTCATTTGTTATACACTTAATATATATACTTATAACTTTTGATATGATTCGAAATGGGCTTTTTGGTAGTTTTATTGACCGATCTCGATTTCTGCCAAAACGAGCTTGAAATAAAATGAAACTTTATGAGGCATCTCTTAGGCATAAAAGAAGCATGTAAATCATTTTTTGGGCTAAATTAACTTGAAGTTGTGGCTGATTGCATGGCTTGGTCAGATTGGTGTATTTGGGCAATTTTGGTAGATTTGGAAGATTCCTTGGATTCTAGAGTTTGGGCCATGCATGCGAATTTATATGAGGGCTTTATTATGTCTAAGGCAGGTATGAAATGAGTCTTGGATATGCATGGGCTACCTTGATTGATTTTGGGCATAATTTCCGAATATTGCATTAACAGTGGCTGGATTTACGTAATTTTTGCATTTTAGCCATAACATTCTCATATGATACCCAATTTTGGTGATTCAAGTTGAGCTGGAAATAAAACTCGGAGATATAAAACTTTATAGTTTATATCAAAGTCAAATTAAGACTCATTCTTAGTCAAAATGTAAACGCAAGTTATCTATATAACTTTTATGTTTTATGTTTTTTAAGATTATGTTATGTTTAAGTATTGGAATGAACTTTAATTAAATTAGAAAGCTCATGCACGAAAATTTAAAGGCTTTTATGTGTTATTGGATTTATTTTACTATGGTTTAATTATGTTGGGGTAGAATTAGGGTTAGCCACCTATTTAAAGCGGCAATATTCATTGTAATTCATAATTAATTAAGAACCATTTTTTTAACAAAACAAAGTGACTTGCGTGATGCATGTGTGCGTGGTCATGATGGCATCATCTCGAGGGAGTGGATTATTCCTTGGTTCTCACGGAACAAAAGCTTATCAACGTGTGGCAAACATTGTGGCGCTGTATCGCTGTTCAAGATTCTCTAAAGAAATAAAGAAAGGTTCTTAAAGGCAAGATTTCTTAAGGATTGGACTTGACCTTATAAGGATTTTGTTCTTACAAAATCAAGATTCGCGGTTCTTGTGGCTTAGAACACGTAGAGCGATCTTCTTAGAATCAAATATAATAAGGTTTCTATCATTTGATATCAGAGTTCAGGGTTCCAAGATCAATGTTCTCTCTATCTTTATCGTTCTATGAAGTCTTTATGATTCTTTTTTTTTTCCATTTTTTGTCAGTTCTTATGTGTTCTTATTGAGTCTTGCATGAAATAGAGTCAATAAATTTTTTTTAAAAAAATCAGATTTGTATCAGTTTTAAAATCTATCCAAATTCAATTTTTTGTGTGTTATTTTCTTTGTGTTTTGCATGTTTATGACTGGATATTAAATGTTATTATAATTTTCTTGTATGATAATATCATATAGGATTTAATTCTTGAAATTTGTGAGTCATTGGAGTCAAAAATTCAAAAAAAAATCAGTTTCATTCGTCCAGAATTTTCCAGCTGTACACCAAATTTCAAACAACCATAACTTTTGATTCAGGAGAGTTACGAGACCCATAATATATTGATTTCATAGTACTCAATTATACAAATTTGATATTGGATGTTCTAAGGCATTCTGTTGTTGGGGCAGTTGTGGAACCCCTAGGGTCGGATCGGTGCCCCGGGCAGCGGAAATGAGTCTAACCCATGGATATTAAGTATGGGTGTAGTTTTAAAATTATTTAATAAAATACTATATTCTATTACGAGTGTATAGGAAAAAACCGGGACTGAATCAGAATTCGGATACTCAAAAACAAGTAAAAACAAAATCATCTCGCGTGTACACGCGTACGCGCGCTACAGTGCGCGCGGCACTGTAGAAATCAAGAAGTTTCTTTATTTGTTTGCAATTGTTGTATTGTTTCAAAGCTTCAGCTCACATTCCAGTGAGCTGAAGCAATTAGGGTCTTTGACCCTAACAATTTTCGGTCTTTCCTAAACACTTTAAAATACCCAAAATTAATTTTTAATTTCAAAACCATCATAAACACATGTTATAGAATACAAATTTAGTTTTTAAAAATATCAAATATTTTTCCAAAAACATAAATTTATTCTAAATACGCATTTGCGTAAATTTTGAATCCAATACACAAACCATTTTAGAATCTCAATTAGAAATGTCTCATGAACAATTCTAGTCCACCTAAAGGTGGTCAAGTGAATCTAGAATGGTAGCCATAGCTCTAAGCTTTAATTTAGAGTTCCAAACTCTTATTAATTGTTTCATGCCTAACATGAACATTTTGACCTAATTACAAGAATGTTGTGTTTATACTTCTAAAGTATCCTAACACAATTGATTAGCCTTATTCAACATTAAGCTATGTGATCATGCATCTAATACACAAATAAACATAGCTTTGGAGAAGATCAAACATTACCTAGTAAGCTTGATGCAAGATCCAATCTACTTCTCCTTGTTGAAATTTTTGGAGAACCTCCAAGGTGTGCAAGCTTGACTCCAATATCTAATCTTGTTTCCAATGCTTCCAAGCTTCACTTCAAGATCCAATCTTGATTTCTCCTAGATGAAATGTTGTAGAGACCTCACAAGTTTCTCTAAACACTTCTCTAACTTAGGCTAATCTCTCAAGAATTTGCTTATGCTTGTATTTGAACTTGTAATTAAAACCTTCCTAAAGCTTGCTATTTATAGCAAAACTTAGGCAATTTTTAATTAATAAAAGTTGTAATCAACTTTTAAGTGGGCTTAATCTAATTTATCCAAATATGTATAATTAGGTGTGACTAATCTCCATTGTATCCCACTTTAATTTAATACAATTAAATCAAGTCAAAGATTAAGAAATTGATTAGTTAAATGTTTGCCACCTTGATTTAATCCAATTAAATCAAGCCAAAACCACATATTATTACATACTTACAATTACCATAATATCCTCAAATGGTAAAGATAATTATGATTTTACAATTAAACCCTTGTGTAATTATTGAATTAATCCAATTAATCCAATTAGGTCAAAGTAAATAATCAATGTTATCCAATAACACTTGATTATCTTAGTTGATAATTATAATATCGAATATTATATTTTATCAAAAATAATCGGCTACCCAAGTGCTCAACGAGTAAACTTCATATTGGGACTCTCTAAGTTCAGACATGTTCGTCATATAAGTCTGGCTAATATGTACGCAATTCGGCCACCTCTGAATTCGTGAAGAACACGAACGACCTTTCTGAACTATACAAGTCGAGGTCATCACATATGTTTAACAATCCATCTGTCGTAGGCTATCCGAGTTGTGCTTAGGAAACATAGAATATACCGTCAAGTTTCCAAGACGCACATCTCATGTCAACATATCTGCGATTCTTCATAACTGATGCGATCCACCCTATGTGATCGACTTTGGCCAAAGATTTAAGAATCGTGACTTTACTAACATGGATACCTAAACCCCTTATGGTACACATACGGGCCGACAAATCATATCTTGCTTCGCACTTGATTACTGTGTGCATCGGTCCACACCCAACGAACATCTAGAGGCCAGACCATGAAAGGTTTCTGACATACATGGCATCTAAGTGTGGAGGATCTCACACAAAATCAATGATATCCTATAGTCAAATGATTACATATGCTACTCGACTCGAGGAGATTCCTATTGACGATGGTGTGTACTTCCAACTATTAGGAATCACCAATGAGTCATTCAATATTCGCTCCAACGAATACCCACATGTCTATACGAGTTTCCAAAACTCATGGTACATCATGTTAAACCATTGGAACTCCAATTCCAATATACGACATGTGCTAGTCTTCTAGGTTATAGGAATTCGACCGTATTCCAAAACCGACGACTAGGAATATTTACTTTAAGAATAGTTTACACCTAGTGTCAAAACTATTCTAAGGTCGATGTCATTCTTAGCATAACGATACATCAATTTAATACGCGTAATGACAATACCATTAATAGGGTATGAAATGAAAAATATAGTTATTTTATTAATAAATAATAAAATGTACAATTCGGATTGGCATTCCAAGCATCAACTCCATCATCTGTGTCCCAAATTCCTTTTCAAACATTAGTTATGGAATTCAATATTTTGTTTATTTTAGTGTTTATTTTCTTTATTTATTAGTTAAAACAAGAAAAAGATTGAGATTGATCACTTACCTTGTGTGTTGAGAGTTCTAGTGCTCTTGCTTGAGTTATAATGATCCTCAATCAAAAAGGTTGAGTCTTGTTTTCTCAAATATTGTAAATGAATTGGTTGATAATATAAGGCAACCAAGAGATAATATCTTTCATACTAGAATATTTGTGAAAGATGAGGTATGTATTGTGATTATTGATCGGAACATTGAGCTAATTTAGTTAGTACCAATCTCGTGGAAAGATTGGGGTTGCAATTGCTACACCTTCTTAAGCCTTATATATTGCGAGGTTTACCTAATTATGATGAGGTTAAGGTGCAGTATCAAGTTATGGTTGCATTTACTATTAGGAGGTTTCATGATGAGATTTTGTGTGATATAGTGCATATGTTTGATTGTCATATATTGTTGGGTGGTTCATGGAAATATGATAGGCAAGTGTGACATCATGTTGAGAGGAATATGTACATTTATGTCACAGAAAGGATCAGTAATTATTTATCTTTTATCACCACAACAAGCCTATTGTTAGATAATGAAAGAAAGTCTTGAATTCACTCTATATGAATTTACAATGGTATGGGCCTTTATGTAGGCTACATAGAAAACCAAAATAGAAAAGGAATCTTATAGTAATGAACAATAATAATGAATATAAGAAATCTGCATCTAATAGGGAAATATAATAAAATCACGAATCCTTAAGGTACTAGGAATTCTATTTTGGATCTTGATTCCATAATATAGATTTCCATAATAATATTCATTAACATTCCTTAACACCTATGAAGATCAATTAATAATGAAAATGAGAAGTGAGGTAAAAAAGAGGAAAAAAGTGTTCGAGTGCTTGACGAATAAACTTGCTAGTGAGGTTGTGTGTGAAAAAAGAGGAAAATGTGGGCATGGTCGTAAGTGGGCAAACAGTGAAGAATGAGTGTGAGGATGAAGTTGTTGTTATTGTTGAGGTGGATGACTTAGTTGTTGCTGGTGATAATAAATGTGAAGATCAATGCATGGCCAAATGTATTGATGATGAAACTACATGTGTAGCCAAATGTGTTGAGAGTTTTGAGCATAAAAAAGAGAGTAATGAGTGGGTAAACACTTGTGAGAGTTTTGTGAGTCTTGAGCATGTGGGTTTTGTTTTGAATGAGATTATGAATGTGAATTTAATTAGGAATATCAATAGGGCAGAGAGTTAAATCGAAAGAGAGTATGAAAAAAGAATGAGAAAGATGTGAGAATGGAAAATCTTTTTTTCCTAACATTGACATTTATCTTCCATGTGATTATTCTTTGTTCTAGAATTGTTGTCCAATTTATTTTATCATTACTATCTATTATCCAGGTGTGGATTCGGGGAGGAATCCTTTTCAAGAGAGGGGGAATGATATGATCCAGAATGAATTTTTTGATAATTTTATGGACCGGTCTCGATTTTTGCCAAAATAAGCTCGGAATCAAATGAAACTTTATGAGGCATCTATTGGGCATAAAAGAAGTATGAAAATTATTTTTTTAGGCCAAATGAACTTGAAGTTATGGCTGATTGCATGGCTGGGTCAGATTGATGTATTTGAGTCATTTTGGTGGATTTGGAAGATTTATTGAGTTCTGGAGCTTGGGCCATGTATGTGACTTTATATGAAGGCTTTATTATGTCTAAGGCAGGTATAAAATGGTTCTTAGATGTGCATGGGGTGCCTTCATTGATTTTGAGCTTAATTTTCGAATTGTACATCAACTGTGGCGGTTTATATATTTTAGTCATAACTTTCTCATC
This sequence comes from Zanthoxylum bungeanum, assembly GCA_019454045.1. Lineage (NCBI taxonomy): Eukaryota > Viridiplantae > Streptophyta > Magnoliopsida > Sapindales > Rutaceae > Zanthoxylum > Zanthoxylum bungeanum. The sequence continues at coordinate 77,905 of SKCR01030640.1, forward strand.
TGATATCCTATTTTGGTGATTCAAGTTGCGCTGCAAATAAGACTCAGAGTTCTACAACTTTTGAGTTTATGTCAAAGTCAAATTTGGAATCTTTCTTGGTCAAAATACAGACGTAAATAATCCATATGGCTTTTTATTTTTTTATGTTTTTTTAAGATTATGTTATTTTAAATTTTGGTTGAACTTTTATTAAATTAAAAATCCAATGCACGAAAATATGAAGGCTTTTATATATTACTAGGTTTATTTTATTAGGGTTTTATTATGACTAAGTAGAATTAGGATTAGCCACCTTTTTAAAGAGGCATTATTCATTGTAATTCATAATTAATTAAAAACCATTTTTAACAAAACAATTGACTTGTGGCGTCATCTTGAGGGAGTTGATTCTTCATTGGTTCTATAGAATAAAAGCTTATCAACATATGGCAAACGTTGTGGCCCTGTATTGCTGTTCAAGATTCTCCAAAGAAATAAAGAAATGTTCTTAAGGGTAATATTTCTTAAGGGTTGAAGTTGATCTTGGAATGATTTTGTTCTTACAAAATCAAGATTTGCGGTTCTTATGGCTTAGAACACGTGGATGAGTCTTCTTGGAATCAACAAAAGAAGGTTTTTATAAACTTTTTTCAACAAGTCTTTCTTAAATTCAGACTTACATAAGGTCAAAATTAGTCCCAAAATTATTGTATAGTCATATTTTTACCTTAGTCACATCGGTGACTGAAAGTTGTGTTATATGTACCTCAGTCACATTACTTACCTTTAGTTAAATTAGTCACCTCAGTCACATTACTGATCATCAGTCACATTAGTATACTCACAATTACATTTTATTCGAGTCACATAGGACTCAGTCACAATCACATTTTATCCATAATCACAATGTGACTATCAGTTGGTAAGGGTGACAATGGGTCGGGTCGGGTCCGGACTTTGATAAGCCCGGCCCGAGCCCAACAATATTTTTTGGCCCGAGCGTCTACCGGGCTTTATCCGGCCCGGTTATTATTAATAAAAAAATTAAATATATTTTTAATTTATTATATAAATATTTATATATATATATATATAATATTTTTAAGCCCGGGTCGGGCTTATTGTGCTAGGCCCGGCTCGCTCGAGCCAGGCCTCTACTTCATGGGCCCGGCCCAGGCCAAAGTTCGGGCGGGTCGGACCGGGCCCGTGCTTTTTTGCCACCCTTATCAGTTGGGTGATTGATAATTTAACCACTAATGTGCCTCAGTCACATTGTAGATGTATTTTTTTTTATCCACAGTTATAATGTAACTATCAGTTTGATGATTGATAATTTAGTCACGAGTATGTCTCAGTCACATTTGTGACCTGAGTCACATTGAGCATAATTACAATGACATTTTACTTGAGTACAAAGAATTCAGTCAGTCATATTTTCACTCACAATCATAATGTGATTATCAATTGAGTGACTTAAAATTTAATCACAGTTGTGCCTTAGTCACATTGTAGGTGTGCTTTTTTTTTTCTCCCACAGTCATAATGTGACTATCAGTTGAATGATTGATAATTTAGTCACAAGTATGTCTCAGTCACATTTGAAACCTCATTCACATTTTGATTGTGTTTTTTTTATCCGCAATCATAATGTGACTAGCAATTGGGTTTTAGTCATGGGCGTGCCTCAGTCACATTTGTGACCTCAATTATATTGTGATTGTATTTTTTAAACATGTAGTCACAAAATGAATGTAAAATAGAAGTGTATTTTTTTAACCACGGTAATATTAGTTAGGTGGCTGATAATTTAGTCATAAGTGTATCTCAGACATATTTGTGACCTAAATCACATTGTAACTGTATTTTTTTTTTTTACCTATAATCATATAATGACTATCAATTAAGTGTGTGGTTGAGTATAAATATATATTTTTTAACCAAAGTCACAATGTGACTATAAGAGGTTTCATCAACATATTAAAAATACCAACGTTGAATAAAATTTAGTGTGCATTTTAATTAAAAATAAATATTTTCAAAACACAATGCCTATGTTCAAATATTATGGGAATTAAGAGGCTAAAAAATATATATAATAATAATAATAGTAATAATAATAATAATAATAATAATTTTGTGTAAAAAATGTATTTGAAGAATTTATATAATAATAATAAGAGATTAAATAGACGGAATATTACTTGATTTAATTAGAGGAATTTATAAAACTAATGAAAAAAATATATTCATTTACCAAAATGAGTCACAACGTTTGCCATTTACATTTTCAGCCACAGTCTCTGAAATATATTTCAGAGAATCTGAATTCTCCGAAATACACATCGAAGTTGGTGTAAACTTAGGAGATAATTTCTGATCTCCTAAGTTTTTATTTTTTTTATTTTTTATTCAAAACTTTGGATAGCTGAACTATTACTTCGGATTTTCAAAGTTTGAAAAAATATTTTATTAAACTGGGCATTCTACATTTTTTCTCACTACGATATTGATTTTGATGTTCAATAAAATAGTTAATGATTTTTAGTGATACATATGATTTTTATATATAAGTTCAAAAACATAAATAAAAAAGCAACAATGTCTAATACATCAAATTTGTTTATATAAGTTAAAGTTATTGTTGACTTAGATTTTGGCTAAAATGAGTCATGCATGAACGTCTATTGTGTCCACATTCGCCACATCGACCGCATATGACTTGCACTGTTTGTTTGTCCTATGACGGTCTTCTATTTGTTTTTGGTCGTCCTGTCGAAACACGCTCATTTGGTGGCAATACATTTAAACCTGTATTGAGAATCAAAACATTAGTTAAAATTATTTTTGAATATTTTTCCAATAAAATAAAGTAATAATATTATACCTGATAACCCTTCTGACAAGATCCAATCAGATTAGTCGCCAACATGATGGATAATTTCCCCATATGCAGCATGAATTTGTGGCCATTGTGTACATCTTGCTCCAAAGACTAGAGCGTTTGATTCTACCAACCGCACATACAGCCAATGCGTGTGCATACATAAGTTGCTTTAAAATAAACTTACTGCACGTACATGTTGTTGGGGTTGGTGCTCAGAGCGCCAATTCCCCGTTGCTTTTCTTTGTAAATACTATTGTAAACGTTTTATTATGAATAAAATGAGCAGTTTCTATAATATAATATATCTTCTTATATGGCAAAGACGTAATAGACCTTAAGATGATTAGTCATGATACAGTTGCGAAAGCGTCGCAACTGACATTGAGTTGTATCATGACGTTTTCATTCTCTGACAGTTCCTGGTCAATGTTTCCAGTACTTGGTCAGTAAAGTAAACCCGTTGATACCGGTACATGTCATATACTAGAATATATAATTCCAATGGTTTCTTAATGAACCATAAGTCTTGGAGACTCGTATAGACGTGTAGGTGTTTATAGCGGATAAACACTGAATGAATCACCGAAGATTCTTAATGGATGGTACACTAACGTCAATAAGAATCTTCTCGGGTTGAGTAGCATTTGTGATTCTTCGACTTGAGATACCACTGTGGACACATGAGACATCTTCCACACTTAGATGGCAGTCACGTCACCGATTTATTTAGATCATACCTCTGTCTGTTCGTTGGGTGTGGACAGATCCTCAGGGTGTCCTGTGTGTGTTGAGATAGGATCTGTCAGTTCTGTGTACAGAGCATAGGTAGTCCATCTATGATTAGCAATCAGATAAAAATCATGGGCCCATGGTACACTTTAGAAGTGAGTTCTAAGTGTTCTTTTAGAGATTGCTAATAGAGACGTCGGCGAGATTATCCCTATAGAGATTTGACGTTTACATCTATAACTCTGGGATATATCCGGATACCTGTGACGGAGGAATTATACATATGCCATGACCTCGACCTGCATGATTCAGGGAGTTTATCTGTGGTCTTCATAATTTACGGGTGGGTAAATTATGGACACGAAATTAGATTTCGTGACGGATATGCCTGAATCTAGAGAGTCTCACTAGTGAAATATACTCGTAGAGCACTATGACAACTTTTATGAGTAATACTGATTATTTATAAGTCGTTTAAAGGTTAAACGAAAAATACATGCGAAGAGACCTAATAGTCATTTCCTAATTATTGTGTATTTGTATTTAATGATAGATTTTATTAAATACACATTAATTAAATGTCAAATTGTGATATTTGACATATATCATAAATATATATGTATTTGGATATTTAAAATAAATATAATACATATATTTAAAATATTTGTATTTAAATAATTATTTAATTGTTAAATAATTAAATTAATTAAAAATATAAATATCTTAAGTTTTGATGTTTTTTTGGAAATGCATTGAGTTGCTTTTGTTGACTTGTTGAAATTCATTAAAGTTGTAATGATCAAGTTTGCAAGTTGATAAAGTAAAAATTAAATGAAACAAAAATAATATCTAGATATTATTAAGTATACCAAATTCGGCCAAGGCCTTTTTTGTGAAGTATATATTGTTTTGTTTCATTTTTATCAGGTTACGAGTTTATAAGTTACCAAAACAAATATAAAAGAGTTGAGAGAAAATTTTGAAGACAAAGAAGAAAAGCTTGAAAATCTTTGAGTTTTGTACGTTTTTCTTTAAATCTTCCAGCATAGAAAATTTTCTAACATGCTTAGCTACAACATGTGTTGCTAGGATGTTGTCTCTACACTTATAGTTTGTGTTTTAATTATATGTGAATTTGTATGAAAGATGTATGCATGTATGTGTATGGGTTTTATGGCGAAAATCCGGTAACGCAGCGGAATAGCGGAAAATCAAAATTTTCCAATTTCAAAATTTTTTCTTAGATCAATTAAATAAACTTGTTTATTTAATTACCCAATTATTAAATTCTGAAAAATTACACATGAGATCAAATTTCTTGGTAATTACCGAATTGCCCCACAACTTTACAAATTGATCATTTTAGTCCAAAAATTGTCAAATATAATTTTGGATGATTCTAAATCATTTCTAAAATAATTTCCAACAAGTCCAACTCATCAAAATCAGATTGCAACCAAATCCCCAAATTTTGTCTAATTGCCGTGAGCACCCAAAAATTTTCAGATTTTGTAATTTAGTCCTTTTATGTTCAAAACATGTCAAGATCAAATCCAATCAACCCAAAATTTTACATGCATCTTATATACACTATAATACATTACATATATGAAAAGCCCCAAATTTGGAATGGGTTAAGAATCCAAATTTTATAATTTCATCAAATTGACCAAAATTACCAAATCTTTAAAATCCAACACTTTAATTCATTCTTTACCACACCAAACAAGTCTCAACATTTTGAAATAACTATAGAATAATTATAGATCAACAAGAAGTGGCTCAACAACTCTAGAATGGCAACATGATTATCAAATAATCAAAAGTGAGTTTATGAAACCATTTCAAGCTCACTTGAAACCATACACGCAATCATCTTTTCATTCAAATTCTCAACCAATTAAAACATAAACTATAAGTGTAGAGATAACATCAAAGCATCACAAATTGAATCTAAGCCTGTTAGAAATATTTTTCATGTTGAATGCTTTAAAGAAAAACTTACAAATACAAAAGATTTCCAAGCTTTTTCCTTTTTACTTCAAACTTTTCTCTCAACTTCTTTTGTGTTTATTTTTGGTAACTAATCAACTCCTAAACCCCAAAAATGAAACAAAATAATTTATACTTCACAAAAATGGCCTTGGCCGAATTTGGTAGCAAAATAATATCTAGATATTATTTTTGTTTCATTTAATTTACTTTATCAACTTGCATAAGTCATCATCAAACCATTTAATGATTTTCTTAAAGTCAAATAAAGCAACTAAAGCATTTCCATAAATATCACAACTTTAAGATATTTATATTTTTAATTAATTTAATTATTTAATAATTAAATAATTAAATAATTATTTAAATATATGTATTATATTTATATTAAATATTCAAATACATATATATTTATGATATTAGTCAAATATCTCAATTTGACTATTAATTAATATGTATTTGATAAAATCTATCATTAAATGCAAATACACAAAAATTAGGAAATGACTATTAGGTCCCTTCGCATGTATTTTTCGTAAATGACCTTTAAACGACTTATAAATAATCAGTATTATTCATAAATGTTGCCCTAGTGCTCTACGAGTATATCTCATTAGTGAGACTCTCTAGATTCAGGCATATCCGTCACGAAATCTAATTTCGTGTCCATAATTTACCCACCCGTAAATTATGACGACCACAGATAAACTCGCTAAATCATACAGGTCGAGGTCATGGTAAATGTATAATTCCTCCGTCACAGGTATCCAGATATATCCCAGAGATATAGATGTAAACGTCAAATCTCTATAGGGATTATCCTGTCGACGTCTCTATTAGCAATCTCTAAAAGAACACTTAGAACTGATTTCTAAAGTGTACCACGGGCCCATGGTTTTTATCTGATTGCTAATCATAAATGGACTACCTATGCTCTGTACACAGAACTGACGGATCCTATCTCGACACACACATGACACCCTGAAGATCTATCCACACCTAACGAACAGGCGGAGGTCTGATCTAAATAGATCGGTGACGTGACTGTCATCTAAGTGTGGAAGATATCTCATGTGCCCACAGTGGTATCTCAAGTCGAAGAATCACAAATGATATTCAACCCGAGAAGATTCTTATTGATGTTGGTGTACCATCCATTAAGAATCTTTGGTGAGTCGTTCAGTGTTTATCCGCTATAAACACCTACACGTCTATACGAGTCCCCAAGACTCATGGTTCATTGAGAAACCATCAGAATCATATATTCCAGTATACGATAGGTACCGGTCTCAACGGGTTTACTTTACTGACCAAGTAGTGTAAACCTTGACCATGAACTGTCTGAGAATGACAATGTCATGATACAACTCAATGTCAGTTACGACGCTTTTGCAACAATATCATGACTAATCATCCTAAGGTCCATTACATCTTTACCATATAAGAAGATATATTATATTATAGAAACTGCTCATTTTATTCATAATAAAACGTTTTACAATAGTATTTTCTAGGAAATACAATCGGGAATTGGCGCTCTGAGCACCAACCCTAACGGTATGGTTATAAAGTAAGGTTGAAATGGTTTCAATGGCTTACTTTTGATTATTTGATAATCATGTTGTCATTTTAGAGTTGCTAAGCCACTCATTGATGACCTAGAATTGTTCTTGAGTTGTTTCATAATGGTGAAACTTGTTTGGTGTGGTTTAGATTAAATTAAAGTGATGGATTTAATAGATTTGGTAAGATTTGTCAATTTGATAAAATTGTAAAATTAGGGTTCATAACTGATGAGTGGTAAATGTATCACTATTTACCACTCATTTGACCTAATATTTTGTATATTTTCTTGAGTTTTGTGAATATTTTGATGTGTTTTGTGTTATTTGATAGATAAATAAAGTTTCAGGACTCTCTGGAGGTGATTCGGGGCCAAAACAGTGAAAAATGGACAAAAATGGCAAAACTATTTTTTTTGGGAACGCGACGCGTATCCTCTCTGCGTCGCGACCGCTAACGTGTGCCGAAGTCTGCTAACGTGCGTCGGGACACGTGTTACAATCAGAGAAGATTTGCTAAAATACGCCTTGCTAACGTGCGTCATGCTAATGTGCGCCGTTTGCTAACGTGTGCTGAATCTGCTAACGTGCGCCTGTCACGTGTCAACATCACATCAAATCATGCTAACATGCGCCGGACACGTGTCATCATCACATGCTGCCGACAATCATCATCACCACGTCAGCACAATTATTGAGTTAATAATTCAGTCAACGCCACATCAACACAATAATTCAATTAATCATTCAGTTGTACCACGTGTCACCATCTCCACAAATCACTTGCCACGCGTCCTTCATCACAGCGTGTCGCGACGCAAGAATAATCTTGCGCGTTGCGACGCGCGAAGCAATTTTTCCCTATAAATAGATGCTGAAATTTTAGAATTGAATTCATACATTCTTCTATGTAATTCCTTAAGAATACTAAGATGATTGTATCTTATTTGTTTATTTACAACTTTAAGTAATTAATTTTCGTATTTGCACTTTCTTTTCTTTACCTTTCAGTCTTTACTTTCTGCAATTTACTTTTACGCAATAATATTTTCCTTTCTTTACTTTTCAATAATGAGGAGGTAACTCCCCATTGCTAGGGTAAAAGGTAAAAGCTGTTATTACTATTATTTAGATTAATCTCTCTTAATTATAATATATAAACTATTTAAAACCTGACTTAATGAGGATACCGCTTTATTGGTCGGTTGGTAATTATTGAAATTGGTTTTAAACTTGACTAAATCGGATACCGCTTGATTGGTCGGTTAGTAATTAATTATTAATTTGACTTAATCAGGATACCGCCTATATGACTGGTTGGTAATTATCACGCAAAGTTTATATATTATAATAAGGGAGATATCTAAAATAGTAGTAATAAAAGTGGATACTCTAACTTCAACATTTTCTTTTATTGTAATTTTACATTTTTAATTTTCAGCATTTACTTTTCCGGCTTTACTTTTCCGCATTTACTTTCCAATATTTATTTTATGTCTTTTATTTTATTTAAGTTTTTACTAGCCGTAAATATGTGTCGTAGCTAAACCCGTTATCTGGGGTTGTGATGAATTCTAATATCACCGGTTTATAAGGGGTTAATTTACAGTTTGGGTAATATAAATGTTTATTTATTGAGTCTTAAGCTTAATGCTTATTGTTAACTGGTCATTAATAAGATTGATTTGATAAACTTAAAATGAACTTGGAAATAGAATTTTAGGCTTAAAACCTTAGACTCAATAGCCCACGATCTTCCTTGAGGATAAATAACCATTTGATAGATTTCCTTACAAGATAGGAATATACCTGTCGGGCGGGGATAACCATAATTGGAACTTAATCTAAATGAATTCAGGTAACTTGGTTGACATATGAATATGATTAATAAAGTTATACTCGATATTTGTATTTGACCATCGGAATAGGCTTTTGCATAATTTCATGTTCCAGGTTAATAAACCGATATATTACACAAACGTAAAATAACCACTTCATTTTTAAAAAGATATTGGAAAGATTCACAACCCTGGATAGTTTAATAATCTTGAATTTTCATCAATTTACTTTCGTAAAATTTTATTTACTTGTTTTTAGTTTAAAGTCACCATCCAATCAAACAATCAATCCATTAGATTCTCGTAAAAATTTGGCTTCATAAATTAATAGCTTAGGTATTAAGTCCTCGTGGGATTGATACTTTTTATACTACTTGAACGATATTTACGCTTGCGTTATACGCGTGTGATTACGCCGGTCAATAACCATTTCCAAATTTGGGGCTTTTCATATATGTGATGTATTATGGTGTGTATATGATGCATATTAATTTTTGGGTTGATTGGCTTTCATCTTGGCATGTTTTGAACATAAAAGGACCAAATTGCAAAATCTAAAAATTGTTGGGGCTGTTCGGCAATTAGACAAAAATTTGAGATTTTATTGCAATCTAATTTTGATGTGTTGGACGTGTTGGAAATCATTTTAGAAATGATTTAGAATCATCCAAAATTGTATTCGACAATTTTAGGACTAAAATGATCAATTTGTAAAGTATTGGGGTAATTACCAAGAAATTTGAATTCTTGTGTAATTTTTCAGAATTTGATAATTGGATAATTAAATAAATAAGTTTATTTAATTGATCCAAGAAAAATTTTGAAATTGGAAAATTTTGATTTTCCTCGATTCCGCTGCGTTATCGGATTTTCGCCATAAAAACCCCTACACATGTCTTCTCTCTTATGTTGACAATTTCCATCTTATCCACCACATACCTCAAACTCATAGCGATCAGCTGGTGATATGGACATTCGATGCGATTTGACTATACATTTCTCTATTTTTACATGCGCCCAGGAGTTCAACAGAGTAACAATCTTTTCTGCTGATTCTTTCCTATAAAAAAACATCTCTGAAGGGTCATCCTGCTATAGTTAAGTAAACTAAGCATCAGAAGTGATCGGGCCTCTTTAAGAAATATGTTCAAACTTCAGCAATATTTGTTGTCATCATGTTATATCTTTCTACTTGAAAACTCTGCCCTTACCCATCTATTTCACTCGACAGACTCTTTTAAATACCTTACTGCGTCTGCATTAATCTGCTAACGTTTTTGAAGTTGTGTATCAAAGTCCTGACGTCTATATGACTTGGCAGCGGCAAATTAGGTCATCATAAAATTGTCCATATCCATTGGTCTCATTCTAAGGTTCATAGACACGTGTTGGATGCAAACACCATGAGAAGCTTCAAGAAAAACTGTCATAATAGATTTCTCAATGTTGTTGTGTCGATCAGAAATGAAAATTAGATCTGCCATATCTCTAATGCAACCACGGATTTTGGTCATAAACCAAATATATGACTGATCATTTTTGAAGTCCATAATATCAAATGCCAAGGGATATATCTGATTATTTCTATCCTTATCAGCAGCAGTAAACAATGATCCTATATACTTACATTTCAAAAATATTCCATCAAGTGCTATTATTGGTCTGATCGATGATAAAATTCCCTGAATACTTTAACACATTATAACGAAATAATAAAGAAACTGAACTTCCTCATTTTTATGCAAATGCGTCACTATCCCAGGATTAATACCCTGTAATACATGTGAATACAATGGCAGCAATGCGTATGCCTCTTATGCAGAACCTCTGACAGCTTGTATTGCAAACTCTCTGGACCTCCATATCTGATTGTGTGATAATTGAACCCCATACCCAGATTGAATAACACTCACAATATCTTTTGGCTTAACATTTCTGTTAGCATCCAAAAATTTACTTTTGATAATGTCACCAACAACCCGATTACCAATATGACTACCACCAGAAAAAACATCATCAGAATTGCAGGTGTGTGTCTTTACGTACTCAGTTACAATCCAGTTCAAGTTTTGGACCCCAAAAATGCTCTATGCCTGCACTTTCCAGTCACAAGATTGTTGGGGTTTCGGGCGGTAATTCGGGTAAACGCAGCGGAACGCGGAAAATCAAAATTTTCTGATTTCAATCATTTTTCTTGGGTAATTAAAATAAACTAATTTATCTCAATTACTCAATACTTAAAAACTGAAATTTTTACCCAAAAATCAAATTTTTCAGTAATTACCATTTTGCCACAAAACTTTGTATTTTAATCATTTTAGTCCAAAATTGTCAAATACAATTCTAATTGATTCCAAATCAATCCAAAATGATTTATACACGTATAATTAGGGGTGGGCAAAAAAACCGACCGAACCGAACCAAACCGCAAACCGAACCAAACCGGACCGAATTTACGGTTTTTTTCTAACGGTTCGGTTTGCGGTTCGGATTGGCCCACCCCAAACGGTTTACGGTTCGGTTCGGGAGCTAATCCGAACCGCACCTGTTAAACCGAACCGAACCGTTATAATTAAAAAAAATTATATATTTTTATAAAAAAAATTTTATTTTTCTTTTAATTTTATTCTATGTTTTTTTTTATTAGTATGTTAATACTTTTATTCTTAAATTTTTTGTTAATACTTTAATTTTTCAATTTATTTGTTAATACTTTTATCTTAAATTTTTTGTTTTATGGTAGCATCATTATTCTTGAAAATAAGATGTTGGATTTATCTCTTAATTAGAACGATGGTAGCATCATTATTCAATGTAATTTTTAAAAAATACAAGAATTATTGTGCCTCATTTTTCAATCCTTAATGGAGTGCATGTGTTCCCTAGAGTCACAGCTTACACACCCTAGCACTTCATACTATTTGTTGGATATACTAGTTTTTTTTTTTTTGTTGTCTTCACTTAAGTGGATGAAAATTTGTTTTAAATATAATAATCCGTAAACCGAACCGAACCAATCCGTAAACCGTTGGTTTAAAAAATTTTCAATCCGAACCAAACCGTTATTTAATGGTTTGGTTTGAGAGGTAAAAAATCCGAACCGTAAAATATGATTTGGTTCGGTTTTTAGCAAAAATCGAACCGAACCGAACCGCGCCCACCCCTACGTATAATACATGAAAATATAATTTGCAACTCATAGAAACCGAATTTCCAGAATTTTCCGAATGGTCCCTAAACTTTCAAGAATTTGCAATTTGGTCATTTTTGTTCAAAATATGTCAAGATCAAATCCAAAAATTCCCAAATTTAATATACATCAAATATACATCAAATCTCATCACATATATGAAAATCCCCAAATTTGGTGAAGGTTAAAAATCCTAATTTTATAATTTCACAAATTAACAAAATTAACACCAAATTTATCAAATTCAATACTTTAATTCAATTCCCACAACACCAATCAAGCCTCACCATCATGAAACAACTCAAGAACAATTTTAGGTCAATCATGAGTGGCTAAGTAACTCTAGAATGGCAACTACCATCAAATGGTTAAAAAAGAATGCTTAATAAATAATTTAAAGCAATCTAAAACAATATACATGCTTCCATCTTTCATCCAAGTTCCCAATCATCAAATCACATCCATAAAAGAGTAGAGAACAAACTAAGCTACACATGTTGATGCTTAGTAAGATAGAAACAATTTTCATGAAGGAAAAAGTAAGAAAAACTTACCAAAATCCTTGATTTTCAAGCTTTTTCTTTCTTTTTTCTCCTTTTCTCTCTTTCTCTCTTTGTATTTGATTTTTAGGGTTCTTGGAATAATGAAACAAAAAAGAAAAACCAAGGCTTATATATTTTCCAAAATTGCCCTGAATATTGAAAAAATAATAGCCATGTGTTTTAATTTTTATTTCAATAATTGGAAAAAGATTTAATGAATATTTGTGGTTATAAATCATTAATCAAATTAATGTTTATCACAAAATATCCAATAAAATTATGCCAAATAAAACCAATCAAAATTGGCCACTTTATCCAATTAAAATAAGCCATTTAGTTTACTTAATAAAGTAAACTAGATATTAAATATTTAATTATTTAACATTTAAATAATCAAATAATTAAATACAAATATCTCAAATATATGTATTATATTTACATTAAATAATCAAAATACATATATCAATAATAAATGTCAAATATCATAATTCGACATTTAATAAATGGCCGAAAGATCTCAAAAGCATGTATTTTTGTTTAACCGTTAAACGACTTATAAATAATCAGTATTATTTATAAAAGTTTCCCTAGTGCCCTACGAGTCTATTTCATTAGTGAGACTCTCTAGGTTCAGACATATTCATCACGAAATCCAATTTTGTGTCCATAATCTACCCACCCGTAAATTATGACGAACACGGATAAAATCTCTGAACCATACAGGTCGAGGTCACTACATACGTATAATCTTTCCGTCACAGGTATCAGGATTATCCCAGAAATATAGATATAAACGTCAAATCTCTTTAGGTATAATCTCATCGACGATTCTATTAGCAATCTCTTAAATAATACTTAAAACTGATTTCTACAGTGTATCACGGGCCCGTGGATTTAACAGATTGCTAATTCTATAATGGATATCTATGCTCTGTACACAGAACTAACATATACTATCTTGATACGCACATGATATCTTGAGGATCAGTCCACACCCAACGAATAGGCGGAGGTCTGATCTAAATAGATCGGTGACGTGACTGCCATCAAAGTATGAAGGATACCTCATACATCCACAGTGGTATCTCAAGTCGGAGGATCACTATGCTCACTCAAACCGAGAAGATTCTTATTGACGTTGGTGTACCATCTATTAAGAATCTTCGGCGAGTCGTTCAATATTTATCCGATATAAACACATATGTGTCGATACGAGTCTCCCGAGACTCATGGTTCATTGAGAAACCATTAGAATTCAACATTCCAATATACGACACGTACCGGACTCATCGGGTTTACTTATTGACCAAGTAATTGTAAACCTTGACCAGGATCAGTTAGAGAATGATATTGCTCAATGTCAGTTGTGACGCTTTTGCAACTGTATCATAACCAATCACTCCATGGTCATTTACGTCTTTACCATATAATAAAAGAATTTATATTACATAAACTGTTTATTTTATTCATTAATAAAATTTATACAAAAGTATTTACAGAGAAATATATAAGAAATTGGCGCTCAGAGCACCAACCCTAACAAAGATTGATTAGTTCAACGAACTTCAAATCTTATTTTTCGTCAACCTATTTACAATGGTTTTATAGTGTCCTCTTACAGCAATCAAAGCCAAGTCTCTACGCAGCTCAAGTTTAGAGGAGTACCATTTACCCACCCCAATTTCGCCCCCACCCGATGTTGATATATTGGTTTCTAAAGACATATCCATCGAATAAATGATAGGAGAGAGACATCGAGATGCATCTGGTCGAATATTCATAGGAACTTCTCGAACTATTGTTGAAGGACCAACCATATCACCCCCAGCTACCCCTGCACATTTTCATCATCTCTACCTATTGTATAATTATCCTAGGGAACTTCAGCCGACACATAATCTGGAACTAAATGACATGCCATATCACAATTCGATGAAGAATGAGCTCCAGATTGTTAACCCTCGCTAGCAGTATTCTTATCACAAGTCAAATATAGCTTGACCATATTACCTTTTCGAACGACATTTGAGTGTAAATTTAAAAACCACTCACAGTTTTTTTGACTACCAATTTCAATAACTAAACATTGTTGCGAATATGATGAAATTAAACTTTTCATACTGACTTTATACTCCATTTGACTTCTCAGCATCCGCACGTACAACATTTCTACTAACTGTTTATAAGTTGTGCTCGCAGCAACTAGTTCTAAAAAAATATATCTTCTCGTGTATTCATCGTTGTCATTATCTAATTTCACCTAAGACCACTCACTGTAGAAAGTTAGATGTATTTATTCCATTTTACCTAATCCGCTTAAGACTAGATCAGATCATTTGGCGGCGAGGTTTCCAAAAAAAAGTTTAACTAGCATGTCATGAGTTGCCATTCTTGACATATATTTTAGGAGCTAGTTATTTTTTTCTCTCTTTTTTTAGATAAGGATAAAATGTGAAAAAAAAAGGTCAATTTTTCTTGGGTAATTAAAATAAACTAATTTATCTCAATTACTCAATACTTAAAAATTGAAATTTTTACCCAAAAATCAAATTTTTCAGTAATTACCATTTTGCCACAAAACTTTGTATTTTAATCATTTTAGTCCAAAATTGTCAAATACAATTCTAATTGATTCCAAATCAATCCCAAAATGATTTATACACATATAATACATGAAAATATAATTTGCAACTCATAGAAACCGAATTTCCAGAATTTTCCGAATGGTCCCTAAACTTTCAAGAATTTGCAATTTGGTCATTTTTGTTCAAAACATGTCAAGATCAAATCCAAAAATTCCCAAATTTAATATACATCAAATCTCATCACATATATGAAAATCCCCAAATTTGGTGAAGGTTAAAAATCCTAATTTTATAATTTCACAAATTAACAAAATTAACACCAAATTAATCAAATTCAATACTTTAATTCAATTCCCACAACACCAATCAAGCCTCACCATCATGAAACAACTTGTTGACGGTTGATTTTGGTCTCAGGGGCAATAAGGGTTTTTTACTCCCGAGACAATCCTCCCTCAATAGTGAATTTATTTGGTTATGGGGGACCAAAAGCAAACTTAGCAAAAGACAGATAAATACACCAATTGTCAAGGAGATTTAACGTGGTTCGGCGGATCTTGGTCCGACCTACGTCCACGAGCACAAAAAGGATGATACTTTTATTACTCAAACACGCTTCTCAGCTCTGCTTCTTGTTTTTTACAAGTCTGATGGTAATGATTCTGATGATGATTCTTAATGCTCTCCCGCTTGTCCTCTCCGCCCCCCACTTATGCACACTCTCGAACTGTTGACGGCTGATTTTGGCCTCAAGGGCAACAATGGTTTTTTACCCCCGAGACAATCCTCCCTCAATAGTGAATTTGTTTGGTTATGGGGGACCAAAAGCAAACTTAGCAAAAGACAGATAAATACGCCAATTGACAAGGAGATTTAACGTGGTTCGGCGGATCTTGGTCCGACCTACGTCCACGGGCACAAAAATGATGATACTTTTATTACTCAAACACGCTTCTCAGCTCTGTTTCTTATTTTTTACAAGTCTGATGGTAATGATTCTGATGATGATTCTTAATGCTCTCCCCTTGTTTCTTCTCCCCCCCATTATGAACACTCTACCCTTCTATTTATAATAGTGTAGAAATCAGATTCCTTCTCCTATAAGAATTTCCTAGTTGAAACTATTCCCTTTTCCCATAAGGATTCCTAGTCAAAACTATTCTTTTTTCCCATAAGGATTCCTAATCAAAACTACCTTTACTTTCTTTATCCTACTAGGACTCTGTCTCACCAGTTTTCCCCATGAAAATAGGATAACTTGTCGTCTTATCCGCAAGAATAGGGTGTCATCTTCCGGAGCACGCCTCGCCATATGCTCGGCCTTCATGAGGTCGGTCATAATGGTCATTTGAGCTGAGAATGCTGTTGTCGATCTTATAATGCCCGGTCATCCAATCTTATGTGGTCGGGTTACAGATCATAAGTGCTCGGCCCCTAACTCATGTGGTCGGGTCGGTATTAATGATCTCGATCAAGAAGGGAGTTACCCTTTTACCCCTGGTGTGCTGCTTAAATACCATAGTGCCTAAAAAACACCATCAACATCACTCAAGAACAATTCTAGTTCAATCATGAGTGGCTAAGTAACTCTAGAATGGCAACTACCATCAAATGGTTAAAAAAGAATGCTTAATAAACAATTTAAAGTAATCTAAAACAATATACATGCTTTCATCTTTCATCCAAGTTCCCAATCATCAAATGACATCCATAAAAGAGTAGAGAACAAACTAAGCTACACATGTTGAGGCTTAGTAAGATAGAAACAATTTTCATGAAGGAAAAAGTAAGAAAAACTTACCAAAATCCTTGATTTTCAAGCTTTTTCTTTATTTTTTCCTTTTCTCTCTTTCTCTCTTTGTATTTGATTTTTAGGGTTCTTGGAATAATGAAAAAAAAAAGAAAAACCAAGGCTTATATTTTCCAAAATTGCCCTGAATATTGAAAAAAATATAGCCATGTGTTTTAATTTTTATTTCAATAATTGGAAAAAGATTTAATGAATATTTGTGGTTATAAATCATTAATCAAATTAATGTTTATCACAAAATATCCAATAAAATTATGCCAAATAAAACAATCAAAATTGGCCACTTTATCCAATTAAAATAAGCCATTTAGTTTACTTAATAAAGTAAACTAGATATTAAATATTTAATTATTTAACATTTAAATAATCAAATAATTAAATACAAATATCTCAAATATATGTATTATATTTACATTAAATAATCAAAATACATATATCAATAATAAATGTCAAATATCATAATTCGACATTTAATAAATGGCCGAAAGATCTCAAAAGCATGTATTTTTGTTTAACCGTTAAACGACTTATAAATAATCAGTATTATTTATAAAAGTTTCCCTAGTGCCTACGAGTCTATTTCATTAGTGAGACTCTCTAGGTTCAGACATATTCATCACGAAATCCAATTTTGTGTCCATAATCTACCCACCCGTAAATTATGACGAACACGGATAAAATCTCTGAACCATACAGGTCGAGGTCACTACATACGTATAATCTTTCCGTCACAGGTATCAGGATTATCCCAGAAATATAGATATAAACGTCAAATCTCTTTAGGTATAATCTCATCGACGATTCTATTAGCAATCTCTTAAATAATACTTAAAACTGATTTCTACAGTGTATCACGGGCCCGTGGATTTAACAGATTGCTAATTCTATAATGGATATCTATGCTCTGTACACAGAACTAACATATACTATCTTGATACGCACATGATATCTTGAGGATCAGTCCACACCCAACGAATAGGCGGAGGTCTGATCTAAATAGATCGGTGACGTGACTGCCATCAAAGTATGAAGGATACCTCATACATCCACAGTGGTATCTCAAGTCGGAGGATCACTATGCTCACTCAAACCGAGAAGATTCTTATTGACGTTGGTGTACCATCTATTAAGAATCTTCGGCGAGTCGTTCAATATTTATCCGATATAAACACATATGTGTCGATACGAGTCTCCCGAGACTCATGGTTCATTGAGAAACCATTAGAATTCAACATTCCAATATACGACACGTACCGGACTCATCGGGTTTACTTATTGACCAAGTAATTGTAAACCTTGACCAGGATCAGTTAGAGAATGATATTGCTCAATGTCAGTTGTGACGCTTTTGCAACTGTATCATAACCAATCACTCCATGGTCATTTACGTCTTTACCATATAATAAAAGAATTTATATTACATAAACTGT
Organism: Zanthoxylum bungeanum; assembly: GCA_019454045.1. Lineage (NCBI taxonomy): Eukaryota > Viridiplantae > Streptophyta > Magnoliopsida > Sapindales > Rutaceae > Zanthoxylum > Zanthoxylum bungeanum. The sequence continues at coordinate 96,446 of SKCR01030640.1, forward strand.
TTATTTTATTCATTAATAAAATTATACAAAAGTATTTACAGAGAAATATATAAGAAATTGGCGCTCAGAGCACCAACCCTAACAAAGATTGATTAGTTCAACGAACTTCAAATCTTATTTTTCGTCAACCTATTTACAATGGTTTTATAGTGTCCTCTTACAGCAATCAAAGCCAAGTCTCTACGCAGCTCAAGTTTAGAGGAGTACCATTTACCCACCCCCATTTCGCCCCCACCCGATGTTGATTTATTGGTTTCTAAAGGCATATCCGTCGAATAAATGATAGGAGAGAGACATCGAGATGCATCCGGTCGAATATTCATAGGAACTTCTCGAACTATTGTTGAAGGACCAACCATATCACCCCCAACAAACCTACCACTTGACTATAACCCCTGCACATTTTCATCATCTATACTTATTGTATAATTATCCTAGGGAACTTCAGCCGACACATAAACTGAAACTAAATTACATGCCATATCACAATTCGATGAAGAATGAGCTCCAGATTGTTTACCCTCGCTAGCAGTATTCTTATCACAAGTCGAATATAACTTGACCATATTACCTTTTCGAACGACATTTGAGTGTAAATTTAAAAACCACTCACAGTTTTTTTGACTACCAATTTCAATAACTAAACATTGTTGCGAATATGATGAAATTAAACTTTTCATATTGACTTTATACTCCATTTGACTTCTCAGCATCCGCACGTACAACATTTCTACTAACTGCTTATAAGTTGTGCTCGCAGCAACTAGTTCTAAAAAAATATATCTTCCCGTGTATTCATCGCTGTCATTATCTAATTTCACCTATGACCCCTCACTGTAGAAAGTTAGATGTATTTATTCCATTTTACCTAATCCGCTTAAGACTAGATCAGATCATTTGGCGGCGAGGTTCAAAAAAAGTTTAACTAGCATGTCATGAGTTGCCATTCTTGACATTTTTACGAGCGAGTAGTATGTTTCTCTCTTTTTTTAGATAAGGATAAAATGTAAAAAAAAAAAAAAAAAAAAAATTAGGTCAAATTTTTTATAATAAATAAGATTAAAGAGGAATAAAAAAAAATTAAAGATTAATAAAATTAAAGAGGAAATAAATTTAGAGATAAGGTTTTTCTATGATAAATGATGAGAAAATTTTATTTTTTCAAAAATAAATTTCTATTTATTTTTCTATAATTTTTATGATATTTTTGTTGCGAGAACAGCGTCAATACTTTTTTTTTTAAAAAAGAAATTATAAAAACTCATCTCCGCTAAAAGAACAACTATAGTATATACTAGAATGAATTTGAAAATATATAATTTTTTTTTCTGAATAACTAGTATTTAACAACAAAAAAAACCCTAATTTTGAAAGTTATAATGACCGAAAAGGAAAATAAGCTTCATTTAATTAAATTTATTGATAGATAAGAGCCTAACAATAATGTTGTACAAGTCTTAATAGATCGGATAGATAAGTGGGGTTTTCTGAAATTTAATTTTTATTTTTTGTTAGATATTGGGCAAATATATATATATATATTCAAATGCATTATTCTTTTTTTTTTCTTTTTTTTTTTATAGAAAAGAAATGCATTCTTACTAAAGGTGGCAATCTGTGTTCTGGCTCGTATTGTAATTGTGTTGTGTCAAATTTAAGTAAATATGAACACTATTCGTTTATATTTGTCAAATTAATACTACTTGATAGTTATGCTATTTAATCTTCGATTAATCATAATCGTAAATCGTTATTTGAGTAATTTGACCTACCGATTTTGGTTGATTTAAATTGACAGCGATAAAAGATTGATTTTAACCGATTAATCAATCGATTTTTGGCTTACGATTTCCTTAAAATCGCTTGATTTCACTTTTTAATCTATTTTTTTAACTTTTCAATATCTTTTTGGAGTTTTACTTTATGATTTTAGATGAAAAAAGAATGATTGTATTTAAAACGATTATTACCGGGATAATAAAACTCTTAAATTGTTTAGTAATTTTTAATCATTAATAAATAATTTTTAGTGATTTTTGGAGAATTTTGAGAGATAATTAGAAATTTTTCTATTCTCAACAAAACAAAATCTAAACTTTATCATTCTCAATTAAGTTCCGGTTAATAACAAATCACTCAAATCGCTCTTACTACCGATTATTTTTGATTTGCTATCAATTTCTAATTAAAAGGCTCTAGTTCATAGTAAGCCATAACCAAATATAGCCTTAGTAGTTAGCTAAATGACTGGATTTATGATTTGTTCCTATAAAGTTTGAAGTTTGTGTTGGAAAAATGCTTATGAGTAAGCATTTTGAGGCTCAATTTTAAGCATGATCCACTTCGTGCTAGTGGTTCTTATTGAATGATTCGGATACTCCTCCGTGAGTACTTCGAAATGGTATATTCATATGCTTAAAATGGTGCTTGGGTGAATGAGAAATTGTTGCTCAAAATTCACCCTTTGGTGTTGGAAAATTTCGAATTTCCATAACAGCTAATTTATTGCTTGGTGGTTACAAAAGTTTAATTTCCATAACAGCTAATTTAATTAGCTTGGTGGTTACAAAAGTTTAATTTCCATAATAGCTAATTTAATTAGCTTGGTGGTTACAACAATGTGTAACATCTCCCATTTATGAGATTTAATTGGCTAGTTAATTTCCTTTAATTGAGACGTTTTTATTTTGGTTTTATAAAGAGACTCAATGCTTAGTTTTTGAAAAAAAAAGAGGAACAAAATTAACAAACAAGAAATTTTCAGAGCATTTTATTTTCTTTGTTTTTGGAAGGGTTCAAGCACTTTTGTGGTTCGTTGGGAACGGGATTTGGTGGTGCCCATACTCGTTCGGGTTTTCCGTTGTATCCTGGGAAACAAACGTCCCAAGTTCTACTGCACCTACGGTAGGGGGCGAATTTGTTTTAAGGATATTGTTGTAATCAACAAGCCTCGGGAAAATGAAGAAGGATCATCAATTTCAGGGTCTAACTTACAGCCTCTACCTCTACTGATCAGCCTCTACCTCAGCACATCAGCCTCAGCCTCTGCCATCAGCCTCTGTTGTCAGCCTCTGCCAACAGCCTCTGCCTCAGCCTGCCAACAGCCTATGCCTCAGCTTCAGCTTCTGCCTCTGCCTGCCAACAGCCTCTGCCTCAGCCTGCCAACAGCCTCTGCCTCAGCTTCAGCTTCTGCCTCTGCCTGCCAACAGCCTCTGCCTCAGCCTGCCAACAGCCTCTGCCTCAGCTTCAGCTTCTGCCTCTGCCTGCCAACAGCCTCTGCCTCAGCTTCAGCTTCTGCCTCTGCCTGCCAACAGCCTCTGCCTCAGCCTGCCAACAGTCTCTGCCTCAGCTTCAGCTTCTGCCTCTGCCTGGCTCAGCATCTGCCATCAGCCTCTGCCTTCAGCCTCTGCCTCTGCCCAGCATCAGCATCTGCCTCTGCTCAGCATCAGCATCTGCCTCTGCCTCTGCTCATCAGCCCCTGCCTCCGCTTCAGGGTCTGCCGTTAGGGTCTGCTCCGAGGATAATAATTATAATTGTAATTTTTGTCATATTCGGATTTCCAATTACCGTGTAATAATTGTAATAATTATCATTTACAGTCTAAAACAAATTCGACTCTGTGGATATGGAAATCAGTCCAAACACAGTAGATCCGAATATGGCAGCCTCTTCGGCTGGCCAGAATATTGTGGCAGCCCCCGTGGTGACCAAACCCAAGTACAGTGGCAGCCCCTTCGGCTGGCCAATGCATCAGCCTCGGGCTTAATATGGCAGCCGTTGGTGGCTGGCCAAGGTGTTCTGCCTCAATGGCTAGACAACCTGTTGGACATGTGAGTCATGTCAATCCTGCTGCGGAAAAACCTGAAAAATTCAGTGGTCAGAATTTCACAAAGGTGGCAACAGAAAAATGTTCTCTACCACCTGACCACGTTGAACCTTGCGAGGTTTCTAAAGGAAGATGCTCATGTACCAAAGAGGGGTGAGAACATTGATATCAAGTATCAGTGCCATTGAAGCTTGGAAACATTTGAATTCCTCTGTCGGATTATGTGCTGAATGGGCTAAGTGATTCCTTGTACAGTGTGTACGCTGGAATTGAAAACAAGCTAAAGGGCTTGGGGAATTCTTAGATCGAAAATATAAAACTGAGTGTAGGCATTGCATTTTCGCATGTGAAACCCGATGATGAGTCTCATTTGGAGGCACTACCTTTTGAGTCACGGATGCCGCGGGAAACGGATATCGGAAGGGGGAATTCAGAATAAACAAGCTCACTGTCTTCGTTGGTGCTGCGTTCGTTACTTCGTTCGAACGGGAAACAGATTGCGGGCGTTCGTGTAGCGTTCGAGGGAGCGTTCGAACGGTGTCGGTAATTCTGGTTTTGCTGCTAGCCTCACACCCAGCCCATTTAGCTCCCCAAAGCCCATAAAACACATCCCAAATAAAATAAATTAAATATTAAAATCAAAAAACTTTAAACATTACCAATTAAAATAAACAATTACCAACTTAAAATAAAATCATGCCTAAATTAAACAAATCACTACTAAATCAAAAGATAATCATACTAAATTAAAATCAATCATAACCAATTAAAGCCAATCTATATTTGATCCTAATCTAATAAGAACTTACAATATAAAATATTGTATTCCTAAACCAACACAAATACCACCAATAATTACAACTTCCTAATAAAATATTTTGTCCCCCTCAATCTTTGATTTCCTTGTTTAAAACTAAATCATATCCTAATTTAATGCACAAAATCCCTTCCTTGTAAACCCTAGCCATTCTCTATATAAACAACCCCTAACCAGGCCATCCTCTCTTTAACACATAGAATTCACACCCAAACTCTCTCACAAAACTCTCTAGACTCTCTACACACACCAAGACCAAACACAGCAAAAAGAGAAAACACTCACACATACACAAGCAAGAAAACAAAGAAACCACCACAAGCCACCTCCCCACTGTAGCCGAAACACCCATAATACACAGCACCCTCCACCACCGAAAATTACCACCAAAAAAACACACCTAAAAACACCTAACTAACCTCCCAATCACCTTAACAGCAGCCCAAATCTTAAAAAAAGTAACTTAGAAAACTACATAGATAACCTTAAAAATAATCACTTTTAATTGCACTAAGAACCCACACAACTTGGAATAGTTCTTTGAAAACATTGAAACAGGTAGCCCGTGCAGTGAGCAGCAAAACAGGAGCCGAATAGGAGCAGAACGGAGTTCGAACAATAAGCAAAGCAGCGAAGCAGTGAGCTAGGACGTTGAACCAGGGACCAGAAAAGTTGCGGAGCTTTACCCCCCTTTCGATCTTCGTGGAACGTGAGTCCGAGAGACGGCTTAAAAGGTTAGACCTGAGGGTATCTTTCACACTTGTTTTCCTTTTCCGCATTATTTATTAAGTATTTCTTGTATGATTGTAATGTTGAAATGTGTGTTGTGATTTTTGAGTATGTAAATATGCATGAATTATGAGATGTAATATGTTGTGGGCATTAGATGAATGAGAGATGTGTCAACTCTCGCGGTATATCGGATGGAAACCCGGACATAAATTTCATAGCCGATTCCGAATGGACGGTAATATGATCTGTACTCGGGCCACAACTCCACGTACCGCTTGAGTAAACGGCACCATCTCTCTTTCGTTGTGTTGCTTTTTGTTTATTTAGTTTTCTCTTGAATTCAATATATTGTTTATTTGTATGATTCAACCAAGCGCATGGGCTTAGTGAGTTAGTCCAAAGGTCCTCCATTTGTGAGACAAATAGCCGAAAAGGCCACCTTCGTGACACTACTTCGCCGCGCCGGTTGATGTATGTTCGGTTGGACGCAAGATACGTTCAATCGAGCATACTTAGTTTGATATTATTATCTTTATTTTCGTATGTATAAGTCAATCGAGCGCATGGGCTTAGTAAGTGTGTTGCGAGATCCCCTATGGGGAGGGGCTAAAAGCCCTTTACCACAATGCTTTGCCGCGCCGGTTGACGTGTGTTCGGATTGGATGTAAGATGCGTTCAATCGGGCATACTGATATGACGCGCATGGGCTTAGCATGTTGGTCTAAAGGTCCTCTCTTTGAGAGATCAAGAGCCCCAAAAGGTCACCTTTACGGCAGTGCTTCGCCGCGCCCTTTTTTTTCTGTTTATGTATTGCATCAGGTCCGTGTCCGTTCGAACGCGTTCACGAACGCAACTCGAACGCGCATGTGTTTTTGCCTTATTATGTGTCAGGTCTCGTATCCGTTCGAACGCGTTAACAAACGCCATACGAACGTGAGCTTTCTGTCTCATCTCCGTTCGAACGCGTTTACGAACGCTACTCGAACGTGAGCATTCTGTCTCGTCTCCGTTCGAACGCGTTTACGAACGCTACTCGAACGTGAGCATTCTGTTTCATTTCCGTTCGAACGCGTTTACGAACGCTACACGAACGCACACACACTGAACTGAGTCTGTCTTATTATATTCATGCATAATTGCCTATTAGTTGATCTTTCTTATGCAAATGTGTCACAATTCGTATGCTTATGTCATGATAACATTTGAGCATTATTTCTTGCGGTATATCGGATGGAAACCCAGACGTAAATTCCGTAGCCGATTCCGAATGGACGGTAGTGCGGTCTGTACTTGGGCCACAATTCCACGTACCACTTGAAAAGTGCCCATATGTGTGCTTGTATGGTTAATATGTGTGCTGGTTTTTTTTTCCTGAATGTGATATGCAAGTAAAGTTGTATGTTAGTTGCTATCTTGATATATGTTAAGCATGCAAATTTAAATGTAAGATATATGTGAAATACATGTATATTTAGGCGCATATTTTATTTTAAATGTGAATTTAGAAGCATGATACCCTAGGAAATAAGTGTTACTTCAGCTTGTTTAAATTATTACATGAATCCTTTCATTACAAGTGACATAAGTAAGGGACCATTCCGAACCCAACGGTTTGAGGTCTTCCCTTGCGAGGGGTGAGTGCGGCCTTAAATCTTTGTCCCGGTTCACACCGGGTGGCGACTCCATGTTATTTAATCCTTCCCAAAGGCCGCGAGCCTAGGAACGGCGTCGCCCAGTTTCTGTGTCCTACAGTCTGGCGACTCCACTGGGGATAGAGAATGGCCCCGAAATATTGTCTTGTAATGAGTGGATTTATGTTTTAATTGGCCATGTCTATAGTGGATAAGTGAGGGTTTAATCAAGGGCACTTTGAGGCTAGGTAATGGTTTGGTGTCTTCCTTCATTCACTACCTTTCTAGAAGGAAAAGCTGTGAGGGCACCTATGGCCATCTACTTGTAGCCTTTGTGATGGACTAATTTGGAGGACTCGTTGTTTATTCCTGACAACAAGCGATAAGAGCCTAAGAGGCTTGGGTATTTAAGTGAGCCTCGCTCCACCTTCCCTCTGGGGATCTACAACGGGAAATCCATTTGACAGTCCGTCACACACCATAGCTCATTGGCACGTACCTTAGTGTATAAAAAGGGATACGCTCACTTGGTCACTTGAACCCTTGAGTGGGGAGACCTAGTTGTGGGCTATCCTTCGCCAGTGAGAGCCTTTGTCCATACTCTTGCAAACCCACCCATAGACTGGTTTATATGGTTAAAGTAGCAATTATTTCCTTGAGTATGTGCTTGTGGACCATCCTCATTTGGATGCAGTTGGACTATTGTCAGAAATGCGGGCTTGCTGGGCCATTTAAACTGGGGCAAGTTCGTACTGTATGACTATTAGGCCCAAGGCTTCTGAAATGTTGATGGGCCATTATAAAAAAAATTTATTATGTTATGTTTGCATTATCTCCCTTCTATGCTTATGTTTGGGAACATCACCGTTTGGATCCATTTGGACCATTTGTCATGGGATATGGGCTTGTTGGGCCATTTAAACTGGGACAAGAACGTATTTCATGACTATTGGGCCAAAAGCTTCTAAGTGATTGATGGGCCACCTTGAGTGCTTGTCTTCGGAATATTATCATTTGGATTTAGTTGGGCTCTTTGCCGTAAGACGTGAACTCGTTGTGCCATTTAAACTGGGACGGGTTCACCCTTATGACAGTTGTCCCAAAAGTTTCTAAAATGATGATAGGCCGATTTGTTTGATAATTTTATTTGATTTAATGTTATATATTTCTTATGCATATCATGCATACATATACCCTGTTAACATCCTCTGTGTCTTAAAAGACACCATAGATACCGTTTGGGTTAGAGAAGGAACCAGACTCACTAAAAGAACAAGTATGAGTGAATCCGATAATGAGGTGTCCCGTATGGATCAGTTAGAGAATGGTCTCGCCAAGATCACTGAACAGTTGCAGGCTTTGACTACTGCTATGGCTGGTATAGCTGGGTCTCGTGCCGGGGTTAATTCTGGGGATGTGAGGCAAGAGGAATCTCCGAACAGATTGGGGGATGATATCCCCGCTTTTGATGATGATATGGCAGAGTATGCAGCAGGCAGAGTATCTGGGTCTCAGACAGAGTTACAGAAACTTCGGGATCAGGTTGAGTCGGTTACCCGCAAGATGAGGGGTAAGAATGAGGATCTGCTGGATTATGACACATTGACTTTTGAGGAACAGTTGCCAGCACAGTTCAAGATGCCAGATATGGCTAAGTTCAACGGGAATGGGGATCCGAGGGTGCATCTCCGACAGTTTGTATCAGTCATGAGTTCAGTTGGCTTGTCTCAGCGTCAGGTACAGAAAATGTTTGGAATGTCACTTGAAGGAGCTCCCGTGGTATGGTACCACAGTTTGGAGAAGAAGGTGAAGGAAGATTGGAGGGAGTTAGCTGATGCCTTCCTGAAACAGTATGTCACTGACTTGGAGATCGACTTGTCACTCCGTGATCTGGAGAATGTTAAGCAGAAAGCGGAGGAGAGTTTTAAGGAGTATGTGGACCGGTGGAGGGGTCAGTTATTGAAAATGCAGACTAGGCCTTCGGAGAAGGATCAGATCAAGATGATCATCAAGGGCACCAAGCCCTCCATTTATGGCAAGTTGAGGAGGATGACCTCCATGATTGCAGACTTTCGGCAGTTGAGGGAAACTGTCATGGATATTGAGGAAGAAGAGGCCGAGAATAGAAAATTCTATGGTCTAAACAGGAGGCCCATTGGGGGAACATCGGGAACAAAGCCCGTTTCTGCTGAAGTTGCTGCTATCCGGAACAGGCAGTTTTCCAACTTGGGAAGGCCCCTGTCTAAGGTGCTAGAGAAGTTGAAGAGGCAAGGGCTTTTAAAACCCTTGGATACCAAACCATTACCCAATCCCCTACCACCACATATTAACCTAAGCCTTTATTGCCACTTCCACCAACAAAAAGGCCATGACACCGACAACTGCGCCCGACTCCGCCATGAAATCCAAGACCTCATAGACTCCAAGAAAATACCCAACCCAGAAACAGAACAGCCCGATACACACAGAAACCCCTTACCTAACTACCGTGCCGTACCACCACCAGCCTATATGATCAATTCTGGCCTTCCAGAAGACCTTGTCCTAAAATCCTTTCACCCTCAAGCCTTTTGCCTGGGAATCTGGGATAGCACTAGTGAGGATGAGTTTGAGCAGAAGAAGGACTTTTGGCTTGATTTCTCTAGCAGTGATGAGGAGGAAGTAAGGGGAATGACACGTAGCGGTCGTTTTTATAATGATATGGCGGAAAAGGGTAAGGAAGCTTTGACAGATGGTAGAGAAGTGGTTGAGGCTGCAGAAAATACTGAAGGGGATATAGTGCTGAGGCAATTGAGGAAGACTAGAGCACAAGTCAGTATCTGGGAACTATTATGTGCATCTCGGGAGCATAGACAGGCTATGGTTGAGGCCTTGAGCAAGATTGTGGTGGTACCGGGATGCCAACCCCGCAATGTTTGTTGGGTCAGTTCAGAAGGAAGCTTTGCAGATATCTTTCTCTGAGGATGATCTCCCCCGGAGGGGAGGAATCATAATAGGCCTCTATTTATCAGGGCCGAAGTGAGGGGCAAGAAAACTTCATGTGTGATGGTGGATGACGGTTCGTCCATCAATGTGTGCCCATTGAAAATTCTGGCAAGATTGGGTATGAAAGCAACAGACTTGGACCCCTCCAGTATGACTATTAAAGCTTATGATGACAGTAAGCGAGGAGTTGAGGGTACCTTTGTGGCTATGGTCAAGGTAGGGCCGATTGAAGATGAGGTCGAGTTCACAGTGCTGGACATCCCAGCCACTTTTGCCTTATTGCTGGGAAGGCCTTGGTTTCACAAGCTTGGGGGCGTGCCTTCCACTTTGCATCAGATGATCAGATTCCCGTATGAGGGAGAGATTGTTACCATCCGGGCTGAGTTAGATAATGCCGTGGCTGCCTTGGAGATACTACCTTTCACAAGGTTCCAGGTATCAGCCACTTTTGAGGAGTGGGTGGATCCTAGGGTGGCTAGGATTATGGAGAAGATGAAGTTTGAGCCGGGTAAAGGTTCAAAGTTGCCGGATTTCAGAGGACAGACTACTCGGAAGGGTTTGGGGTACAAATCTGACGAAGAAAAGCCGAAGGTCAAGAAAAAGGGCCTGAAACTGATGGAGTGCTTTGTGAAAGCTTCAGGGTATCAAGGAGAGCCTGAACCTGTGAAAGTCAATGGGATTGTGGTGCCTGGGTTTGAGATCTTCCAGGATTTGTTGGGTGAGAAACCATTGACTGGAAAAGCTGTGGAAACAGAGATTTGGGAGGAGGAATTGATGAAGTTAGAGAGCCTGACTCTGGAAGAAGATGAGAAGCCTGAGAAGACCTGATTGCAGAGGAAGAAGTGTCTATTGATGATGAAGACATTTACCTTCCTGACTTATTTGAATGTACTTGCATTATCCAATAATAAAGACATTTCTTTTGCTTACTTGCCTGAGTCATTTCCATTCACTCTGCATGAATCAAGCATATTTGACATCAGTTCAGCCAGAACTATTGCATTTAACTTGGGCACACTTGAGAACCCCAAAGAAATTTTGATTGCAAGTGAAGTAACCTCCGAAGAGAGGGAGAAACTAGAACAAGTGTTGGTCAGATATGCCAAAGTATTTGCTTGGTCTTATGAGGACATGCCCGGGGTAGACAGAAACATTGCCCAGCACACAATACCAACTTATCCGAATATGAGGCCAGTAAAGCAGAAACTTCGACGGATGAGACCAGAATGGGCTGAGAAAGTCAGAGAGGAAGTTAAGAAGCAGATAGATGTGGGGTTCCTGGAAGTGGTAAAATATCCTGAATGGTTGGCTAACATAGTGCGGTACCGAAGAAAGATGGGAAGGTCAGAATGTGTGTAGACTACAGGGATCTCAATAAAGCTTGTCCGAAAGATGATTTCCCTTTGCCGCATATAGATGTTCTGGTTGACAGTGCGGCTTTGTCTGCTATGTATTCATTTGCGGATGGATTTTCAGGGTACAATCAGGTTCTCATGGCTGAGGAAGATAAACACAAGACTGCATTTGTTACCGAGTGGGGTACCTATTGTTACAAGGTAATGCCGTTTGGGCTTAAGAATGCAGGAGCTACTTATCAGCGGATGGCCACTACACTCTTCCATGACTTGATGCACAAAGAGATTGAGGTGTATGTGGATGACATGATGGTGAAATCAGAAACGAGAGTTGGGCATATTGAGGCATTGGAAAGGTTCCTCCAGAGAGTTGACAGATACAACCTGCGGCTTAATCCCAAGAAATGTGTGTTTGGGGTGACATCAGGGAAATTGCTTGGTCATACAGTGGGAATGGGCGGAATAGAGGTAGACTCCGAAAAGATCAAGGCAATCACAGAAATGCCTGCACCAAAGACAGAAAAGGAAGTCAGAGCATTCTTGGGAAAGATTCAGTACATCAGTCGGTTCATTGCCAAGTTGACATCGGTATGTGAGCCTATCTTCAAACTGTTGAGAAAAGATCAGCCAGTGAGATGGAATGAACAGTGTCAGACCGCCTTCGACAGAATCAGAGAGTACTTGGTAAAGCCTCCTGTATTGAAACCTCCGAGGCCGGGTAGACCTTTGATATTGTATTTGGCTATAGAATCAGAAGCATTGGGAGGTATGATGGTACAGGCAGATGAGACAGGGGTAGAACATGCAGTTTATTATCTGAGTAAGAAGCTGCTTCCGTATGAGGCTCGGTATCAGGAAGTTGAGAAGATCTGTCTTGCAGTGGTATGGGCTTCCAGAAAGTTGCGACATTACTTCCAGTCTTACAAGATCCAGGTGGTGGCAAAGGAGAATCCTCTGAAATATCTTCATTCAGTGCCTTCACTAGTGGGAAAACTGGGCCGATGGTTGGTATTGTTGACAGAGTTTGACATTGAGTATATCACCTCCAAAGTGATCAAGGGACGAGCAGTAGCGGAGTTTCTGGCATTGCAACCTGTTGAGGGGGATCAGTATAAGTTTGAGTTTCCAGATGAAGAGATTCAAGCAATAACAGTTCAGAGATGGAAGATGTATTTTGACGGAGCAGTGAATTACAAGGGAGCCGGAATTGGGATCGTGATAGTAACCCCCGAGGGAGAGACTTTGCCTTTGGCTAAGAGGTTGACATTCAGAGTGACTAATAACATGGCTGAGTATGAAGCATGTGCTTTTGGCCTGACAGCATTGATAGCCTTGAAGGCCGGGAGTGTGGAAATCTACGGAGATTCTATGTTAGTAGTTCCAGCAGATGCGAGGAGAATGGGAATTGAAGGAAGAACGGTTGAAGCCTTATCTTTCACCTCAGAAAATTGGCACAGGATATCCCCGAGTGTAAGTTTCAGCACCTACCGAGGGAAGAGAATCAGATGGCAGACGCATTGGCTACACTAGCAGCGACTTGGGAAAATCCAGAGAAGTTAGTGATGAGACCATTGATACTGACAACAGCAAGTAAACCTGCTTATGAGATAGAAAGAATTCTGGAAGTTGAGGTTGACGATGGTAAGCCTTGGTATTATGACATTCAGAGGTATCTGGAACATGGTGAATTCCCGGAAGGGGCGGGCAGAAAAGACAGAATAGCCATTCAGAAGTTGGCTTCCCAGTATGTGACTTTGAGAGGGGAACTGTACAAGAGGCAGGCAAACGGTATTCAGTTGAAATGTTTGAGAAAAGAAGAAGCTCAGAAAGTGATGGAAGAGGTACATGCCGGGGTATGTGGCCCGCACATGAATGGGCTGAACTTGTCCCGCAAGATAGTGAGACAGGGGTTTTATTGGTCAACCATGGAGACAGACTGCGCGAAGATGGTAAAGCACTGTCATGACTGTCAAGCACATGGTAATCTGAATCACTTACCGCACACAGAATTGCACGGGCTGTCAGAGCCATGGCCGTTCTCAGCATGGGGGATTGACATGATCGGGGAAATCCGACCGAATGCATCTAATGGGCATCGCTTCATAGTAGTAGCAGTGGATTACTTCTCAAAATGGGTAGAAGCTGAATCCTTCCGTAACGTTACAGCGAAGCAGATGGCAAAGTTCATAGCTCGGAACCTCATTTGTCGGTATGGTATGCCGCATCATGTAGTGACAGACAACGGGGTCCAGTTTCAAGGAGAGACGAAGGCAATGTTACAGAGGCACGGGATAGGCCACCACAAGTCATCACCGTACAGGCCGCAGGCAAATGGGGCAGTTGAGGCAGCCAACAAGACTATAAAGACAATTTTAGCCAAGATGACAGAAAATTGTAGAGATTGGGCCGAGAAGTTACCGTATGCTTTGTGGGGGTACAGAACGTCGGTCAGAACGGCAACGGGTGCAACACCTTACTCCTTGGTCTACGGAATGGAAGCAGTATTGCCAGTAGAAGTGGAAATACAGTCCCTGAGGGTATTGGCAGAGGCAGAATTACCGGAACAGGAATGGGCCGCACAGAGATTTGATCAGTTGGTACTGTTGGATGAGAAAGAACGAAGTCTTTGTATCACATGCAGTTGTATCAGAAGAGACTAGCCCGGGCATTCAACAAGAAAGTACGTCCCACAAAGATCAGAAAGGGTGATTTGGTACTTAAGCAGTCGAGGCCGTCGACGACGGATCCGAGAGGGAAATTCAGGCCTAACTGGGAAGGACCTTACATCGTTCAGAAAGTCCTGGGAAATGGAGCAGTGAAGCTATCAGACTTGGAAGGAAATGAATTCACAGAACCAATCAATGTGACAGGTTGAAGTTGTACTTTGCTTGAGAAGACTTGGTCGCCAGCGGAAGACCTAACCCAACGGAGTAAGAAAACTCCTGCATACATGCATACACGTAACCTATTGCATATTTTTGTGTTTGTTCTGTTTTGTGTAAACAGGTGTTGAAGACGCAAAGAGCGAGCAGTAAGCCAATCAGAGATGGTAAAGGCACAGCATTTGATATGGGCAGTAATCTGAAGATTGAGGTCCCAATGAAGTTAAGTTCCGGGTATGGGTCTCGGAGGGCGAAGCCCATATCGGCTGAGGAGCGAGGTTCCACATTGTACCAGCTAGGGGCGAGGCCCATAACGACTGGGAGCGAGGCTCCACATCATATCATGACAGCTGGGGGCGAAGCCCGATCGGCTGAGGAGTGAAGCTCCACATCATCATTTTCGGATGCGTCCCAGGGTCGAGGCCCACATTTTGTCAGCGGTATTGGGATGCGTCCCGGTCGAGGCCCCCGTTGTCGGTTGCAGCTATTGGGATGCGTCCCAGGATCGAGGTCCACTGCATCATCATTTTCGGGATGCGTCCCAGGGTCGAGGCCCACTTTGTCAGCGGTATTGGGATGCGTCCCAGGGTCGAGGCCCCCGTTGTCGGTTGCAGCTATTGGGATGCGTCCCAGGATCGAGGTCCACTGCATCATCATTTTCGGGATGCGTCCCAGGGTCGAGGCCCAATTTTGTCAGCGGTATTGGGATGCGTCCAGGGTCGAGCCCCCGTTGTCGGTTGCAGCTATTGGGATGCGTCCCAGGATCGAGGTCCACTGCATCATCATTTTCGGGATGCGTCCCAGGGTCGAGGCCCACATTTTGTCAGCGGTATTGGGATGCGTCCCAGGGTCGAGGCCCCCGTTGTCGGTTGCAGCTATTGGGATGCGTCCCAGGTTCGAGGCCCACATCATCAGCAGCATCGAGATGCGTCTCAGGATCGAGGTCCACTGCAGTATCAGCTCAGCTCGAGACAGCTAGCTAGCCAGGTAAGTAAAATGCATTGCATAACTTTGATAGGATTGTTCAAAGTCACACTGCACAAGTCCCATCAAAGTGGGGGCGACTGTAGGCATTGCATTTTCGCATGTGAAACCCGATGATGAGTCTCATTTGGAGGCACTACCTTTTGAGTCACGGAAGCCGCGGGAAACGGATATCGGAAGGGGGAATTCAGAATAAACAAGCTCATTGTCTTCGTTGGTGCTGCGTTCGTTACTTCGTTCGAACGGGAAACAGATTGCGGGCGTTCGTGTAGCGTTCGAGGGAGCGTTCGAACGGTGTCGGTAATTCTGGTTTTGCTGCTAGCCTCACACCCAGCCCATTTAGCTCCCCAAAGCCCATAAAAAACATCCCAAATTAAATATAAATTAAATATTAAACATAAAATAAAACATTTAAATCATTTACCAATTAATAAACAATTACCAACTTAAACTAAAATCATGCCTAAATTAAACAAATCACATACTAAATCAAAAGATAATCATACTAAATTAAAATCAATCATAACCAATTAAAGCCAATCATATATTTGACTTCCTAATCTAATAAGATACTTACCAATATAAAATATTGTATTCCTAAACCAACACAAACTAAATATTACAACTTCCTAAAGTAAAATATTTTGTCCCCCCCTCAATCTTTGATTTCCTTGTTAAAACTAAATCATATCCTAATTTAATGCACAAAATCCCTCCCTTGTAAACCCTAGCCATTCTCTATATAAACAACCCCTAACCAAGGCCATCCTCTCTTAACACATAGAATTCACACCCCAACTCTCTCAAAATCTCTCTAGACTCTCTCTACACACCCAAGACCAAACAAGCAAAAAGAGAAAACACTTCACAATACACAAGCAAGAAAACAAA
The DNA here is from genome assembly GCA_019454045.1 of Zanthoxylum bungeanum. Lineage (NCBI taxonomy): Eukaryota > Viridiplantae > Streptophyta > Magnoliopsida > Sapindales > Rutaceae > Zanthoxylum > Zanthoxylum bungeanum. Next base: position 112,549 of record SKCR01030640.1, read on the forward strand.
GAAACACCACAAGCCACCTCCCCCCTGTAGCCGAAACACCCTCTACAAGCAGCCTCCACACCGAAAATCACCAAAAAAACCACACCCTAAAACACACCTAAATAACTCCCAAATCACCTTAACAGCAGCCCAAATCTTAAAAAAAACAGTAACTTAGAAAACTACATAGATAACCTTAAAAATAATCACTTTTAATTGCACTAAGAACCCACACAACTTGGAATAGTTCTTTGAAAACATTGAAACAGGTAGCCCGTGCAGTGAGCAGCAAAACAGGAGCCGAATAGGAGCAGAACGGAGTTCGAACAAAAGCAAAGCAGCGAAGCAGTGAGAGAGGACGTTAGACCTGAGGGTATCTTTCACACTTGTTTTCCTTTTCCGCATTATTTATTAAGTATTTCGTATGATTGTAATGTTGAAATGTGTGTTGTGATTGAGTATGTAAATATGCATGAATTATGAGATGTAATATGTTGTGGGCATTAGATGAATGAGAGATGTGTCAACTCTCGCGGTATATCGGATGGAAACCCGGACATAAATTTCATAGCCGATTCCGAATGGACGGTAATATGATCTGTACTCGGGCCACAACTCCACGTACCGCTTGAGTAAACGGCACCATCTCTCTTTCGTTGTGTTGCTTTTTGTTTATTTAGTTTTCTCTTGAATTCAAATATTGTTTATTTTTGTATGATTCAACCAAGCGCATGGGCTTAGTGAGTTAGTCCAAAGGTCCTCCATTTGTGAGACAAAGAGCCGAAAAGGCCACCTTCGTGACACTACTTCGCCGCGCCGGTTGATGTATGTTCGGTTGGACGCAAGATACGTTCAATCGAGCATACTTAGTTTGATATTATTATCTTTATTTTCGTATGTATAAGTCAATCGAGCGCATGGGCTTAGTAAGTGTGTTGTGAGATCCCCTATGGGGAGGGGCTAAAAGCCCTTTACCACGATGCTTTGCCGCGCCGGTTGACGTGTGTTCGGATTGGATGTAAGATGCGTTCAATCGGGCATACTTGGTTGATATGATTGGTTCTATTCTTGCATGTGTGATATGACGCGCATGGGCTTAGCATGTTGGTCTAAAGGTCCTCTCTTTGAGAGATCAAGAGCCCCAAAAGGTCACCTTTACGGCAGTGCTTCGCCGCGCCCTTTTATTTTCTGTTTATGTATTGCATCAGGTCCGTGTCCGTTCGAACGCGTTCACGAACGCAACTCGAACGCGCATGTGTTTTTGCCTTATTATGTGTCAGGTCTCGTATCCGTTCGAACGCGTTAACAAACGCCATACGAACGTGAGCTTTCTGTCTCATCTCCGTTCGAACGCGTTTACGAACGCTACTCGAACGTGAGCATTCTTCTCGTCTCCGTTCGAACGCGTTTACGAACGCTACTCGAACGTGAGCATTCTGTTTCATTCCGTTCGAACGCGTTTACGAACGCTACTCGAACGTGAGCATTCTGTTTCATTTCCGTTCGAACGCGTTTACGAACGCTACACGAACGCACACACACTGAACTGAGTCTGTCTTATTATATTCATGCATAATTGCCTATTAGTTGATCTTTCTTATGCAAATGTGTCACAATTCGTATGCTTATGTCATGATAACATTTGAGCATTATTTCTTGCGGTATATCGGATGGAAACCCAGACGTAAATTCCGTAGCCGATTCCGAATGGACGGTAGTGCGGTCTGTACTTGGGCCACAATTCCACGTACCACTTGAAAAGTGCCCATATGTGTGCTTGTATGGTTAATATGTGTGCTTGTGTTTTTTTTCCTGAATGTGATATGCAAGTAAAGTTGTATGTTAGTTGCTATCTTGATATATGTTAAGCATGCAAATTAAATGTAAGATATATGTGAAATACATGTATATTTAGGCGCATATTTTATTTTATAAATGTGAATTTAGAAGCATGATACCCTTAGGAATAAGTGTTACTTCAGCTTGTTTAAATTATTACATGAATCCTTTCATTACAAGTGACATAAGTAAGGGACCATTCCGAACCCAACGGTTTGAGGTCTTCCCTTGCGAGGGGTGAGTGCGGCCTTAAATCTTTGTCCCGGTTCACACCGGGTGGCGACTCCATGTTATTTAATCCTTCCCAACTAGGCCGCGAGCCTAGGAACGGCGTCGCCCAGTTTCTGTGTCCTACACTGAGGATGCCGGTACTAAGAAATTTGAGAGGCCGTTTCCTAGAGTTTAAAATGATTGATTCCAAAACTGTGATAGCCAAGTACAAAGAACTGCAGATTATTCTAGCAGAAATTCATGCTGAGGGGATGAGTTTAAGTGAAACCTTCCAAGTAGCTCGATAATTGAGAAACTACCACCTGGTTGGAAAGATTTCAAGAATTATTTAAAGCATAAGCGAAAGAAAAACCATTGAAGACTTGGTTCTTAAGCTAAGAATTGAGGAAGATAACCGAGTTTCTGAAAAGAGAGGAATGACTCATGAGGCAAAGCAAATGTTGTCGAACATGGCCATAAGAACAAGAACCTCAAGAACAAAGGGTCAAGATGGGCCCTAAAGGAGGAGTTTCAAGAAATCAAAATTTCAAGGAAAATGCTTCAACTGTGACAAAATGGGTCACAAGTCTTCTGAGTGCAGACGCCGAAGAAGAAAAAGAAACAATAAAGCTATGTGCTAGAAAACATGACTCAAGATGTTTCAGACATTAACCTTTCTGCTGTGGTTTCTGAGGTGAATCTGGTGGGTTCTAACCCAAGAGAGTGGTGGCTTGATATGGTGCCACTCGACATGTATGCTCAGACAAGAGCATGTTTTCTTCATTTGAGCCTGCTGAAAATGGGGAAAAGATATACATGGGAAATTCAGCAACATCTGAGATAGAAGGTCAAGGAAAGGTGATTCTGAAGATGACCTCTGGGAAAGAGTTGACTCTGAACAATGTTCTGTATGTACCTGAAATACGGAAGATTGTGTCTGGATCGCTTCTGAACAAGCATGGTTTCCGGATGGTGTTCGAGTCTGATAAGTAGTTTTGACTAAAAATGGGATGTATGTGGGAAAAGGGTATGTAACTGATGGGCTTTTTAGCTCAATGTAATGGTTGTTAAACCCAAAAATATCAATAAAGCTAGTTCTTCTGCTTATATTGTTGAGTATTCTAATCTTTGGCATGGTAGATTAGGACATGTTAATTTTAATTCATTGCGAAAGTTAATTAACATGAATCATATTCCCAATTTTAAAATTGATAACAAACATAAGTGTGATACTTGTTGAGGCAAAACTAACAAGATCATCTTTTCATAGTATTGAAAGAAACTCTGAACCACTTGATCTAATTCATACCGATGTATGTGATTTTAATTCAATACAATCGAGAGGCGGTAATAAATATTTATTACCTTTATTGATGATTGCACAAGATTTTGCTATGTGTATTTAATGAAAGCAAGGACGAAGCTATAGAGAAATTTGTTCTCTATAAGAATGAAGTTGAGACCAACTGAATAAAAGAATTAAGGAGTTAAGAAGTGAGCGTGGTGGTGAGTATGTTTTCCCTTTTGAATCACTTTGTGAACAAAATGGAATCATACATCAAACCACAGCTCCTTATTCGCCTCAATCCAATGGGATTGCGGAACGTAAGAATCGTACCTTGAAAGAGATGATGAACGCTATGTTAATCAGCTCTGGCTTACCTCAGATTATGTGAGGAGAAGCTGTCTTATCAGCTAATTACCTTTTAAATAAGGTACCACGGAAAGAAGCAGGGAAAACTCCTTATGAAATGTGGAAAGGAAGAGTACCTTCCTATAAATTCCTACGAGTGTGGGGGTGTCTTGCCAAGGTAGTCATTCCTCCACCTAAAAAGGTGAAGATAGGACCAAAAACTGTTGATTGCATTTTCATAGGATATGCACATAACAGTAATGCTTATCATTTCTTGTGCATGAGTCTAATGTACCAGATATTCACAAGAATACGATAATGGAATCGAGGAATGCATCTTTTTTCGAATACGTCTTTCCTTGTAAAACTAATTCGAATTCAGATGTGCACAAAAGGGCACATGAGACTATCATTGAAGATAGTCAGGACCGAGAACAAATTAATGTTCCAGAGGATCAACAAGTTGTTGAACCTGAACTAAGACGTAGCAAAAGAGCTAGAACGGAAAAATCATTTGGTCCAGATTTTCTGACATTCTTGTTAGAGAATGATCCTCAAAGCTATAACGAAGCTGTAAGGTCAGCTGATGGTGCCTTGTGGAAAGATGCCATCAATAGTGAAATTGAATCCATCTTACAAAATCACACCTGGGAGTTAGTGAATCTTCCTCCAGGATGTAAACCTTTAGGGTCCAAGTGGATTTTCAAAAGGAAAATAAAGGCAGATGGATCAATTGACAAGTACAGAGCAAGACTTGTAATTAAAGGTTATAGACAACGTGAAGGTCTTGATTACTTTGATACTTATTCTCCTGTAACGAGAATAAATTCCATAAGGATGATACTAGCGATTGCAGCTTTGCGCAATCTTGAGGTACATCAGATGGATGTGAAAACAGCCTTTCTGAATGGAGATTTAGATGAAGAAATCTACATGGAACAACCTGAAGGTTTTATAGCTCCAGGACAAGAAAAGAAAGTCTGTAAGTTAGTTAAATCCTTGTATGGATTGAAACAAGCCCCGAAACAGTGGCATAAAAAGTTTGATGACACCATGTTGGCAAATGGTTTCAAAATCAATGAATGTGATAAATGCATTTATGTCAGAGAGACAGAAGTTGGCTATGTCATTTTATGTCTCTACGTTGATGACATACTGATTGTCGGGAGTAATGTCAAAATGGTGAAATCTACCAAGAATATGCTAAAATCCAAGTTTGACATGAAAGACATGGGTCTTGCAGATGTCATTCTGGGAATAAAGATCTCGAGAAGTCCAGATGGACTTATTCTTGATCAGTCACACTATGTGGACAAAATTCTTGGTAAATTCAACGATGATGATTCAGCTGTGGCTAGAACTCCTTTAGATGTGAGTTTACATCTATCGAAGAATAGGGGAGATGGTATATCTCAAGTAGAATACTCTAGAGTGATCGGGAGTTTGATGTATCTATCGAGTTGTACAAGGCCTGATATAGCCTGTACAGTAAACAAGCTCAGCAGATATACGAGTAATCCAGGGGTTGATCACTGGAAAGCAATAGTGAGAGTACTTAGGTATTTACGTTTTACTCGTAATTATGGGTTGCACTATCATAGATATCCAGCTGTAGTCGAAGGATACAGTGATGCTAATTGGATATCTGACATGAAAGACTCAAAGTCTACTAGTGGTTATGTGTTTACACTAGCAGGTGCAACTATATCATGTAAATCCTCCAAACAGACTGTGATAGCCAGATCTACAATGGAATCAGAATTCATTGCATTGGACAAGTGTGCTGAAGAAGCAGAATGGCTTCGAAATTTTCTAGAGGATATTCCAAGTTGGTCTAAGCCAGTGCCATCAATTTGCATTCATTGCGATAGTCAATCTGCAATTGGAAGGGCACATAACAATATGTATAATGGTAAGTCTAGACATATTCGTCGTAGACACAATACCGTTAGACAATTACTCTCTACTGGAGTTATTTCGATTGACTATGTAAAGTCAAAGGATAACATTGTGGATCCGCTAACCAAAGGGTTAAATAGAGAGTTAGTTGTGAAATCATCGAGGGGAATGGGACTGAAGCCCATTAGATAAATGTTTATTACGAAGGAAAACCCAACCTTGTTGACTGGAGATCCCAAGAACTAGGTTCAATGGGACAACCTACTCGTAAAAGACATAATTGGATCACTGTGGGGGTTACCCTCTAGTCCATTCCTATGATGAAATGAAACAGTGATGCTCGTATGGATAGAGGTTAAGCAAAAGCTTTTAATGATTCTTATGCGTCGGGAATCCGAGCAGAGTATTACGAGATACTCTTAAATAAGAAATCACATATGTGAGAGAGAAGTGGGGCCGCTTCAAGGGAATTGTACGGGGCACAATTCTTAGAAACTCTTGCAGAACCAGGTAGATGTTCATGGCCAAAATGAACATAATAATGAGAACTCAGATGTGTAGGTAAAATATCTGTGTGATATATATTCTCCATTTACATGAATGGCAGTACAGTTCAATGACATCGCGTCAACTGTCAGCCAGTAATGAGATATATTTTCACAAGGGAAGGTTCAAAGGCTGTGGCCTACCTATCCTATGCAGGTGTTGAACCGTTGAACTCTTCTAGGTCAAAATAAAATGTTTTATAAAAAATAATTTTATTCGACGTTTTCGCCAATTTCATTCATGTGTGGGATTGTTGAAAAATGCTTATGAGTAAGCATTTTGAGGCTCAATTTTAAGCATGATCCACTTCGTGTTAGTGGTTCTTATTGAATGATTCGGATACTCCTCCGTGAGTACTTCGAAATGGTATATTCATATGCTTAAAATGGTGCTTGGGTGAATGAGAAATTGTTGCTCAAAATTCACCCTTTGGTGTTGGAAAATTTTGAATTTCCATAACAGCTAATTTAATTAGCTTGGTGGTTACAAAAGTTTAATTTCCATAACAGCTAATTTAATTAGCTTGGTGGTTACAAAAGTTTAATTTCCATAATAGCTAATTTAATTAGCTTGGTGGTTACAACAATGTGTAACATCTCCCATTTATGAGATTTAATTGGCTAGTTAATTTCCTTTAATTGAGACGTTTTATTTTGGTTTTATAAAGAGACTCAATGCTTAGTTTTTGAAAAAAAAAAGAGGAACAAAATTAACAAACAAGAAATTTTCAGAGCATTTTATTTTCTTTGTTTTTGGAAGGGTTCAAGCACTTTTGTGGTTCGTTGGGAACGGGATTTGGTGGTGCCCATACTCGTTCGGGTTTTCCGTTGTATCCTGGGAAACAAAAGTCCCAAGTTCTACTGCACCTACGGTAGGGGGCGAATTTGTTTTAAGGATATTGTTGTAATCAACAAGCCTCGGGAAAATGAAGAAGGATCATCAATTTCAGGGTCTAACTTACAGCCTCTACCTCTACTGATCAGCCTCTACCTCAGCACATCAGCCTCAGCCTCTGCCATCAGCCTCTATTGTCAGCCTCTGCCAACAGCCTCTGCCTCAGCCTGCCAACAGCCTCTGCCTCAGCTTCAGCTTCTGCCTCTGCCTGCCAACAGCCTCTGCCTCAGCCTGCCAACAGCCTCTGCCTCAGCTTCAGCTTCTGCCTCTGCCTGCCAACAGCCTCTGCCTCAGCCTGCCAACAGCCTCTGCCTCAGCTTCAGCTTCTGCCTCTGCCTGCCAACAGCCTCTGCCTCAGCTTCAGCTTCTGCCTCTGCCTGCCAACAGCCTCTGCCTCAGCCTGCCAACAGCCTCTGCCTCAGCTTCAGCTTCTGCCTCTGCCTGGCTCAGCATCTGCCATCAGCCTCTGCCTTCAGCCTCTGCCTCTGCCCAGCATCAGCATCTGCCTCTGCTCAGCATCAGCATCTGCCTCTGCCTCTGCTCATCAGCCCCTGCCTCCGCTTTCAGGGTCTGCCGTTAGGGTCTGCTCCGAGGATAATAATTATAATTGTAATTTTTGTCATATTCGGATTTCCCAATTACCGTGTAATAATTGTAATAATTATCATTTACAGTTTGAGTCCTCGTAATTTTTCCCATTTGAGTGTAAATATGATTCAAAATGAGTCCATTTATCTTTAGGGACCAAAATTCTCTACCATTTGAGGTTCTCCCAAATAGAATACAAATGGTTACTTTGTATTAGAGTTCGCAACTGATCTAGATATGTTGAGATTTGAAAATTTCGATCTTGTCCTAATTATTGAATCGGGATAAAAAAAATCTCGAATTTCATATCAATTTTGGAATTGAGATGATTTTTCATCCTGAATCTCGGATCAAATTGTTTAGAATTCTAAACTCTGGTTTGATTTTTAATTCGAGACGAAAAATCATTCCGAATTTCTAACAGAATTTTTAATCGAGACGAAAAACAATCAAAATCCCATATTGAAAAGCACTGGATTCCAAATTCTCAACAAAATTTAAGATTTGTTGCCACCCATGGCATAAGCAAATGAAAATAAATGTGACAAATTTCTTAGCATCATTTGGTAATTTCGGTCCTCAAATGACGTGACTTGGTGATATATGGTTCATGATCTCATATTGAGATCATTTGTTCGAATTAGAGGGTGCGTTTTTTTTGTAAGAGGCTGAGATAGGCGGAAATTTGATCCACTCTGCTTAAATCCGAAATAAATTATTTAACAACGGAATTTTCAACGAATTAAAAAAAAAAAAAAAAAAAATCATTTGGTAATTTCTTCCCAGGTAAATTCCAATTCCCCACCCCACCACGAAAAAAAGGGTGGTGGGAAAAAAGTTCTTTTTGTACACACTGTGATGATGGTGATGATGATGCCTGCAATCTCCAACACTCTCACCATTTTTAACATTTAACATTTTCTCTTTTTCTATCATTTATTTCTCTTCTTTCCCTTTTCCTCTCATTTCACTTCTCTTTTCTTTTTCTTCTATTAAACCAATGACCAATCTCTTATTGTTTTCACTTTGTTTCAGCATGCAATTTATATTACTAGTCAGTAGTCACAGCAACATGAAGTGAAAAGATAGAACTATAATTAATTAACAATCAGATAATAGAAGATTATTTTTATTTTTTTCCATTTTCATGGAAACCAAGTGCGGTTGCTGGGCTGTTCTTAAACGCGGCGTTAGAGGTGCCTGCAAGTCCTCTGCTTCTAATCACTCTGCTAACACTATTCCACGTACTAGTCTTGTTTATGATGCAGGTACCCTTTTTTATTATTTTATTTTATTTTAATTTTTTATAGCATTTCTCTTTATCATTTTGCAATTCCTGTTGTTAAAGCTGATATGGGTATGTGTCTATTGTATTTATGATTAATGTTGTTCTGTAGCTTTTGTGTTGCTCTGCTATGGAAGTAATTTAAATACTAAATCATAAAACATGAAATTATTCTGGGGTTATAATTTAAATAACAGATCTCAATCTGGGTTTTTGCTGATTCCATCACCAAGATCAGTTTTTTTTTTTTAATAGTTATAGAGCTCTTAAATTGGGAGTTTAAATGAATCCCCTTGTAGCCTTTTGTTCCCAAGTCTTACTTTTGGCAAAATTTATGCTTAAACTTTGTCAAATAATATTTATGTATGCAAGAATTGTGGTGAAGGAAAGATTTGATAGCTAATTTTTCTGTTCATGCAGCTAATGAGACGCGATACTTGAATGCTAGTAATCGGGAGCTATGTCCTCCAAATGAAGCTCAATTGTCCTCGGATAATCCTGATCCACCTCCATCGGATGAGAAATCACCATGCCAGCTGCTTCAGTTTAATTTTCAGGAGCTAAAATCTGCAACTGGAAATTTTAGGCCTGATAGCATTCTTGGGGAGGGTGGATTTGGATATGTCTTCAAAGGATGGATTGAAGAAAATGGGACAGCTCCAGCAAAACCTGGTTCAGGAATCACAGTTGCCGTTAAGAGCTTAAAGCCGGATGGTCTTCAGGGCCATAGAGAATGGGTGGTTAGTAGAATATGTGATTTTGGGTTAGTAGATTAATACTGTTAAGAGGTTTGTTAGATGCTAAATATTGGGAGTATAACATGATTATTCTTAATGCAGGCTGAGGTCGACTTTCTTGGACAGCTTCACCACCCTAATCTGGTTAAGCTTATTGGCTACTGCATTGAAGATGATCAGCGTCTGCTTGTTTATGAATTTATGATCCGTGGTAGTCTTGAAAATCATCTTTTTCGAAGTGAGTTGAAAATTCTCAACTTAATTTCTTTTACTAGTTCTCGTAATGTGATATCAATGTTAGGACCGTTAAATATCTATCTCTGGTTTACATGTCCATATGGTAAAGATTACTCCTTTGAGTTCTCTTATAAGCATCACGGGCATGTAACTAGCTAGACGCCTTTAGCATAACTTGTTTTCTAATGATACCATTGCATTGCTGTATGAAACTTATGCTGATGTTTTTATACTTTTGAAGGGACTATACCTCTTCCATGGTCCAATAGGATTAAGATTGCACTTGGCGCTGCAAAAGGACTGGCCTTTTTACATGGTGGCCCAGAACCAGTCATATATAGAGATTTTAAGACATCCAACATTTTGCTTGATTCGGTATGTGAGTGATGATTTTTTACTTATTGGTTATTTTCTGTCCTCGGTTTAGCTTTCTTAGTATGGAATTACTTCTACAGGAATATAATGCCAAGCTTTCAGATTTTGGTCTTGCAAAAGCTGGCCCTCAAGGAGATAAAACACATGTCTCTACTAGGGTTGTCGGAACATATGGCTATGCGGCTCCAGAGTATGTTATGACAGGTACAGAAATTTAGTTTGTGTTTCAACAAAATGAACCATAGACTCTGGACAATAAAAAGGGTTTGAGTGAAGGTCGTGCCTAATTTCTAGCGTGATGGTCAAGTATTAACTTGCTATCTGCTTGGTAACGAGTTCAAACCCTGGAAACAACCTCTCTATAATAAAAAGAAAAGAAAAGAAAACAGGAGCAGTCTATGTACATCAGGATGTTCCCTAGACCATGTTTATAACAAGAATCTTGTGTAGTGGGTACGTCCTTTTATTAAAAAGGGTTTGAATCTCTACACATCAATGCAGAAGGAATTACGTGTGCAAATCATTGATGCAAGTGGGCATTTTTTAAAAATCTATTCTATCAGCTGTACAAGAATATTGTTCTTGTTCGAGTTGTCTTGGCACATCACATACACAGACACACACTGAATATGAAAATTCCTTTGCGGACCTGTTTTCTCCACCCTATATTCATTCACCAATATAAAAGATTAATCCTTGTGACTAGCTGATCTGTTCAGTTTGTTTGGAAAACTTCTGGAGATTTTTCGATTTCCTTGTCAATAGTTTGTACATATTGATCTAACTGAAATAATGATATTTGGCATTGACTAGCCATCACTTCCTGCACCAAATCTGACATCTAATAGAGTTCAGATGTTTTATAAGAAAGTGGTTCAATTGAGTTTTCTATATCGCTGGAAATTTGGTGACCTAAGAGTGTCAAAATATGCTCTTTTCTTTTCCAGGACACTTGACATCTAAGAGTGATGTTTATAGCTTCGGGGTGGTGGTACTTGAGATTTTGACAGGCAGAAGATCAATGGACAAGAAGCGTCCAAGTGGGGAACAGAATCTTGTTGCGTGGGCTCGGCCATATTTGGCTGACAAGCGAAAGCTTTATCAACTTGTTGATCCTCGGTTGGAGCTGCATTATTCCCTCAAAGGGGTTCAGAAAATTTCTCAATTAGCTTACAACTGCCTCAGTAGGGACCCAAAATCTCGCCCTACAATGGATGAAGTTGTGAAGGTTCTCACTCCATTGCAAGATCTCAACGACCTTGCTATCTTAACTTATCAATCCCGTTTAGCTCAACAAGGTAGACGCAAGAAAAAACAAGACGGAACTCAACAGCTTTCAAGTGCACATTCCAAAAGCATAAGAGGTTCTCCATTGAATACCGGCAGGCAGCGTTGTAGATGATCAGATGTCATTTCCTCTCCCTGATTGCCTCAACTACCTTATGGATTGAGGTACGCCACTTTTGTTCTGGGGGTTGTGTGAAGACAATATGTAAGGCATTTAGTATAATTTTTGGGTGTTTGAAATTTTCTAGAGCCAGCAGGGTATGGAAGAGGAAATATGCATCAGTTTCCTCTTCTTCAAAACCTCAGATTAGGAAGCTAACAATCAATGTGGAATGTGCTTTGCAATATGCCTGTGTTGTAATTGAGATATATTTTGTAAGTAGATTAAACCTCCCATTTCCAAGATTGAAATTTGCGGTTACCTGGTTGTCATTTGCTTTGAGTTTTTAGGCATTGCAACATGCATTCTTCATTTAAAAAAGGGTCGTATAAAGTGTACAAGCTTCCGTTACAAATAGGATTTTGGAAAGGATTTGAACCGTGACCAGGTGGATAGCAAGTTGACACTTGACCATCACGTTAGGCACAACCGTCAATGAAGAACAAAATTCATCCCACTTAAAATCTGCTCAAACACTTTTGATAAAAAATCCAAAGCATATATATGTAGCTTTAATCAGAGCATAATATCAAGGGAATATTCATTTGGTCATCGGTCATACAAGTATCACCTTCAAGCTAGAATATAATCTAGCTTTAACTTATTCTGCAAATCTTTCAAAGAACAAATGCATTGAAACTTCACTTGTTCCATATTCATTTTGTCATCAATTGTATATTGTTTCACATTCAAACTAGAATCACATCTAGCTTTAACTTATTCGCAAAATCACTATAAAAGTAACACTGCAAATGTTCACAAATCATAATTCTTTTTTTTTTTTTTTTTGAAATCGTTGGAAACCCCGCCACCAAACCACCCATTCTGGGCCGCGGCGCAGGTAAAACCCCCGGTTGCCCCAGGCTCTTACAAGAAGTTGCACCCCCTGGATTCGAACCCAGAACCTCAAGGTGAGATTCTGAACCCTTCACCACCAAGCCACACCCTTGGGGCACAAATCATAATTCATCACCATTAAAGAAAGGAAAGTCTATTACGTATACGTAAGACATTAAAACTAGAATCTTATCTTGCTTTAAGTTATTCTTCAAACCATTTCCAGAATAAAAGGTTGTGTAGTTAAATTTTCTTCTGCCATTAATCTAGTCAATCAAAAGTTGTCATGGGACAGTCGACACAGACAATTAATTGGCCTTAATTTTAGGGCTTCAAATCTAAAGAAATGATTTTCATATATTTTATCATTTATCGATAGGAATTCACAACTCAGGGCTGGCCCATTTCCCATTATTGTGTTTCCATATGTAAGTTAAGCTTTAATTTCTCAATTAATTCATTTGCGGTTGCAAAATGATTAGGCTAACTGGCAATTCTGGATAGGTTAATTTGAGTCCATGAATGAAGACAAATTTCCATCCCTGATAGGTATAATCTTGTGACCATTTCTGTGGTCTTATGAGTAAGCCAGGAACTAAAATGAATCCAAAGATGCCAGGAGCTAAATAAAACTGTGCCCTGTCTCTGCCTGAAGCAAAATACCTGCTGCTAGATTTATGTTAAGGCATCTAAAGGGGCCTGTGGACTGTGGTGCAAGATTCAATTCGGAGTAACTAGGCAGTGCTCCGAAGTTCCTTCGGATTCGACTAGTGGAGTAAATTAAAGAGGAATGTACCTAGCTAGTCATTCTGGCGCAAGGTCCGGAGTAAATATGTGGAGTTCGTATATCAGGTTAATGCGGTACAAGCTCTGATATATACATAATAGATTATACCAATCACTGCTTGACACGTCATCAGAGAGCACATCATAAAAGAGACAAGGTTATAAAAAGAATATTCCCATAAAGATTCTAACGGAGTTCCCGAATTGGCCATGTCATCAAGTAATAGGGTCACGTGACTCACGTCACCAGTGATGGAGAGGACACATGGCGTACCATGAGTGGGTGGTGATTTTTGAATCTCTTTATCGATAAGAGTAACTCAAGGCCGCCTTTCCATTTGAAAATTACGCTTTAATTTCTCATGATTAGGCTAACTGGCAATTCTGGATAGTTTAATTTGAGTCCATGTATTAGATAATGAAAGAAAGTCTTGAATTTACTTTATATGAATTTATAATGGTAGAGACTTTTATATAGGTTAAATAGAAAACCAAAATAGGAAAGGAAAGTTATAGTTATGAACAATAATAATGAATATATGAAATTTTTATCTAATAGAGAAATATAATAAAATCATGAATCCTAAAGGTATTAGGAATTCTATTTTGGATATTAACTCCATAATATAGAGAAATTATTTCCTTAATGTTATTTCCATAATAATATTCCTTAACACCCTCCTCAAACTCAAGCCGGTGACGAAGGAATAAGCTTGAGGTTGCATTTTGAAATCGGAGAGCGGAATCCTGAAATTGGAAACATTGAAACTTGGAGGCTGGAAATTGTGAGATAAGTGATGAGCTTTAACATACGAAGCCCGAAGGGGGAGCCGAAGCCCAAGAGGGAGCTTAAACCTACGAAGTCCGAAGGGGGAGCCGAAGCCCAAAAGGGAGCTTTAACCTACAAAGCCCGAAGGGGGAGCCGAAGCCCAAGAGGGAGCTTTAACCTACGAAGCCCGAAGAGGGAGCCGGAGCCCAAAAGAGAACTTTAACCTACGAAGCCCGAAGGAGGAGCCGAAGCCCAAGGGGAGCTTTAACCTACGAAGCTCGAAGGGGGAGCCGAAGCCCAAGAGGGAGCTTTAACCTACGAAGCCCGAAGAGGGAGCCGAAGCCCAAGAGGGAGCTTTAACATACAAAGCCCGAAAGAGGAGCCGAAACCCAAAAGGGAGCCCAAGAGGGAGCTTTAACCTACGAAGCCCGAAGGGGGAGCCGGAGCCCAATGGGGAGCTTTAACCTACGAAGCCCGAATGAGGAGCCGAAGCCCAAGAGTGCCGAAACCAGAGAGGGAGCGAAATCCTGATAGAGAGCCGAAGCCCGAGATTGCCGAAACCAAAGAGGGAGCGAAATCCCGACAGAGAGCTAAAGATCAACAGAGTGCCAAAGTCCGACAGAGAGCTGAAGCCCGGCAAAGATCCAAAACTAGAGAGAGTAAAATCCTGACAGGTTCCTGAAGCCTGAGAGAGAGAGAGAGAGAGTGAGAGAGAGAGAGAGAGAGGGAAATCCCGAAAGGAGCGCGAAAATCTGAAAGAGAGCCGAAACCCGTAAGGAGCCGGTGCAGAGCAGACTTGAAAGGAGTAGCGCATGACGGGATAAGTACTCGTGAAGAGGTGGCGCGTGAGGTTCATTTTTCGATAATGGCCGTGACCCCCACGCGCCGATGAGAACTGAAAGAGTGAAACTAGAAGAATCAGAATCTGGTGTCTGATACCATGTTAGATAATAAAAGAAAGTATTGAATTCACTCTATATGAATTTACAATAGTATATGCATTTATATAGGTTACATAGAAAACCAAAATAGGAAAGGAAACCTATAATTATGAATAATAATAATGAATATATGAAATCTTTATTTAATAAGGAAATATAATAAAATCACAAATCCTAAAGGTACTACGAATTCTATTTTGTATATTGATTCCATAATATAGAGATATTATTTCCTTAATATTATTTTCATAATAATATTCCTTAACACCATGAATGAAGACAAATTTCCATCTATAATCTTGTGACCATTTCTGTGTACTTATGAGTAAGCCAGGAAATAAAATGAATCCACAGATGTTAGGAGCTTAATATGACAGTGCTCTGTCTCTGCCTATAGACCCGGCCGGAGGTTTGGTTCCGGTTCGGAACCAAACTGAACCGGTCGGTTTCCGGTTCCACAAGTGTGGAACCAGAACCGAACCGGTTAAATCCGGTTCGGTTCCGGTTCCATTCGGTTCCAAGACTCTTTTTTTTTTTGAAAATTAATTAAAATAAATGAGATTAATTTTATAAATAAAAAAATTTATTATATTGAAGAGCTTGAGCTTAAATTTTTAAAAATTTAAGTTGCCTACGTATCATCCAATGGTGAGAGGAATCAAAGCTCACGTAGTTCCATTACAAGTTTAAGATATATCCCCTTTGTAAAATTATAATTTTACAACTATCAATCATCATTATCAGTTGATCTTTCCGGTTCCGCTTGCACTTGTTGCAGAATCATTATCGAAAAAATCTTCAAAATCATCGGGGGCATCTTCTTGTTGTCTCAGATTAGCTCGATAAATGAATTGAGATTGAGAATAAGAATATAAGATTATAAGAGAATTGTATTGAAGTAAGATTGAGAATAAGAGAATTATAGAAAATGAGAGAGTTGAGAATTTGGTGTGATGAAATTATGAAAAATGAATCATATTTATAGAATTTTAGAATTTTTTTGATACCAAAAATGCCCCTAAATATAACCGTTTTATTACCGTTATTAGGGGTACATTAGTAATTTATATTTTAAATAATAAAAATAAATTTTATTTTTAAATTTTATTTTTTTATTTGGGCAGGGAGCCAAACGGCGGCCCCAATGGCTACTAGCCGTTGGGGGTTGGAACCCAGGAACCCTACGGTTCCAACCGGAACCCCGAACCGGTGGAACCGTACGATTCCACCGGTTCGGTTCCGATTCCGGTTTCGAACCGGAACCAGAACCGTGGCCGGTCTATCTGTCTACAGCAAATTATCTACTGCAAGATTCATGTAAAGGCATCTAAAGGGGCCTGTGCTTTGATTTAATGACTGTCCGATGATGATATGTATGTGTGTGTTCAAATCAAGCAAGGGGCGGCGGCCCAATGCACGAAGATTTTTCAAATATTTAGAAGTAGATTCGGCTCGTTTTGATCCTGACATCTGGATTACACCAGATAGAGATGATATTTAAGCAGGCTTTAAACAGATTTCAACAGCCCACATCTTTATTTTGGTGCGGCCAAAAAAATTGAACTGGTGTTCGTTTTACAAATCCTAATGAAGGTGATTTTTACCTTCACAACAACTAAGGTAGCAAATCTGGATTCTACTTCTTCACTTGTGTTTCTTCAAGAGCGATAGATTGTACTTGAAAAGAGTATTCTAATATAACTCTTAAATTAGGGTTTGCTCAAGGTTTCTTGTTCTAGGAAAATCAAGGCTCTCCAATGGAAATTCAGTGTGAGAGAAAAGTTAGAATGAACTAAAAATTTTACTCAACGTGAGAGAAAAGGTTTCATGTTCTTTGCAAATATTCTTGGACCAATTTTATATTTCATGAAAAGTTTACTCAAGGTTGGTATGTGACAGAAAAAGTTGGGCGTTTCTTGACTTCCATAAGAGTGTGACTCAATGCTCTTTTCAGATATTCCGGAGTCAAGGGCTCTCCGGAGGACTGGATCCGTTCCAGAGTAACTAGGCAATGCTCCATAGTTCCTCGGGAATGGGCTAGTGTAGCAAACTAAAGAGACTCGTCCTTGGGCATTGTGGTGCAAGATCCGGAGTAAACATCGGGAGGTCATACATAGTCAACGCGGTATAAGCTCTGATACGTACTTTATAATAATCACTATTTGACAGGTTATTAGAGATGACACATCATAAAGATAAGATTCTCTACATCATCAAGTAATAGAGTAATATCACTAGTGGATGAGACACATGGCGTACCATGAGGGTGGTAATTTTTGACACCCACATCTCTCTCTCTTTATATATGTAATATCCTGAATATTTTTTTCGGAACTGTTATGGAAGATTTCCGAATTGAAATTTAGAATTCGGAGCGCGATACTATTCAAAAATAAGACTGTAGTGTTGGAAAATAGGTTGGAATACTTTTAAGTGAAGTTTCATCGCGTTAGAAAACGCGTGGTTCTGAGAATCGGTTATGCGATTTCTGATTTTATCGTTATACGCCTAAAATTTTCTTGTTTTAGCTATAAAGAAAGCAAACGAACTCCAATTGAGCTAATTCTTGAACCATCAGACTCGTTTTTCCGGGACGAACAACTTTCGTGTTCAACACTTTTCAAACTTTACCTCAGAAGGGCTTCAAAAATATGAATTTTCGAGAAAGCCCCTGACATAGACCTAATTGCATTTTTCGAGGGTCATAACGTAATTTTCAGAAACTTTATTATAAATAGCCTATAGTTTCTCATAATTGCAAATTTTTCAGATGAGCCTAAACTATACCACTCGACCCCATATCCCCGTTTTTGAGAGAGAGGTCGTGAGCTCGATGGCCGGCCATCGGTCTTTGTCGGTCGTCGCGCCAGTGAGGGGAGAGACGTCTGGATATCGTGAGCCTGCTGGTGGCTGGCGACGGCGCTGCAACCACCGGAAATGGCGAAGAAAGAGAGGGAGACGTGCGAGCTTACATTTCCCGATCCTGACTTTTCGCTTCGTTTCACGGCAAATCGAAGCTCTCGGTGAGATCTCTACAAGTTTCAGATATGGGTAGGTGTACCTTATTCGGTACAAATCTGAAGCCTCTTTCAGATGAATAGTGACCCATTGTGAACAGTAATTCCGATCGAAATTTCGTCAATTCCAGCACGTTTGTGGGATTGTTTGGAGTCTGTATGTGCCATCGAAATCTCAGAAAGACCTCCCGGTAAAAATCCGCAAATTTCAATTGTATTGTTAAATGTTCGAATGTATCTAGTAGCTTTGTAGAGTAGTGTATTGATATAAATTGAATTGTTTGAGTATTAGTATATTGAATATGAGCATTCGATGGAATCTGAATAAAAACTGAATGAGTTTGATCGATCCGATAGAATATGTAAGTTTTCGATAAAAGTGGGTTTTTGCATATAAATATTTGTTTTGGTTTTGATGATAATTATGAGTTATTTATGATATTACGAACATGTTTGGATAATTCGGGTAGGTTCGGAGGGTTCGACACCCTTCCGTAGCGTTTGCGGAAATTTTTTTTGGAAGATTTTCCAAAAACGCGTAAATCAGAGATTTAAGTGAACTAGTGGTTTGGAATAGTTTATAACGATGTTTTAAGATTACTGTAGACGCTGGTTTTCGCCCGAGGTCCACAATCGAGAATTTGTAGTTTGGGGTGCTAGCGATCCTGCAAAACAAAGGTAGAATGAGCGGGAGTTCTGCCCACCGGCGTGGTGGTGGGTGCCGGGGGCACTCCGACGCTCAAGTCAGTGATGGAGATGAGCTGAAAATAGCGTATGATGGAGATCAAAGGCAGATATTACCTTGATTCTCGTATGATGCCGTGAGGGCGATCAGTCGGTGGTGTGGTGGGCTTGAGGATGTCTCAAGGCTGTGAGTAGGAGAGCTAGAAATTCACCCTTCCTATTGGAAACTCATTTCCTATATATACATGCTTAAGTAACGTGTGCCTTTATTGCCATTTGATTGCTTGTCCATTGGGTCGTGATAACGGTCGACTTCATGAGAGGGGTTTTATTTGTATTTGCCCGTTGTTGGCTGGCAACTATTGAATTTATGAATGGTGTTTATGAACTTGGGTGTTACGTGGGCTGGCCTCTGGATGGTCCTTCGGTTACAGGTGTTGGTGTTCATCGGGCCTGGGCCGACATTATGTCTTTGGGGTTTGTGCGTCCAGTATTGGGTCTGAAGTAAAATGACGAAACTACCCCTGGACCAAATTTGGCCCAAACAGTTTGTCCCCTACTCTCTAAGTCAAGAGTCATTGGCTTGGAGAGTACTTGACGCATGTGTCGCCTGGGACGAGGCCATATTATGTAGCTGTACTCGAGCGTTGATGCTGCCTACTGGTTGATCCAAACGAATGTCAAGTTATGTACTTGACTCTACATGATCCATCGTGGATGTGTCCAGTCGAATGAGCTAGATGAAGGTTAAGATTATGAACTTGACTCTACGAGAGCCATTGGGGAAGTACCCAGTTGACTGAACCAGATGAAGATCGGGATATATGTCATATGACATGTGTAGTCCATGTCTACAACTTTATTAGACATGAATCTATGAGGGATATCCCCGGTCGACTGGACTTGATGAGTTCAGGAAGATATAAGTCATACGACATGTGTATTCAATGTCTACAACTTGACTCAATATGAGTCAATGGGGGATGTCCCCGGTCTACTAAACCGGATGATGGTCGGGACAATGACTTTGACTCTACCAGAGCCATTGGGGATGTACCCAGTCGACCAAACCAGATGATGGTCGGGATAATGAACTTGACTCTACCAGAGCCATTGGGGATGTACCCAGTCGACCAAACCAGATGATGGTCGGGATAACGAACTTGACTCTACCAGAGCCATTGGGGATGTACCCAGTCGACCAAACCAGATGATGGTCGGGATATATGTCATATGACATGTGCATTCCATGTCTACAACTTGACTCGACGTGAGTCCATGGGGGATGTCCCCGGTCTACTAAACCGGATGATGGTCGGGATAATGAACTTTGACTCTACCAGAGCCATTGGGGATGTACCCAGTCGACCAAACCAGATGATGGTCGGGATAATGAACTTGACTCTACCAGAGCCATTGGGGATGTACCCAGTCGACCAAACCAGATGATGGTCGGGATAATGAACTTGACTCTACCAGAGCCATTGGGGATGTACCCAGTCGACCAAACCAGATGATGGTCGGGATATATGTCATATGACATGTGTATTCCATGTCTACAACTTGACTCGACGTGAGTCCATGGGGGATGTCCCCGGTCGACTGATCTAGATGAAGATTCAGGATATAATTCATACGACATGTGTAAACCATGTCTACAACTTGACTCGACATGAGTCCATGGGGGATGTCCCCGGTCGTCTGGACTTGATGAGGCCAGGAAGATATAAATCATACGACATGTGTAAACCATGTCTACAACTTGACTCGACATGAGTCCATGGGGGATGTCCCCGGTCGTCTGGACTTGATGAGGCCAAGAAGATAAAATCATACGACATGTGTAATACATGTCTACAACTTGACTCGACATGAGTCTATGGGGGATGTCCCCAGTCGACTGGACTTGATGAAGGTTCAGGATATAAATCATGCGACATGTATGATCCATGTCTACAACTTGACTCGACATGAGTCTAGGGGGATGTCCCCGGTCGACTGAACCAGATGAAGGTTCAGGATGATCTTTACTCTACTAGACCAGATGAAGGTCTATGAGAATCTTTACTCTATATAGATCTGATAAATGTCCAAGAGTCTTTCTTTCTCATACTACTAGAGCTGAAAAAGGTCCATGAGAGTGTGGTGGAATGAACTTGATGAATATCTATGAGAATCTTCATACTACAAGACCTGATGAAGGTCATAAGTCTACTGTTGGATGGGCAAGTCGTGTGGACTTGATGAATGTCTATCAAAGTTATTACTCATTTTTCTGATGAGGATCTATGAAACTACTCGGTCGAATGGACTTGTCGAATGAACTTGATGAAAGTTCAAAGAAGTCATTACTCATTATATACTAAACCTGTAGATTGCCCATGATACTACCATTGATAAACTTGATGAAAGCCATCAAAGTCATCTCTATTCTGCGAGACTACTGTCGAATAGACTTATTAAAGTCCAAGGTTGTCATTCCCGATTCTACTAGACCTAAGAAAGGTCAAAGAAGTGTTCATTCCTCATACTACAATATATTTGATGAAGGTCTATGAGACCATTCACTCTACTGACCTAATGAAGGTCAGGAGACTACGGTCTGATAAAGGTCAATGAAGCTAAGGTCGAATGAACTTGATGAAAGTCCAACTGAATCTTCACTCTACTTGACATGATTAAGGTCATCTACTGATGAGCCATTTGATACATTCTTAGTGGTTAGTTTTATCAGTGAGACACAAATTTTGGCAATGAACCCTGAGGATCTGGAAGAAACCGAGATAGAGGGTTTCTTTCGGATTGCAAAAGTGGAGGAGGTTATCAATATGTGTCAACCCTGGCAGCAAAGGTGATTGGGCCTATTAAGCCAGCTAATAAGGAAGTTAGGCTGGGCCACACAAAAGATGCTGATATGATGAGTGATTTTGCAAAAGGCCTCACCGGTAGGAAAGCTGTAACAATTAACTCTTATCTACAAATGAGGTCATGTTGCGCGTTACTCTATGTGATCAACGGCACTAAAGGCAGATCGAGTATGGGCCAAACTTAATCGACCCATATCTCCAGGTACATAAGAAAATTGACGCTTCTTCTTCATCTTACCATTCGACTCATGTCTGGATCTGTCACGAGTCGATTCGACGAACGAGAAGCTTAAGAATATTGACGCTTCTTCTTCATCTTACCATTCGACTCATGTCTGGATCTGTCATGAGCCGATTCGACGAACGAGATGCTTGACTCTAGTGTATACGGCCGGGACGTAGAAGGAGCAAAACCAGAAGCCAAAGCAACAAATCAAGCAAACAACTCCAGGCGACCCACCAGACGAGCAGGAAAACTCCACCAATCCAGGGACTCAGCCAAGACATATAAAGAGCCAACCAAGCTATAAAAGGGCAGGACAAACCAGTGAGGGAGACACCAGGAACCCCGAGACTGCGACATCTTTTCCTCTGGTTATTATTATTATTACTCTTTTTTTTTTGAATGTAATGGTGGTATGAACTTTGGCTTTCGACTTTCTCCCGTAGAACCAAATAACGCCTATCAACTGTTCGAGAGAATGTCATAAAGCCAAAAAGGTATTTTAATGAATATCTGGAAATAAATCTGACTCTTCAATTGTCATGTTATTGCTCCGCAGCTTTCTGTTCCACCACTGTAGAGTCGAATTCAATTTTCCGTACGGAGTCTGGATTGGTTTGGACCTGCTTCTGCGCAAGTTGTGGACTGTCGTATGGACTGGCTTTTGACAGTCCTGCAGCTGGATCGTGGAATGCAGTGTGGTTCCTTTTATTCTTTGGGGAAGCTGCTTCAATCTCCATTTCATCTGGTGCTGAATATTTGCACTGTTTATGTCGAATGAAACTGCCCATGGTTGAGGTACTAAATGATTTGGAGCACATGATGGGCGTCATTCTCAAATCACCGATTGTACTTGGTGTCGCGTGGATTCTTGTCATAAGCATGTTCGATTATTTTTAGACTTGTCGAGTTGAATGTGTTCTTCGCTTAAAACCTGGCTTTTTGTATGTGTCGTCTGAGGTAGAGTCATCACATTCATTCTCATGTGATCCA
The DNA here is from genome assembly GCA_019454045.1 of Zanthoxylum bungeanum. Taxonomy (NCBI): domain Eukaryota; kingdom Viridiplantae; phylum Streptophyta; class Magnoliopsida; order Sapindales; family Rutaceae; genus Zanthoxylum; species Zanthoxylum bungeanum. The sequence continues at coordinate 135,335 of SKCR01030640.1, forward strand.
GAAATTAAGTTAAGACTTTGTTTTTGTCGGTTGGGAATACACTGCATTGTTGTGATTGTCAATCTGTTTAGTGGAGATAAGGAATTATATTACCTGTTTTTGTTGGGGCTTTGGCAAGTGATCCATTTGGTGGCCTTGTCACAAGTAGTGTGCTTTGTCGAGTGGGCTCTCGGTGTGTGTTAAATAGAGAGTAGATTTTGTTTTGTCTTATGCTCAACTTTGTGCATGTCGCTTGAAATTTCTCATTTGGAGGATTTATATCTTCAAACCTCAAACAGAAAAGAACTGTTGAAATCCAATGAATGTTGTTCCATGTAGTAAGTATGTTCATTTTTCGTATCGATCGAAGCCCCTGCCCCTTACTAGGACTTTTATCACCCCTTGTCGAAGAGATTTTAATCAAGTTTCAAGCCTCATATGTGGAGTTGAGTGGAATCTCAAGCAAGTGACAAGCTATATAATATATAGTGGTGTCAACTGGGACATCTTCTACAACGCACTAGTGTCGAGTGAGACATCCCTAACAAATTCTTTGCCAAACATCATAAATGTCTACTGAACTATCCATATCAGTTACCTAGTTGTAAATCATAGTGTCGTCTGGGACACCCATAGCAAGTTCCAAACTATGACTTCTATTAGAAGTCTCGTGCCTTTCTAATGTTGACTAGGACATTATTAAAAGTACAAGCCATACCTGATAATGTTGACCGGGATGCCTACGCCAAATTTTCATTCAGGTATTATCGACTGAGACATCCTTCTCTTTGATCCTACAGGAGAATACAATCCCTTCATGACGTCTGGAAGAAGACGGCACTGCTTTCATGTCGTATGAAGGGGATATAGTTTCATTCGTATTGTCTGATGAATTCGAAAAACTTCATATATAGGGAGAGGTTGATAATGATCCTTTTTGCATGGTCTGGTACTATCTTGGCTCAACTCTTCCTTTTTAGTAGTGTGACTCCAGGTAGATTGAGGAGAATTGCTTTTTGAACTCTTGTACTTCCTTTCACGTGGAAGAGGAATCTTGTTGTGACCGGTCTGCTAGGGAAATATGATTTCTTCATTGGTGGTTTAGTGAACGGTCGTCTGATGGTGGTTTATTGTGGTAGAAGTCTGTTTGGAAAGATCGTAGATGGAGAAATCTTTGCTTGCCATGAATCGCTAGGGCCCCACGGTGGGCGCCAAATTGTAGACGCTGGTTTTCGCCCGAGGTCCACAATCGAGAATTTGTAGTTTGGGGTGCTAGCGATCCTGCAAAACAAAGGTAGAATGAGCGGGAGTTCTGCCCACCGGTGTGGTGGGTACCGGGGGCACTCCGACGCTCAAGTCAGTGATGGAGATGAGCTGAAAATAGCGTAGGATGGAGATCAAAGGCAGATATTACCTTGATTCTCGTATGATGCCGTGAGGGCGATCAGTCGGTGGTGTGGTGGGCTTGAGGATGTCTCAAGGCTGTGAGTAGGAGAGCTAGAAGTTCAACCCTTCCTATTGGAAACTCATTTCCTATATATACATGCTTAAGTAACGTGTGCCTTTATTGCCATTTGATTGCTTGTCCATTGGGTCGTGATAACGGTCGACTTCATGATAGGGGTTTTATTTGTATTTGCCCGTTGTGGCTGGCAACTATTGAATTTATGAATGGTGTTTATGAACTTGGGTGTTACGTGGGCTGGCCTCTGGATGGTCCTTCGGTTACAGGTGTTGGTGTTCATCGGGCCTGGGCCGACATTATGTCTTTGGGGTTTGTGCGTCCAGTATTGGGTCTGAAGTAAAATGACGAAACTACCCCTGGACCAAATTTGGCCCAAACAATTACTGAAACTGAAAGTATTGAAAACGGACTTGATTTGGTTGTACCGGAAAGATCTGGGATTTTGTCGTAGTTTAGGCGAGAACTCCGTAAGTTATAATTCTGACGGCTTTTCGCTATTTGTTTTGACAGACTTGACTAGGACATGGAGTGCTCGCGAAGCCAAGTAAGTAACTCATGCGATCAGAGCTTAATAGGTGATTTTGTGTTTTGAATATACATATATAGGTGTATAGATTATTGATATGTTAGGTTAAACAGAAGATAGTTAAAAAGTAGTTTGAGAAAGATTTCAAGGTTATGTGTGTTATGGATATGCCCTATACCCAACTTGTGGATGGGCTATATGTACATGTATTTGTAATATTTTCATTAATTAATAAAATGACAATCTTTATTATATGTGTCTTACATAACTTATATAAATCATCAAACACTGTAATAAAGCCATTGGAGTAATAAGATGATGGTTTCCACGCCTTATGAGAATCATTACTCTTAAACATTCATAGTCATAGTTTTGTGAATAATTTGGGCATTCACAAAGCGGAGAGACTAGCATGATGATTTGATCCGCCCTTAAGTGGGGTAGCCGATCTCATAGGCTACTAGCGGAGATCCGTCCGCTTGGTGTATCACATGGATGCATGAGTTGCTCGTGTCCATCGAACTGACCGCCGAAAATTTTCACATGGAGTGTTTATCCCATGTGTCTGTGAGAACTTTCATCTATCGATTGTATGACTAGTCCTTAGACTTGAGGTCTTTACAATCTTATGTGTGGATCAAATAACTTTGACATTCTCCTTCCCCGATTCAAAAAATCCGGTCATAAGGGTATGATTGGGTCATTTGTTGAAACACATGAAGTTTATAAAGATACAACAGAGAATCACCACTCTCTCGGATAATATTTTCTTATAAGAGTAGTATTCCAGTTCCCGGGTTGATATGTGTGATTAGTGCTTGAGACTGTGGCCGCAGCAGAAAAATCATGTGAGATTCTTGGGTTAGCACGATTCATGACACTATCAACATCATACATTTGACTATATGGGTAGACATTTTCCATACCATAGGTAAAACAGTGGGGATACAATGAGGCGAGGGACCGAATCATATGTAAATCGCATACAGAATGGGTATATATATCTTTCATTCTCATTTGGGGGCCTTGGCATGTTGCTAGATGTCAACATTGGTCATTGAAATCGAAAGACCATCTGATCGGAGGATAATTTATGTTCGATTAAATTATCACGATTCATTTCATGTCCAACTTGAGGGGAACCCAAAAGGTCACACACAACAAAGTCGAAATCAATGGTTAACAGTGCACAGTACAAATTTAACAACATATATGATTGCTGTAGGAATTGTTCGTAAATGGTTCAATGTGTTTAATTATTGAACAGATCATTTATGAGGTTCCATAGTGGCTTAGGGATTGGTGAATGACGATAGGGGCACTTTGGGAATAAATAAATAAATAAACGTGAATAGTAATGTGAATAGTAACGTGAATGGTAAAAAAAATTTATTTGTTATTTGTTTTGAATTTCAATTCGGCCCAAACTCTTATTAGGGTTTTATAATCTCATTAAACCACTAAATTAAGATCAAATGGCTAAGATTAAATTAGCTTTTATCCCACATCGGATTCTTAATTAATTTTGTTGTCTTTGGAGCACTTATATAAACCCAAAGAATTCTTTACAATTTTTTGCACCAAACCTTTCATATATTGGGTTTATATAAGTGAGCAACTCTAAAGTTTAAGAGTAAGCCACTGATTTTGAGGATCCCTAAGTCTAATTGACTAGAGGAACCTCGAGTTAAAAGTTTTGAGGTATTTGCCTAGGCTAGCACCAAGGGCAAAATACTCGTGCACTCAAGACGTAGTCTTGCCGTTGAGTTTTGGCTTTGGTGTGTGCACCTTTGGAGGCCGCACACTTGGGTGGCTTTTTGGAACGTGGAAGAGATTGTTGAGTTCGAGAAAAGCTTGTAGATTAGAGGGAGGACTGGAGGAGTCTTCGGTTCAAGTAAGTCTTTTTCTTTCTTTATTTTAATTAGAGTTCTTATGATAGTTAACATGTTTAGGTTTATGTTCTTTGCATGTTTTATGAGTTTTTATGCTTAGAATATATAGTAACATGCCTAGGCTTGTAAAATAATCAAAACAAATGGGTCTTGGGGTAAAGGGATAGCGGCATCATAATTTGATTTATTTAATTTTCCGCTGCGCACTCGCGGCCGCTTCCCAACAGTGGTATCAGCGCGCCGTTTTTGTTTTGATTAGTTCGCTCTCATTTGAACTCGAAATTGGGTGTGTAAAAGCTCGTTGGAAAGCTAACACCCTGAACTTAATTTTAGGCACAAGGTTTGCATGATTTGGTTAAGATTTGAATTGTGAAATTGCATTTAAATTCATGCATCTGTAAAAAAAAAATGAATAGTAAATTTATTAAATAAAATGCAATATCATAATTAAATATTAATCAAAGTTATTTAATGCCTAAAATAATTCCAACATATTAAAACTCATATGCTTGATGATTCTATGTATGATTAGAATTGACATAATTATTTTAGGGTGCAAGTATCTAGAGACTTTCTAAGAAAATAGAGAGTGTATTGCTTATCTTTTAGCTAGGTAATTATTCCGTGATGAACTTAGAGATTTATTACCTTTAAGGCTAAGATATTAATAAAAGATACAAGTTGGGTGAGACCAAGTCTTTAATAAAACTTTCCAAATTAAAGTTAATTTAACCAAATGTATTACTAGAGTTAGATAATGATTTGATGTCTTCCTTCACTCACTAGCTTTTTATAGCCAAAAGGAAAAGCTGTGAAGATATCTAGATAATCATTTACTCAAAGCTTACCTTAAAGCATATTTAAAGTGTTGGACTAATTTGAAGGATCTATTATTTATTCATGTCACCAAGGCAATAAGAGCCTAAGAGGTAAATGTATTTAAGAGAGTTTGCTCTACCCTCCCTCTGGGGAATTTTCAATGGAGGAATCTATTTGACAGTTATTCACTTAAACATGCTAAAATCCTCAATAATAATTTAAGTCTAAAATTTGCCTCCCTTTGTAAAGTATAGACCCCAAAGGGCTTAAACCGTATTGGCAGGACTAGGCTTTACCAGATTGACCAATACCAATTTGTCCCTAAATCGTACTATTGACAATGGTTTGACTTTTCTGAGTCATAAGACGCAACGACCCTTAGGCATGGTCTTATAACTTAGTGGCAAAGATTGGGTGTCCACGAGGACTAGCATAAGCTATGGCATGTTTGATTGCCCAACCCAATGATCAAGGAATTGTGATATATATCATAAATTGGTTGGGAACCTACATAATTATCGTATTTTATAACGACCGGCCCTAGTCGGAGTTATGAAATGATGATAATGGGATCATTGCCCACAAGAAATCCATCATATTGGGGTTGATGCGATTTGCTTAAAATTTTAAAACAATTGAGTGAGAGCAACTTCATAATATTAAAAGCACATGTTATTATGAAACATTAATGAAAACATATTCCTAATTTTAACATTCTCTCTTAACAGGTGGGTTAAAATATTTAACAAACATTCAAATGACAAACAGAGTATCACTTCGTTCCATCCTTGATGAGCATAAGCTCAAATGGACAACTACAATGACTAGTTTAGAAACCTTAAAATTGTCTTACGACAAGAAAAGATTTTCTATGTTCTTGAAAGACCATTTCCCCTTGAACCCGCAGAAGATGCTGACCAAAATACATTTGATGCTTGGAAGAAACACGTCGATGATGATGAGCAAGCAGTTTGCATAATGCTTGGCTCTATGTCGAACGAACTTCAGAAAGCTCACGAAGATATGGATGCTCAAACCATCATCTTTCACTTGAAGGAGTTGTATGCAACTTCCGTTCATACCGTGAGATTCCAAGTGTCATGTGTCTTATTCCAAACAAGGTATAAGGAAGGATCTGTTAGTGGACATGTGCTTAAGATGATTGGCCATATTGAAAAATTGGCCAACCTCGGGTTCATCATGGATTATGAGATAGGTCATGATCTAATTCTTCAGTCCTTACCAAAAGACTTCTCTAACTTTATTATGCAGTTTCATCTGTCTGATAAAGAAGCTACTTTAGCAAAATTGCACAATCTGATAAAGCAAGCATAGAAGGACTTGAAACATGAGCTTAAAACCTCCGTCATACTTACGGGTATGGACATGAAGCCACGAGGCCCAAAGAAAAATAAGGGCAAGGCCAAGGCTCCAGATCACCTAAAGCCCAATGGTAAGGTGGAGAAGAAAAAGGGAAAGGGGAAATGTTTCTTTTATGGAAAGAATGGTCATTAGAAGAAAGACTGCAGATCCTTGAAAGCCAAGGAAGCTAGGGAAGGCCAATAAGCTCAATGCTTCAGGTATGTTGTATATGATTGAACTATATTCTCAAAACTCTGAACCTTCTACTTGGGTGCTTGACACCGGTTGTGGGACTCACTTGTGTAACAATGTGCAGGGCCTGAGAAACAGTAGGAGACTCCGTCATGGGGAGGTTGACTTACGCATGGGTAATTGAGCAAAACCGACTACATTGTGTGTGGGGACTTATTCATTAGTTTTGCCGAATGGGTTAGTTTTAGACTTAGAAGATTGTGTTTATGTACATTCTCTAGTAAAGAACATCATTTCAATTTCTTTTTTATGTAATAAAGACTTTTCATGCCTAATAAGTTGTAGTGTATGTTCTATTTATTTCAATGAAATAAAATATGGAGATGGTATTTTGAATAATGGTATCTATGTCTTACAAACTAACAAAGAATGTTCAACCTCTAATATATACAACGTTAACTCGAATAATCTCAATGAATCACTTCTATGGCACAGTCGCTTAGGTCATATCAATGAAACAAGATTAACTAAGCTACATAAGGATCGGTATTTCAGACCCTTCAAATATGAACCTTATGGAACTTGTGAGTCTTGTTTACTTGGTAAAATGACCAAATTACCCTTCAAAGGTAAATGACAGCGTGCAGCGGAGACATTAGAACTCATACACTCTGATTTATGTGGACCAATGTCAGTCACTACTAGAGGTGGATTCTCCTACTTCATTACCTTTAAAGATGATCACTCGCGATATGAGTATGTGTACCTTATGCGGTACAAATCTGATGCCTTTGAGAAATTCAAAGTCTTCAAAACTGAAGTAGAAAACCAGCTTAATAAAAGTATTAAGTCACTAAGGTCTGACCGAGGTGGTGAATACTTAAGCGATGAATTTCAAGATTACTTGAGAAAAAATGACATTGTTTCCCAGTTGAATCCTCCGGGAACTCCACAGCATAATGGGGTCTCCGAAAGGAGAAATCAGACATTATTAGATATGGTCCGATCAATGATGCCAGGCACAGATCTACCTCTTTCATTTTGGGGTCATGCTTTAGAAACTGTAACACTACTACTAAACCAAGTTCCTTCCAAGACTATTAGTCAAACATCATATGAGTTATGGTCTGGGAAATGTCATAGTCTTAGTTATCTAAGAGTTTGGGGATGTGACACATATGTTAAGCTCACACAAACTAACAAATTAGATGATAGGGCAATTAAATGTAAGTTTGTAGGATATGCCTTGAACTCAAGAACATACGTGTTCTACGTCCCAAATGAACAAAGAACATTTGTCTCACGAAATGCTAAATTTCTAGAGAATGAATTCATTCTCAAGAAATATAGTGGGAGTAGACTTAACCTCGATGAGGTACGAGAAGAACAAACTAACATAGAACTAAGTCACATGCCCATCAAAAGGGCAACGACGGAACAACCACAAGGTTATGAACTTAGAAGGTCTGGTAGGGAAAGATATGAGCCTGAAAGATATGGTTTCCATATTGATGAGGAACATGATCAGGTCATTGATAATGACGATCCCACCAGTTATGACGAAGCAATGCGTGACATTGATTCAGTCAAGTGGCTTGAGGCCATGAAATCCGAAATAGACTCTATGTATCAGAATCAAGTCTGGGACTTGGTAGATGCACCTGAAGGGATAAAACCCATAGGCTGCAAGTGGATTTACAAGCGTAAAACTGATGCAGAAGGTAACATCCAAACCTATAAGGCTAGGTTGGTGGCGAAAGGTTATAGACAAATCCAAGGAATTGACTATGACGAAACCTTCTCGCCTGTTGCAATGATAAAGTCCATTCGAATTTTACTGGCACTAGCTACACACTTTGATTATGAGATTTGGCATATGGATGTCAAAACAGCTTTCTTTAATGGGAACCTTGTAAAGGAAGTCTATATGACACAACCTGAGGGGTTTGCATCTAAGGATGATCATAATAAAGTATGCAAGCTTAAACGATCTATTTATGAACTCAAGCAAGCCTCCAAAAGTTGGAATATACGATTTGATGAGACAATCAAAGAATTTGACTTCACCAAAAATGTTGATGAGCCTGTGTTTACAGGAAAAGTAGTGGGTAGTGCTGTTGTATTTCTTGTATTATATGTCGATGACATATTAATCATCGGGAATGATATTCCCATGATGCAAGCAACCACCAAAGCCATGATTATCTCAGAATTTCTCCATGAAAGATTTGGGAGAACCAGCCTACATCCTCGGCATTAAGATCTACCGTAATAGATCTAAGAGGTTGTTAGGACTTTCTCAATCTACATACATAGATAAATTTTTGAAAAGATTCAAAATGGAAGATTCCAAAAGAGGTAATTTTACTACTTGTCATGGAATCAAATTATCTAAGGATCAATGTCCACATACTCCTTCAGATATAGAGCGTATTAGTAGGATCCCTTATGCTCTTAGCAATAGGATCGATCATGTACGCCATGGTATGTACAAGATCTGATGTCTCTTATGCTCTTAGCATAACGAGCAGGTATCAGGCAAATCCTGGTGAGCAACACTGGGCAGCTGTCAAAACAATCCTCAAGTATTTGAGAAGAATTAAAGATGTATTTTTGACATACGAGATTGTTCTGAGATGAAACTGTGGGAACACAGGAAATCTGGGGCGACGCATGCTGTCCCGGGCTCGCGGCCCGGTTGGGAGTACGGAGTAGCCACGAGGGACTAAACCGGAGAGTAATGGAGTCGCCACCCGGTGTGAACCGGGACAAAGATTTAAGGCCGCACTCACCCCTCGCAAGGGAAGACCTCAAACCGTTGGGTTCGGAATGGTCCCTTACTTATGTCACTTGTAATAAAAGGATTTATGTAATAATTTAATCAGGCTTAAATAACATTTATTTCCAAAAATATCATGCTTCTAAATTCATATGCATACATCAACAAGTTCATCACAACATGCAACATCACATGGCAATCTCATGAACATATTTCAATCCTATGATATGGAAAACTAATAACAACATAATCATGCTTGAGTACTATCTCATGAACCTATTAACCAAATAACATGCTAACAGCCTAATCATGCTCGAATACAATCCCAAGAACACATAGAATGGATAAATACAGGGATAAAAATAATACGGTTGGCTATATAACACAAGAAAGATCAACCAAGAGGCTATTATGCATGAATATGATAAGACAGACTCAGTTCAGTGTGTGCACGTTCGTGTGGCGTTCGTAAACGCGTTCGAACAAAAATGAAACAGAATGCTCACGTTCGAGTAGCGTTCGTAAACGCGTTCGAACGGAAATGAAACAGAATGCTCGCGTTCGTATGGCGTTTGATAACGCGTTCGAACGGAAATGAAACAGAATGCTCACGTTCGTATGGCGTTCGTAAACGCGTTCGAACGGAAATGAGACCTGATGCATGATAAGGCAAAAATGTATGCGCGTTCGAGTTGCGTTCGTAAACGCGTTCGAACGGGAACAGACCTGATGCATGAAATATGACGCAATACATAAACAACAAAATAAAGGGGCGCGGCGAAGTACTGCCGTAAAGGTGGCCTTTTGGGGCTCTTGATCTCTCAAAGAGAGGACCTTTAGACCAACATACTAAGCCCATGCGCGTCACATCACATCATGCATACAAACATAAAGACAATCATATCAAACTAGGTATGCTCGATTGAACGTATCTCGCATTCAACCGAAAACACATCAATCGGTGCGGCAAAGCGTCGTGGTGAAGGATTTTAACCCCTCCAATTAGGGAACCTTTCATCGCACTTACTAAGCCCATGCACTCGATCATATCATACGGGAATAAGCAACATACTGAATTTAAATGACAAGAAATAAATAAATAAAAGCAACACAAAACAAGAGAAGGTGCCGTTTACTCAAGTGGTACGTGGAGTTGTATCCCAAGTATAGACCGCACTACCGTCCATTCGGATTCGGCTACGGAATTTATGTCTGGGTTTCCATCCTATATACCACAAGAGACGACACTCTTCCATTTCATTCAAGCCACAACATGCATCCATAAACGACTCTCATGCGAATAGAATTTAATAATAAAAAAAAAACGAATATAAACTAATGAAAAGGTACCCTCAGGTCTAACCTTTTAAACCACCTCTCGGATGTACGGTACACGATCGTCGGAAGGGTGGATGCTCCGCAACTCTCCCGGTTCACTGGTTCACTGTTCTCGTTCGTTGTCTTACTGTTTTGAGTCTGTTTTGCTACTGCTTCCTTGTGGTTTCGCTGCCGTCTCCTCTTTATCTTTTGCTTACTCTTTTTGGGTGTGTTCTTCCTCAAATTTTTATGTGTGTTGTCTATGAGCTAGGGACTAGGGTTGAGAAGGTTGGTGAAGGGTTCTTTTTATAGGCAAAGGGTTGGGCTTGACAAGGAAAGGGATTTGGCTAATTAAAGAGGGATTTGATTTGGTTTGGTTAAGGGAAGTCAAAGATTGAGGGGGGGACAAATCTTGGCTAGATAGGGAAGGTTGAATATTTGATTGGCTTGGTTTAGGAATACAATATTTTAAGTTTGGGAATAATCTTATTAGATTGGGAATATAATTGGTTGATTGATTTTAATTAGGCATGATTATATTTTTGATTTAGTATGTGATTTGTTTAATTTAGGCATGATTTTAGTTTAAGTTGGTAATTGTTTATTTTATGTTTGGTATATGCTTTATTTAATTATTTAATTAATTTAATTATTATCTTATTTAGTTAATGTTTTAATTAATATTTATTTATTTAAATTGGGATGTGTTTTATGGGCTTTGGGGGGGCTAATTGGGCTGGACGTGAGGCTAGCAGCAAAACCAGAATTACCGACACCGTTCGAACGCTTCCTCGAACGCGGCACGAACGCCTGCAATCCGTTTGATGTTCGAACGTAAACACGAACGCATCACTAACGAAAACAGTGAACCTTGTTTATTCTGAATTTCCCCTTCCGATGTCCGTTTCCCGTGACCTTCGTGACTTAAAAGGTAGTGTCTCCAAAATGAGACTCATCATAGGGACTTATGTGTAAAAATGCAGTGCCTACAGAAAGTCATTGGTTACTATGATGCGAGCTTTCAGACCAATAGGGATGACAGCAGATCACAAACAGGATATCTGTTTACTTTGAATGGCGGTGCTGTCAGTTGGAAAAGCTCAAAGCAGTCAACTACATTGGACTCCACCACTGAAGCCGAGTATATTGCAGCATCTGAGGCAGCTAAAGAAACAGTCTGGATAAAGAAGTTCATCACGGAGCTGGAAGTGCTTCCCGCGATAAAGAATGGCGTCATGATGTACTGTGACAACACGGGCGCCATTGCTCAATCAAATGAACAAAGGTCCCACCAGAAATCCAAGCATGTACTCAGGAAATTTCATCTCATCAGAGAGATTGTTGAGAGAAAATAAGTTATTATAGAGAAAATACCCACAGAATATAATCTTGCAGATTCTCTGACTAAATGGCTGACTCAACAAAAGCATGATAGGCACACCCGGGAGTATGGTGTCCAGATTCATACTAGTTGGCTATAGTGCAAGTGAGAGATTGTTAGTGATATGCCCTATACCCAATTTGTGGATGGGCTATATGTACATGTATTTGTAATATTTTCATTAATTAATAAAATGTAAATCTTTATTATACGTGTCTTGCATAACTTATATGAATCATTAAACATTGTAATAAAGCCCTTGGAGTAATAAGATGATGGCTTCCACGCCTTATGAGAATCATTACTCTTAAACGTTCCTAGTCATAGTTTTGTGAATAATCTGGGCATTCACAAAGCGGAGAGACTAGCATGATGATATGATCCGCCCTTAAGTGGGGTAGCCGATCTCATAGGCTACTAGCGGAGATCCGTCCGCTTGGTGTATCACATGGATGCATGAGTTGCTCGTGTCCATCGAACTGACCGCCGAAAGTTTTCACATGGAGTGTTTATCTCATGTGTCTGTGAGAAATTTCATGTATCGATTGTATGACTAGTCCTTAGACTTGACGTCTTTATAATCTTATGTGTGGATCAAATAACTTTGACATTCTCCTTCCCCGGTTCAAAAGATCCGGCCGTAAGGGTATGATTGGGTCATTTGTTGAAACACATGAAGTTTGTAAAGATACAACAGAGAATCGCCACTCTCTTGGATAATATTTTCTTATAAGAGTAGTATTCCAGTTCGCGGGTCGATATATGTGATCAGTGCTTGAGACTGTGGCCGCAGATGAAGAATCATGTGAGATTATTGGGTTAGCATGATTCATGACACTATCAACATCATACATTTGACTATATGGGTAGACACTTTCCATACCCTAGGTAAAACGGTGGGGATACAGTGAGGCGAGGGACCGTATCATATGTAAATCGCATATAGAATGGGTATATATATCTTTCATTCTCATTTGGGGGCCTTGGCATGTTGCTAGATGTCAACCTTGGTCATTGAAATTGAACGACCATCTGATCAGAGGATAATTTATGTTCGATTAAATTATCACGATTCATTTCATGTCCAACTTGAGGGGAACCCAAAAGGTCACACACAACAAAGTGGAAATCAATGGTTAACAGTGCACAGTACAAATTTAACAGCATATATGATTACTGTAGGAATTGTTCATAAATGGTTCAATGTGTTTAATTATTGAACATATCATTTATGAGGTTCCATAGTGGCTTAGGGATTGGTGAATGACGATAGGGGCACTTTGGGAATTGGAATAAATAAATAAATAAACGTGAATAGTAATGTGAATAGTAAAATTTTTTATTTGTTATTTGTTTTGAATTCCAATTCGGCCCAAACTCTTATTAGGGTTTTATAATCTCATTAAACCACTAAATTAAGATCCAATGGCTAAGATTAAATTAGCTTTTATCCCACATCGAATTCTTAATTAATTTTGTTGTCTTTCGAGCACCTATATAAACCCAAAGAATTCGTTACAAATTTTTGCACCAAACCTTTCATATCTTGGGTTTATATAAGTGAGCAACTCTAAAGTTTAAGAGTAAGTCACTGATTTTGAGGATCCTTAAGTCTAATTGACTATAGGAACCTCGAGTTAAAAGTTTTGAGGTATTTTCCTAGGCTAGCACCAAGGGCAAAATACTCGTGCACTCAAGTCGTAGTCTTGCCGTTGAGTTTTGGCTTTGGTGTGTGCACCTTTGGAGGCCACACACTTGGGTGGCTTTTTGGAACGTGGAAGAGCTTGCTGAGTTCGAGAAAAGCTTGTAGATTGGAGGGAGGATTGGAGGAGTCTTCGGTTCAAGTAAGTCTTTTTCTTTCTTTATTTTAATTAGAGTTTTTATGATAGTTAGCATGTTTAGGTTTATGTTCTTTGCATGTTTTATGAGTTTTTATGCTTAGAATATATAGTAACATGCATAGGCTTGTAGAATAATAAAAACAAATGGGTATTGGGCAAAGGGATAGCGGCATCATAATTTGATTTATTTAATTTTCCGCTGCGCACTCGCGGCCGCTTCCCAACAATGTGTAGTTAAGTGAAATAACCATCGCATGTATGACTTTTGTTATTATTATGATATGAAGTAAGAGGTTTAATGATATTAATGTCTGTATGTATGTATTGACGTGTTTGAAGTGAAATGTTTGATAAGCTTAATGTCTATGTGTATGTATGAATGTACGTAAAAGTATGAATGTGTAACGATATGAAATTGTGTACGTGAATGAATATGAAAATGTATAAGTATATGAGTATGTATTCATATATGCATATGATGTGAAGATATGTATAGGTTGGATATGTTTATTTGGTAAAGATATTATATCAAATGTTCCTAAATAGAGATTCTGAAATGAGTATGTTTGATCGATAAAAGAAAAGTTATGAGGACTATTAAAGGTATGCCATTTGAATTTTGTAACATGATGTATATTTATATGTTTGAAACATATGTTTGTATGTGAGTGTTTGAATCATATTTTGAAATATTTTTTTATGGATGTGCTTGTGTATGAGAAGTCGTGCGATGAGTTTGGTATACCGTGATATGTATGCATATTTATATGTTTAATTGATTGATGTTCTTGTGGTATAGTAGTCGAGCTGGTTAGGAATCCGTTCGGACGGAATTCATCTCATACCTATTCTAAAATAGGTAATGAGTCTCGTACAAGCATTGTGTATGTAAGCTAGCCGTATGTATGTGTTGTTGAATGATATGATCTTTGATGTATCGGTTGTTGTGTATTCTTCATGGTTGGTTGCTTGATGTTCGTAAATGTTTCTGAGTGTATATATATGATAGAATTCGTATTATTTATGAATCGTGTATGCTTATGTGAAATGAATGGATGATTTGAAACCGATGAGAATATAAGAGGTTATAAAGTGTGTTTGCCAAGTTGTAATGGTATGTACGTATATGTATAAGAATTAAATATTGTATTTGCATATATATAAGAGAAGTATGTTTTGAATTGAAAGAAGTGTGATTGTTTCATCAATTTGATGATATTTCATTATATTTATTACGACTTATTTATGATATTTGGGTCGATGCTTTGTGTGATTGGTAATAAAGTATAATAAGTCTGACTCCACGTCACATATAATGGAAATGAATTCGATGTAAAACGACTTATTTATGATATTTGGGTCGATGCTTTGTGTGATTTGAATGTTTGGCTAATAGATTGACATATATTTGAATATGTAGATTTGAAAATTTGTCATGGTAAAGCATAATGGATAATAAAAGTTGGTAAATCTGAACTTATAATAATTTAGTAATTCTGTTAATCTGTTGATATGTTTGACTTATTTGTTTATAGTAGCATGGTTACTTATTGAGTTTTTAAAACTCACACCAAACCAGTTTGCTAGTTTTGCAGGTTGGCTAACAGACGAGTCAACCAATTCAGTTTTGGCAGTCATGCTCGAGACGCGGATCACCCAAGCAGCAGTCACCCTCACAAGTGTCATGGGATAAGTTTTAGAAGGTTTAAGAAGTTTAGAATGTTTTGGTTATTGTTTTGTTTGTCATGCTGAGCACGCTGTTTGTGTATATATATATATATATTAGTAAATGTTTTGATTGTTTATGATGTGGTGGGCACAAATGCCTTTGAGTGTTGATAGATGATGTGGGCGGAGCCCTTAGGATATGATTTTGATGAGATTTGTGTGGACCTGAGGTCATTTTATTTGTTTGAAGTCTTCTTAGATTCCATTTGATGCTGGACTGTGATCCAGGCTGTACAGTTTTAGGATACATCATGCCGAATTTTCGGTAAATTCATAGGCTAATGGAGATGGTCAATCCCGTTTCCTGCCGATAGCATCTTGCCTCTGGCGGGGTGTTACAATATATTTGGTTATATTTAGAAATAAAATTGTATTGCATATGCATCTATTTTAGCATAAAATTTTCGAACGTATCAATGCCATTATATAATGGAATGTTACTGTCTTTCTTACCCAAGAAACAAAATAATAATTCATATTAAAAAAAAAAAAAAAACTTGTGCTGGAAGTAATAACCTAGGGTTAGGGTTTAAGTACTTGCATCTTCTTTTAACTCAATAACAACTTCAGTTTCAGATTTAATTATATGAAGAAAAGTTGTTCTATATGCTCTGTAATTTATTCTTTTTGAAAAATTAAAAAAGAAAACAAACATCAATTACTTAATTAAATAGTTACCAATCTGAGAAGTTGTAGATGAGCTCTTGCTTTTGAATAATATAAAATCACAAAATTATTTCAAAATTACAACAGCTCAAACTGGGAAATGCACACCTTTTATGGCATATATAATGTGTTTCAGAAAGAAAGCTATAGCTTGCAAGAGCTTGTTTTCAAGTTTGCAATAATTCTTTTCAAACTCAATGAAAGTAAATATTATAAAATGATAAGAAATGTATGAAATTCCAGTACAGATACGACAACAAATTGCTACTAGAAAAACAATCAACTCAGATAGACTATGTGATTGTTTGAAGGTTTAAAATCACATCAAAAGTAATTTCTCAAGGTTATTATTTTATTTTTTTTGAGATCTTTTAATAATAAATTCAAAATTACTAGTTAAGTTGCATTCCTAAACTGACCCCAAGCCTCACACCACACACACGGTTACAAGATACTAGAAAATAATGTTAATGTTACTGTATTTTTGCTGAAATACAAGCTTATTTATGACTTTCAATAGTATTGTTTGCGCAAGAAATCTCATAAACAATAAAATTAAGTAATAAAGTGACAAAAGTGACAAGCAGAAATAATTCTTATTATCTCTCGGACAGTCAAGTATCGATCCTCTTTTTTAGGGATTCTTCCATTATAAATTTATATTGACAATGTTCTAATTCCTAATTAATTAGCTCAATCATAAGAATCTCAGGATTTTCCTATTCTTGGTAGTCAATCGACCTCAAAAAATGGAAAGTACTTTATTTGACTATCTAATTCCTTATTCATTCACGTAATTAAAATGATGATATTCTAGGCTAATTCTTCGCATGACTTCTATTTGTATTTTCAGGAGGCGAGTCTGAAGTGGACGTTCTACCTAGAGGTCCAGAATTCAGATTCTTATGGGAGACTTCTGGAGTCAGACTTTGATGAGGGCCTTCGAAGCCAGACTCTGACGGGGACCCTGAAGTCTGATCCTGATGGGAGACCCTAAAACCCTCTACGTCTAGCCACGTGTCATTTTACTGAGTGCTTGATTTTCTCCCAAACAAGTATATATATACATCGTAGCACAGAAAACAGTCCTCCGTAGGCAGGCTAGAGAAGATTTCCCTTTTGTTTACAAAGAAGCAATGAAACTGACATGTTTCGTTCATTCATAGTTACACTATTAAGTATCTCTCTATAAGTAAAATATTTGAAGTTGACAATTAATAGTCAGCAGCACTTGACGTTTGTAATAACCAACAACAGAACAAGATGGAATCAGTCCAATTATTAAAACAAAAGAGCTGTAAAATTTAGAAAGCCTTCAAAAGACATAGCATAAAAAGTTTTTATGCTCTGCAAAAGACTGAATAAAAAGTTTTCTAGGCAGAAATTACTCTCAATCATGGTGACTAAAAGCATAAAAATAATTTAAACATCACTTTTGTTAGTTTCATTTTTATTGGCAATGTTCGTAACAAAAAAAAAATTCAATTGAGTTATAATAAGTCTTGAAGAACTTGGAGAAATTGGACTGATATTTGGCAAAACTGGAGCAATTTTGTTAGTACTGCGTTCGTTGAAGCGTTCAAACGTGTAGCGTTAGTGACACGTTCGCTGTTGGGTTCGAACAAAATATTTCAGAGAGCAAACATTCATGGTGTGTTCGAGTAAGCGTTCGAACGAAACATTCCAGAGAGCATATTTCTGGAATGAAGCCACGAGCATGGATTGAGAAAATCAAACTCTCATATTTCTCCCCCTTTTTTTCTCGCCACTCCGGCCGTCAAACAAGAATCATCGGCCGCCACGTGGCCGGCCTGGTCTGGATGAAGCCGGTGGTATCGGCGCCCATCGCTGGGGTGGCCAGTCGGCGTGCACTGACCACCACTTCTTTCTCTCTCTTCTCACTCTCTCTCTCGTTTGTGTATATGGTTTGAGGGGTGATTTTGTAATAATCAAAAAATTTTGGCTTTTATAGTATAATTTTCGAAAATTGCAATCTAGTCCTCGTATTATTGCACTTTGGCCCCTAACATAGGGCTAAAACTAAAATCAGCTAGATCGAGACCCTTCTGCTCGAAATTTGGATAAGTGTTCAACACGAAAGTTGTTCATCTCGAAAAAACGAGTCTGATGGTTTAAGAATCAGCTCAATCAGAGTTCTTTTGCTTAATTTATAGCCGAAATAAGAAAATTTTACGCGTATAACGATATAATCAGAAATCGCGTAACCGGTTCTCGAAATCACGCATTTTCTAACGCAACGAAACTTCACTTAAAAATATTCCAACCTATTTTCTAACACATAAAATCCTATTCCTGAATATCATTCAGTTCCAAATTCTAAACATTAATTCGAAAAGATTCCAGAATCATTCTGAAAAATTCGAGATATTACAAAATGATTGAAATAAACTCAAAAATTGAAGGAAAAGAGGTATTGAAGCTTACTAAGCATCAAAAAAGACTTGGAATCATTACCTTTCTCTGCCAAAAATGGCGTGTGGAGAAAGGAAAATGAGAGAGCTTTTTCTTAAGCTAAATACGTATTTTTGATGATGAAGATGATGGATAAATAGTGCTTTATTTATAGGCATGAGGCTAATTTTTGGTAATGAAATGAGTTGCTAACATTGTGTCACATCACCAACTTGTTTTAAAAAATCACAGGTTACTATTCATTCAAAAAAGAATTGTATTTTTGACTTGATTGTGGTCCGTGTTTGAGAAACTGATCAACACAGAAGTTGTAGATCTCTGTATAAGATTTTCAATGCCACCAAGATCACTAAAATCATATATCATATGAAAAAGTTACGGTCCAAATACTGAAAGTTATCTAAGACTCGGCTCGACAACAAAGAAATATCTGAAACTGAAAATTTATCTCGAACCTCTGAACGTCATTTCTAAAATATGAAACTGTTGTGATTCACCGATCACTCTAGAGAGTATTTGAGGAAAAATCGAATTCGTTCTATTACTATAGAAGAATAGAGTACAAAGTTTACACATGAAACTTTAAACAACAAAAAACTCTCACTCTCTCTATGTTTACAACTCTTTGGGATGATTTTTAACACTGGAAATGGCCTCAATTTATAGGGTAAGGTTGGTTACTATTCACCCTTAATTTGCTCCTTGTGTCATGGCTTTTCTTTGGTTGTTTCACCAAATTTCAAACCCACCGAAAGATGGTTTGAAAAATATGTATGAGGGTTTGGCAGTTTGCTAGAGCTTGAGGATGCTAGCTGGATGATTCCTGGATGCTTGGGAAGGTTCCATGCAAGTGCTTGCAAGTTGGTTCTCACAATTCTCCCCCTCCAGCTACATCTGAAACAATCGTTATCTGACAGTTATCCCGGGTTATGTCTCTGCACAACTCTAACTTGTCCTGAGTAACCACCTTTGTTAACATGTCGGCTGGATTCTCATCTGTATGGATCTTCACTAGTCTCAGCAGTTGTTGATCCATCACCTCGTGTATCCATTGATAGCAAATATCAATGTGTTTCGTCCGGGAATGATACATTGAGTTTTTGCTCAAGTCCAGAGCACAATGACTATCACAATGTATCTTGTATTATGTCTGTTTGATCCCGAACTCTTGGAGAAAATGTTTTAGCCACAACATTTCCTTTCCTGCCTCAGCTATAGCGATGTACTTAGCTTCTGTTGTGGATAATGTAATACACCTCTGCAATCTTGACTGCCATGACACAGCTCCCCCTGCAAAAGTGTAGATGAATCCTGATGTAGATTTCCTACCATCAAGATCTCCTGCCATATCTAAATCTGTATAACCTTCCAAGATCGGATCAACTCCCCCGTAACATAGACGAAACATCGTTGTACCCTTGAGGTACCTGAGAATCCATTTGACTGCCTTCCAGTGTTGCTTTCCAGGGTTAGAGAGAAAACGGCTCACTACACCCACTGCGTGTGCAATATCTGGCCTGGTACATATCATTGCATACATAAGGCTTCCAACAGCTGAAGAATATGGTATCGATGACATCTCATCTATCTCTTTCTTGGATGAGGTACACGAACTCTTGCTCAGTTTGAAATGGTGTGCTAGCGGAACGCTGACAGGTTTGGCTTTCTGTATATCGAACCTTCTGATTATCTGTTCAATATACCTCTCCTGTGAAAGCCATAACTCTTATTCTGTCTGTCATGAACAATCTTCATTCCCAAAATCTGTTGATCTGGTCATAAGTCTTTCATGTCGAAAGACTTGGAGAGTTTCTTCTTCAGCTGGCTGATCTTCGCTGCTTCTTGTCAGTCCAACAATCAACATGTCATCTACATACAGTAGAAAAGCAATGGAATTTCCATATGGAAACCTCTGAATATATACACACTGATCTGATGCAGTTCTTTTGTAGCCTTGACCCACCATGAATGAGTCGAACTTCTTGTACCACTGCCTCGGTGCTTGCTTGAGCATGTACAAGCTCTTTTTCAGCTTGCAAATAAGGTTTTCTTTTCCTGAAACCTTGAATCCTTCTGGCTGCTCCATGTAGATTTCTTCATTCAGATGACCATGGAGAAATAATGTTTTGACATCCATCTGTTCAAGCTCCAAGTTCAATCTGGCTACCAATCCTAGGATGACTCGGATTGAAGCCATTTTTACCACTGGTGAAAAGATTTCATCAAAGTCGATTCCCTTTTTTCTGTAGGAATCCTTTGACAACTAGCCGAGATTTGTGTTTCACCATTTTCCGCTACCATCTTTCTTGAGCTTGAACACCCATTTTTTCTTCAGTGCCTTCATTCCATGTGGGAGCTTGACTATCTCATAAATGTTGTTTTTCTGCAGAGATTCCATCTCATCTTGCATTGCGTGAAGCAATTTGTCTTTGTCTTTATGAGATACCGCTTCGTTGAAGGTTTCTGGCTCCCCCTCGTCAATAAGCAGAATGTATTCTGATCCTGAGTATCTGGCTGATGGAATCCGGCCTCTATCGGATCTTCGTACTGGAGGTTCTGGCTGTCTGTTGTCATCCAGATCTGTGGATGATCCTGAAGCCTATGATGGAGCAGGCTGCAGCTCTCCCTTCTCAACATCCCATTCCTCCTCCGGTTCTGCTTCTGGCATGTCTTACACCCCATCATCATATGTGGCCACTGGTGTTGGTGTTGGGGTTGTGTCTGGTTTTTTATCAGCTTTGTTGGCACTGGATTTAGAAGACATCTTGGGCTTTTCAATGTCTTCTATTGTCTGGTCTTCGAGAAATACTACATCTCTGCTTCTGATGACCTTCCTTTCCTTCGGGTCCCATAGCCTGTATCCAAATTCCTCGTCTCCAAAGCCTATGAAGATGCATGGAGTAGTCCTTGCATCGAGCTTCTGCCTGAGCTCTTTGGATACATGTGCAAATGTTAAACATCTGAATATTTTGAAGGTGAGAATATGAAGGATTCTTACGAGACCACACTTTCTCCGGAATCTTGAAGTTCAACGGTACATATGGTGATCTGTTGATCAGATAGCAGGTGGCAGGTGGCACGAACAGCTTCTCCCCATAATGACTTTGGCAGCTTAGCCATGCTGATCATGCTTCTGACTTTCTCCATAATGGTGTGGTTCATCCTTTCAGCGACATCATTGTGTTGTGGGGTGCGTGAAACAATCCTCTCATGTCGAATGTCGTGGCTTCCGCAGTAGGCATCGAACTCTCTGGAAGTGTATTCGCCTCAATTGTCTGTGCGAAGGCACTTCAGTTTCTTTCATGTTTCACGGTCGACTATAGCGTGGAACAGTTTGAAATAGTTTAGGACCTGATCCTTTGATTTCAAAAAATACACCCATACTTTCCGAGAAGCATCGTCAATGAAAGTCAGAAAATATTTATTACCACCTAGTGAATTTACCTCTAATGAACCACATACATCAGAGTACACCAGACTGAGTAACTCTGATTTCTTTGTATAAGAGAAATTGAAAGTGATTCGGTGTTGCTTACCGAAGAGACAATGATTGCAAGGATCCAGTGCAACATTTTTGAGACAGAGATTAGATCATTCTTTGTCAATGTAAACAACCCCCTTTCACTCATGTGACCGAGTCTCTGATGCCACAGATTCTTAGAAGCTCTCGTTCAGCTACATTGAGGCTTTCTGCACAATTGTATAAGGTTCCACAGATGTGTCATCGGGCGATGACCATGGCACCTTTTATCATCCTCCAAGTGCCATTGCTGAAGTGGCTAGCATAGCCCTGTTTGTCAATGGCTACCCCCGAGAGTAAGTTGAGCCAAAGTTCTGGAATATGTCTGACCTCCTTCAGGGTTATTGTATACCCTGCATTTGTCTGCAACTGTATTTCGCCAATTCCCACAATCTGAGAAGAACTGGTATTCCCCATCTTCACTGCTCCAAAGTCTCCTGCTTTGTATGTTGTGAAGAAATCCCTGTGAGGAGTGACGTGATAGGACGCTGCAGTATCTACCACTCACTCGACATCCTGAGTTGCGGTGTGAATGCATGTTTCTTCATGGCTGGAGCATATAGCTACATCTACCGTAGTAACTACTAGTGTCTCCGCGTCATTCTTCTTCGGCTGGTTATTGCCTTGTCCCTGCTCTCGTTGCAGTTTTCAATAATTTTTCTTCAAGTGGCCTTCTATGCCACAGTGGAAGAATTTGTATGTCTTTCTCCCGTCTTTGGATTTGCCTCTGCTTTTGCTTCGGCCTCTCCTCTCACATTGATGTTTCTCCAGTTGTCTTACTCGCCTGCTCCGAGACAAGGGCTTCTGTTTGATCTGAGCCCACGTCTTTTCTTCTGGCCTTTTCATTTGACATGCATCTTTTACCATAGGCATGGTAAGTTTGCCTCATGGAGCTGAGTTGCTGAGAGTAACCACCAGAGTCTCACAGCTATCAGGAAGAGAACTGAGTAGCAAGAGGACTTGAACTTCGTCTGCCAGTTGCATGTCTACTACAGACAACTGGGTCACCATGCTTTGAAACTCGTTGGTGTGTTCTGCAATGGAAGTTCCACTCCATAGCTTCAGGTTCACCAAACATCTCATGATTAAGGCTTTATTCCGAGCTATTTTGGCCTGGAACATGTCTTCCAATTTCCTCCATATTTCATAAGCATCTCTGTGTCCTATGCTACGTGGTGGAAGACATTGTGACCGATCCACTGCCTAATCTGACCCAAAATTCTGTGTTGAATTATTTCAGTCATATTCCTTACAGACTCTGGTTTCACTCCCTTCAACTCGATGACATCAAACATATCTTTACAATGAAAAAAATCTATCATCTGAGGTCTCCAGATGAAGTAATTAGTTGTAGCCAATTTAATCATTGCACCAGAATGAAAATCTTCTATTTTCATTTTAAGTTTTAAAGTTTAAAATGAAAATACACTAAAATTGGGGCTGAATTTCACAAATTTGAGGTCACCGTTGCGTCCGGAACGGTCGAAAATGGTGGAATAGACACTTCGTTGGTCTAAATCCGACACATGAAGCTGATTTATAAATTCCTAAAAGTTCTGGGGCAAAACTGTAAATTTCAAATCTTCAGGGGGCTAAATGAAATTTACCAGGCTACTGACGTGGCGCTGATGTGGCAGTGCTGATGTGGCAAAGTGGGACCGATTTGCTGACGTGGCAGACATGTGGTGCTGACGTGGCGGCAAACATGTCTGCTGACTGGGCGCTGACTGGACTCGTCTTCAACTTTGGTAAGCACGTGGAGCGTGTGCGTGAGAGTGTCCCTCACTCGCCGGCGCGTGCGGCGTCTTCCGGCCTCCGTTTGGTCGTCGGAAAATACCACCGAACTCGTATCTCCGTGAACTAGCTGATAGTACCCTCAAATTTGATTTTTGACAACTTTCGTCGGAACCGGTTTTGCGAACGGAAGTTATGTTACTCGGTTTTATGACCCCAAAGAAGAACCGAAGCTCATGATACCACTTTTTGTGATTCACCGATCACTCTAGAGAGTATTTGAGGAAAAACCGAATTCGTTCTATTACTATACAAGAATAGAGTACAAAGTTTACACATGAAACTTTAAACAAAAAAAAAAAAAAAAAAAAAAAAAAAAAAACTCAAACTCTCACTCTCTCTATGTTTACAACTCTTTGGGATGATTTTTAACACTGGAAATGGCCTCAATTATAGGGCAATGTTGGTTACTATTCACCCTTAATTTGCTCCTTGTGTCATGGCTTTTCTTTGGTTGTTTCACCAAAGTTTCAAACCCATCGAAAGATGGTTTGAAAAACATGTATGAGGGCTTGACAGTTTGCTGGAGCTTGAGGATGCTAGCTGGATGCTTGTGAATGTTCCATGCAAGTTGGTTCTCACATAAACCTATTTATACATGATTATATGAATAATAACATATCATGCATTATGAATTATTATACCGGATATATCATGACTAACAAGGGTCTTACAGGATTAAACTTTAATTAAGCTTTTGACAAATTCAGTTGATGGGTATGTTTCAATCACGCATGGCAATTTGGATTTTGGCCAATGTTTCTTGTCAGCTTAATGGAGAGAAGAATGACACTTTTCTCCTTGAAATAAAAAATCTTGTCTTCAGATGCAGGCAAGGCAAGCAAATTGAGCTAGCTCCTAGAAGACGCCAACGTACGGTATTGTGTCAGCAATTAAGTGCATTTTGCACAAAATGAGAACATGGATAGTCCTAAGTTTTTGAAATCTTAAACGAGATTTTAAAATATATGATATTATAAATAAATAGAGAAATTTCTTTTTCTTTTTATTCTTTTATTATAATTAATATTAATTTTTCACTACCTCCCAATGCTATCTAAGTTCACCTTTTTTAGGGGTGACTTTGGCACCTGAACAGAAACCCAAGTCAGTTTTGTACACTTCTGTCAATCTCAGAATTCAAAGTTCAAAAATTAAAGGTGCATCATTATATTGTCTCATTAAGTGTCAGGCAAAATTTTCAGATACATTACCCTTTGAATAAACATTGACAAGAAAGCAAAAAAGAAAAGACTAATCAATTGTGAAGGATTCATATTGCAACTCATCTCATTTTAATTAGCATTATGGATTATTATGTCAAAAACATAGTGGGTTACACGGTTACCCCTCATCAACTTGATAATCATGTTTTTGGATTACATATTCGGTCTTAGATTCGGTATTGAACTGAATTTTATATTGAATATTTTTTTTTAAAAATTATGACTAGTAATTATTGGATGAACAGTGCATTACTATTAAAGCATGCGTGGTAGAAAATTATGAAAAATTTAACACAATTCAGCCAAATTTTACCCTCAAGGGGTGTGGTTTGGTGACAAAGGGTTTAGGACTTGATTGCCAGAGCCTGAATTCGAGTCAAGGGGTTGCATTTTTTGTAAGAGTCTGGGGAAACCGGAGGTTTTACCTGCTCCGCTTAAGTCCGGATCGGATGGTTTGACAGTGGCATTTCTATCGTTTCCAAAAAAAAAAAAAAACACTCAGACAAATTCTTCATATCCTGCTGTATATTTCCAGAATTTACAGAATTGTGTGATTTTTCACTTCCTCAAGTGAACATTTCTATTAATGTAGCACAGTATGAATGCAAGGGAAGATGAAATAACAGTTCAATTCTAAAACTGAAAGAAAAATTAAAATATCAAGAGATTGGCTAAAACAATTTCAACTTAGGATCCACAAAATGAACACTTTCGGCGAAACCAAAACTTTGCCACTTCCAATTTTATTTTCATTTCTCAATATGAGCTAAATGTAACAGATTTTCAAATGTATCGTTATAATCTACGACTATTCTTTCTCATAAATTCTACAGCAGCTTAATATGTGGAGAAAACTTCTATAATTGTCTCTAGAGTCTGTGATTGATAATCAAAATTTGATGGCTAATGAAGCCAGCCAGGAATCACCTGTACGAACCTCCTGTATAAGCCTCTCAGGAAGCAGCGTGACATTTACTTCCCCTGGAGTTTACAGTACGCGTAGAAGCACGACCCAAGAAACCCAAGAGATTGGCCAATGACATTGAACTGGATGCAAAACAAGGAAATCGCAAAGAGCATTAGTTATAACATTAAGAACATCAAACAATATAACACCAGATTAAGGCTATACTCACCAAATCAAATGGAAGCCCCCCAAATAATAGCCAGCCAAGTCCGATCGTAAAAAGGTCCTACAATAGCAGGCACAGGTTTCGCAACCCATAAAAGATTTTACGAAGATTAATATGATAGCAACCTCTCAAAACATAATTTAGTTAGCAGTCGTATTTTCTTGCTCATTAAAAGAAACAAATTTAGTATTGACAAAGTTTCGGCGCTTCCATCCAGGGAAGTATGACTTGTAACCACTACTTTGACATTTGTAATACCAAATTTAAGCTAAAACAACTGATTGCTGCAGCTAAAAAATAGCTCAGGCAGAAATCATAAATTATTATTCTGGATGGCATTATTATCATTTTAAAGCTTTATGGAAACTGTCTAAAATAATAATAATCCATCAATTATATAGACTAATTAAAATGTTAAATTGCATAACCGAATTAGGCTTGAGGAAGCTTTCATGTGTGCATGTTTGTATCAGTAAAATGTCGTAGATAGACATTACGCACCTTCAAATTGCCGCAAATTGTCTGTGTGAGAGCTGAATTGAGGGTTGTGTTCAAAAACACGTAATAATTTATTAAGAAAGCCATGATACAGGAAAAAAGCATCACAGCCTGCAAAAAAATTTAATGCAGAAACATTTAATTAGACCACAATTCAATGGTATATATAGTGATTTTTCGCAATAATAGCATGTTCGCATTGAATCATGTACGTTGAAAAATGCAGAATATTGAAGCAAGAGTAAATGTTAAATAAAATATGAACAAAGGAGAGCAAGATATTGGAAAACAATAGAAATATAGATATCAGCATTAAGGTAATTTTCTTTGGAAAAAGAAGCACCTGAAAGCCTGGGTAAAATAAAAGAGGGAAATTCATCGTCACTTCTAGGTCGCCTCTGATTGATGTCCAGAATAGCAAAATTGGCATGCATATTATTCCTACAAACGACGGTAAGTAAAATGTTTCTCTGAGTGCTGAAGCAAATATAATGCAATGAGTATTGATCTTACCGTTGCACCACATAAGGCCAAAGCTACTGAGGCCACTGGATTTACCTGAAACGATTAGAAATATATGCCATAATCTTTAATAAAAGGATCCAATCATTAGATAAGAAATGAGATGTGAGATAGCATGAGAATAAAATACTACCAATACGAGAAATGAAGGCAAGATATGCTGCTGTACATATGTTGGCCATAAAGACGACAGTGTAGCCATAGGCATCAAAGGCTAAGTCCCGTGCTCCAGCAAGAAATGCACCAAGCAAAATAATCCCCACACTGATGAAATTCTTGGATTTATTCCTTTGAGAAGGCAACTAGGAACATAGATATACATAATCTAATTCTATCATGCATAAAAGTACAAGGATTGACATTCTATGTTGTGTATTGGAGACTATCATTTCACAATTTAAGTTTAATCTTAATGAAACCATATATCCTCGAACATAAATGAGGCCTTCATTATATCGACTGAAAAAATCAATTTCATTTGTTCCAAAGTTGTTATGAAATCAAACACTCTTAAGAAAATTGAAACCTATATATTTTCTTTTATACGGACCGTAGTGAATAAAAAATGCTGGAAACAAATATTTAATAATCCGAACAAATAAAAAGAAGATTGATGTATCAATCAAAGAGATTTAGGCGTCCCCCACTTCACATACTAAATGAACCCAATAAACAAAAGGCCAGGAAACACATTTTAAATGAACCCAATAAATAATGAGAAGATTGATGTATCAATCAAACGGATTATGGAACAGTTTCGATTCATTAGGAGTGTAATAAGTAGTTGACTACCATCTCCAAGGAACATGGATGGTATCAAAACAGTAGATAACCGATTTCCTGCTTCCCAATAATCAAAGTTCAGTGATCGGAGGAAGTTCAAAAGGTGCACCTGCTGACAACAGGAAGCGAGTGTTTCTGCCCCGTCAAAAGGTACTCCATAATCATCGTAAAGGCCACTGTAGTCCGCCTGAGGGTGGTGTACATGGGAACGTTTAGGCCGCGCACAGCTTCCATTGTAATTAGCTTTCAGCAGGAGATTAATATGAGAAAAAATTTAAAGAAATTTAAAGTTTTCACAAATGAAAAGTGTGTGAAATATTGTAACCATAAAATGCATACCATGTAAAGCAAATATGTAAGTGCTAGAGGAAGAGTGTGAAGTAATGTCTTGAATGGTACAAGGGTTGCTGGATTATTACTGGTAGTATGTGGTTCACCAACTGTGAAAGAGATGATCTTCCAGCTTCTCAGTGCGTAGAGAATTGAACACGAACAAAACATCTAGACCACATAAGAAACAAATCAAGTAATCAGAATAAATTCTTGAATTGGCATAAAAATTGTCGCGTCGGAGGTGGATCAAAAGTGAACTTTATATAACGAGCATGCAACGTGCGCAACACATGCATGAAATTGAAAATGATATGTCAATTTGAATTGAAAAATGATAACAATCAAAAATTAACAGTAATATTGCATATTTACAGCTGCCAAAAGTGAAGGATAATTTATATGATTGTCATCTAAAACACCTCCTATTATGCAAATTGTCAGGGATATACAGTCTAACACGTAAGACCAACTTAGTAACTGAGCTACCTGAAAAAGTGTGATGACATTTGCACATGGGAAGCTGTAAGAAGAAAGGGCCGCTTTGTTGAACAAAACCAAGAGAACTGCAAAATAGAGGAAAAAGTATGATCGTGTGTGTTATAAGGAGATAATAATTGCGTCATAGGAAACCAGGTAACTAAGAAATAGTTCACCCGGCAGCAAAATCTGGACTTATAAAGAATTAAAATTACGCCTTTTAGGCTGTTACTAGAGAACTCAAGGAGCTTACTTATGAAAATGTTCTCTCTTGCAATGCATCATTGTTCTAGCTATATGATAAAGCTTTCTCATTTTTCAATAATCACGCACTGACTCACAATTGACTCTCAAAGCAATTATCCACTTCATCCATATCCTGATATAAATCTAGAGAAATTATCCTCAAACGTCACCCTTCTTACGAATGAGGGGTTCAATATAACCAAAATTTGGTATCTTCGATTATAACCTTAGCATTTTAATTTCTACAAATTCTGTCATCTTGGAATAGTTTTGATTTTAACTCCTTAATCTCTCTGTTTTTTCCTTTTTAAGTACTGCTTGATGGCAATCCCAATCCCTTCCCCATCCAAGTGAGCAGGGTTCGAACCCCAAACCTTTTTGTACTGCTCCGCAAAGTTTTACCAGTATCTCATCCATAATAATTCTAAAATCTATCATCCCAGAAATTATTTCAATAACTAAAACTCTAGTCACACATTCATACATTACAATTTCAGTGTAATTGAGCATGGAAATAAAAAGACAATCCAAACATAACAACCCAATAGTGAAACTTGTCTCATTTTCCCAACATTTTATTTCTCAAATCAATGAGTTTAACCAAACCCTCATATAAAACACAACAAATTACAAAATTTGTATACAAAAAATATAATAAAAAAGCTCCTTTCACTGCTCCCTCTCACCAAACCAACCCAAAAATAAAT
Organism: Zanthoxylum bungeanum; assembly: GCA_019454045.1. Taxonomy (NCBI): domain Eukaryota; kingdom Viridiplantae; phylum Streptophyta; class Magnoliopsida; order Sapindales; family Rutaceae; genus Zanthoxylum; species Zanthoxylum bungeanum. Next base: position 164,954 of record SKCR01030640.1, read on the forward strand.
AGCACAGTGACATTTTAATTACCATTTGTAAATGAAACCCCACAAAATAACACAACCCTGAAATAAAATTTCAAACAGTGACACAATAAAAAGAAAACCAAAGCATTAGCAAAATTACCAGCACTGGCCATGTAAGAGGCAGCAGCATAAACACCTCTTTTAGTCATGGCAGCAGAGCCCTGTGGCTGTTCTTGGCTCTTCAATGAATCATTCACTGTCATTCTTATTTCATCACTCTTCATATTCGAACCCTTTTTTAAAAAAAAAATTTCCTTTTTGCCAACTTTACTCTCTCTTTCTCTTTGTTTGTGTCAAGATGATACAAAATAATTTGCAAGGAGAGATTAGAGGATCAGTTTAAGTAGTGACTGAATGTTTTGAGTGGCAAGGACACGTGGCATGTTCAGAAAAATTCACATATATTTAATTTATTATCTAATGATTATCTATCATAATTATTAAAAAAAAATCAATATAAAATTCAACTGAATCCAAAAATCTTTACTATTATGTCCCAGCTCAAATATTCATCACTTTATGATTCTTTTCCTTTTTGTCTTTAGATTTTTTTTTTTTTTTGGGATGTTGCCTTCCAGCCACTCAGCACTATAAGATTAGCAAAAAGATTAATACTCAATTAGGTAAGATAATCTAGAACTTAAAAAAAAAAATCCTAATATTTATTACTGTTTAGATGTGCATGCACTATAAATTAATTTTAAGTAGATGTTGCCTTTTGTTTTAATAATACCTTAAAATAGAAAATAATATGAATTGATAACTAAATCTCAAATGAAGTTTATGAGATTCTAGTAGGGTATGTATTCATCGTATGAGAAAGTAATTTTAATGGTATTTTAATTGCAAGATTCAATAATAAATGTTCGATTTTGTTAAATTTATATATATAACTCAACTCAAAAGATAATTTAATTTAAAAAATACATCATGTTCATATTCATATACCAATACCGCTTCTCAGCCGATGTGAGAGATTCTAAAATCATATTGAAATTCATGAGTTTAATTTAACATCTATATTATAAAGCACAATGGTGTAGGGAGAAAAAGAGTGTAACGGATGGTTAGGATTAAAAGAGATAATGTATCCAAAGGCTATCTTTATGTGGCTTAATTGGCGGCTCAAATCATTTCATTATAATCTAATGGTTGATAAAGAATCATTTCATTATGAAATCTCTATAAAAATGGAAAATGAAAACTACCTAATAAATTGAAGAATAAAATCATTTATTAATGGAAAATGAAAATTACCAAATAAATTAAAGAATAAAATCATTTCATTATAAACAAATTAAATAACATAATCTCAATTTCTCTGTAAATTTTGAAATAACGTGTCGTAGGCACGGGCAAACACTAGTCTATATTATAAAGCACAATGGTGTGGGAGAAATAGAGTGTAACAGATGGTTAAAATTAAAAGAGATAATGTATGCAAAAGTTATCTTTATATGGCTTAATTGGCGGCTCAGATCATTTCATTATAATCTAATGGCCGAAAAAGAATCATTTCATTATAGAATCTCTATAAAAATGGAAAATGAAAACTAACAAATAAATTAATGAATAAAATTATTTATTAATGAATAAAATCATTTCATTATAAACAAATTAAATAACATAATCTTAATCTCTCTATAAATTCTCCAACACCGTGCTGTAGACACCGGCACACACTAGTATATATATATGAAAATATTACGTCTCAGTTGATATAAAATATTTTATTCATCTGATTAGATATTTATACTCATCTTCTTTTTCTTTTTTTTTTCACACTTTAATTATGTATGGAATATAGTTCAAAAATCTACACTAAATAACAGAAAAATATACTCTACACATGCATTTACATAACATAAAAAGAATTTTTATATAGGTCTCGATCCTTTCCCTGTCATGGGTGACCGTTGATGAAAATTAAAAACAAAAATTATTTTTTTAAAAAAATAAATAAATATTTTTGAATCTTGCATAAACACAAACCAAATTGTTTCCAAGTATTGTGTGAGTAAAATTCCATCTCCAAATTTTTTATAGTCACCCATTGAGGTTATGTTTGATATTGTTATTTAATCTACGGTGAGATGATAAAACATAATTTTTAAGTATTTGATTAATGATCAAAAATTATGACTACTAATATGATTTCTTCTAAAATTTGAAAAGCACATTGCAATAATTTTTTTAACATAAAATAAAATAAAATAATACTATTTATGAACCACTATCTGTTTACCATATTTTTTAACCGTAACACCAAACAGAATAATCAATCACATAAAACTTTGAATACCTAAATAATTTTATTTCTAAAAAAATCTATCTCATTTTATTTTTATTGTAAACAACTAATTCACGTTAAATAAGGCAAAAAAAAAACTTTGGATATTTTTCCTCTTAAATGACTCTATAATTTAATTTTATAAAAGTTTATTATCAAAACGTGTTAGCTCACTTGAACAAGATACTTACTCTATAAAGTGTGTCTTGAGTTTGATTCCTCACAGAAATATTAGTAAATAAAAAATTTATGTGATTATTGTTATGATTCTCTGATCACTCTAAAGTGTTTGTTGATGGTGTTTTCAGGCGCTACAACATTTAAGACAGCACGACAAGGACAAAAGGGTAAATTCTCTGTCTGGTTGAGATCATGTAGCCGACCCGACCACAACATGTGAAGACCGACCACTTTGGTTCAGATGACCGAGCACTATAGAGGTCGGCAGGAACACTCTCAGCATAAAAGATTGTCATGGCCGACCTCATTAAGACCGACCAGACAACGGGCCGTGTTCAAAACAACAGCACCCCATTCTTATGGATAAGATAAGAAAGATATCCTACTCTCGCAAGGAGAATGAGTCAGAATCCAAAAGGGAATACGGAAGAAGAAGGCAGTACCGGATCAGGAAACCCTACAAGAAGAGAAGATTGAGTCCAAATAGGATTTCTTATGCAAATATGAGTCTGATTTCTGTATTATTATAAATAGGAGGGTAGAGAATGTGTAAAAGACATCTGAAAATCATCACAAGAGTGAGGGATTAGAATCATAAAGCTCCGATTTGTAAAAGCAAAGAAGAGACCCGGGGAGTGTATTTGAGTAATAAAAAAGCACCACCCTGTTCTTCTCCGTGGACGTAGGTCGGATCCCAAAATCCACTGAACCACGTTAAATCACCTTGTCTGATTGGCGTATTTTCTTGTTTTCCGCTAAGTTTGTTTTTGGTTTCCCGCATAACCAAACAAATTCACAGTTGGAGGAGGATTCCCTCGGAGGTAATATTCCTGTATTACCCTGAGACCAAAATCAACCGTCAACAGTTGGCGCCGTCTGTGGGGAACTTCACAAAAAAGCAGTTCACGTGATAAGACAAATGGCGGAGGACGGAAATCACCAACCAGGAGGTCCGGCAATGGACTGGATGAAAAAAATGGAAGATGACATGAGGTCTATGATGGATCGACTAGAAAGAATGGAAGGAGCAAACAACGAGAAAACTGAAACCGAGACCGGACAAAGGAGGAAAGAGAGGGAAAGAGGGAAAAGGGTAGTAGATGTAAGCGAAAACGAGGGACCCAGAAATAGAGGACCCTATGGAATAAGATCTGAAGTGAGCCACAATCAGAAGACACATGGGAAGAAGAAGAGGAGGACAATCACCCGACCCCTCCTCCGACAGATTTTACAGCTCCGAGAGGGAAGACAGAAAGTACAACGAAGACGTACAAGAGACCCCCGGGCTTAAAGAACGCCACGCCCGAAACGACAGGCGAACAGAAGGACACAGAAGGCGACACAGAGGCACAACCCGTGAAATAAAGTCTTGGTTAAGAAAAGAGATGACCAGATGGGAAGAAGGCCTCAAGACCGGCGCGGGAGACACCCGAGGCGAGGAAGAAGGGTCTCCCCTTACGGAAGAGATAAGGTCAGCACAGTTCCCGAATCGATTCAACATGCCGACCATGGCACCATACAAAGGCCACTCCGACCCAAAATCCCACATCGAAAACTTTGTCCTCCTGATGGAAGTACAGGGAGTAACGGGCGACGCCATATGCAAAGTATTTCCCTTAACTTTAGGTGGGCCCGCCATCCTATGGTATAGAATTCTGGCCCCGGGGAGCATTCAGAGCTTCTCCCAACTTAAGAAGTCGTTTATCCGGCACTTCAAAGGAGCCTGCACCCCTAAAAAAACAATAGGAGAACTAAGGCTCATGAAACAAGGAGACGACGAAACACTGAAAAGCTTCATTGAAAGGTATCACAACACTGTACTCGAAGTCGGAGGGTACGAATCCCAAAAAGCCCTGGAAAGTCTGAAAGGGGCCCTAAGAGTCGGGAAACTATGGACTCACCTGAGGATACATGAGACACCAGACTACGCTACCGCACTGGAGATAGCCAGGAAGTACGTCCTACTAGAAAGCGAGGAAAAAGTATCCCGGAGGGGGACAACCGCCAGAGAAAGGGTGACAAGGAGGGAAGACCACCGGCGACCGAAAGAGAATTCCGGAAGTTCAATCCAAGACCCAAAGAGTTCAAGCCAATGGCACAAAAGGATCAAGGAAAAAGGCCCACAACTCAAGTAAACCATGTGGTCCGAGAGGAAGCGTATATTCCCCTAAGCAAGCCGCCAGGAGAAATCATCATGGAGATACGGGAGAAATGCCTCTTAATAGAGCCCGACCTCAGGAGGTTTCCCCCAGACAGAAAAAACAAAAGATCCTACTGCCTGCACCACAATCTAAAAGGGCACACAACCGATGAATGCAAGGACCTGCGGGAACAAATGGAGGACCTGGCCCGGAACGGGTACCTGAACAATTACATCGACCACAAGATCATGGCCGCCAGACAAAGGGCAAGGAATCGAGAGGTGAACGTCATCGCAGGAGGGGCAACGCTGGCCGGGGACTCTAACCGGTCGAGAAAGAATTACAGCCGAGCATGGGGGACAGAGGTGCTGAAAACAGAAAAAATCCCAAACCTACGAGGAAATCGGTCGACACCCATTATGTTCACCGATGAAGACGCCCAGGGGGTAAGTTTCCCCCATGACGACGCACTAATAATCAAAGCAACAATCGGCGACACAGAAGTGGACAGAATCTTGGTGGACCCCGGGAGCGCAGTAGACATAATTTCCAAAGAAACTTTGGAGAGCCTGGGGGTAGAATACACAGCTCTAACCGAGGACATCACCCCCCTGTACGGTTTCGGGTAGGGGTGAGCAAAATCGGTTTTGGTTCCGGTTCCGCATGGAACCGGAACCTACCCGGAAAAATCGGTTCCTAACTAAGTGGAACCGGAACCTACCCAATTAAATAGGGTACCCTATTATTCGGTTCCAATTCGGTTCCGGTCCGGTCTGGTCCGATTCCGAATTACCCTATTTATATAACTTTGGAAAATTTTAAAAATTGAAACTGCCAAAAAAAAACTATATAATGCATAAACAAATCATACTTGCCCAGTTGCCAATAGACAAGAAATGAAGAAAACACTAAAACAGAATGCATAAAAATCAATAAATAATGTAACTGCAAGTCTGCAATTTTAAAAACAGAAGTGATTCAACCTCATAAATGAGTTATGATGGCAGGTGGCAGATGCAATTGCAAATGGGTTTTAGCTTTTAGGGTTGCTGCTTCTTGATGTTAATTTATGCTGCAAAAAAAAATGATGTCATTTTATCTAATCAGGTATCAAATTCAGTTCAATATTCGGATATCAATAAGGGTATCGAATCCGGTTCTAAATTCGGTTCCGGTTCCGATTCTATGGTCCGGTTCCGGTTCCGATTGTTCTGGAACCGGAACCGGACCGATTAAAAATCGGTTCCATGTATTTGGAACCGGAACCGGACCGATTCAAACCGGTTCCGGTTCCAAACCCGGATTTTCGGTCCGGTTTTAATCGGTTCCGGGTAGACCCGGAACCGATGCTCACCCCTAGTTTCGGGGGTTCAACGGTCGTCCCGCTGGGAAGAATTCAGCTAGCAATGACGATCGGAGCCGCCCCCAAAACCCGAACAATCATGATAAACTTCACTGTAGTAGACTGCATGAGCAGTTATCAAGTCATTGTCGGCCGCCCATTCATGATGAAAACCAAGGCCGCAATGTCCTGTTATTACTTGAAATTGAAGTTCCCCACACGGGAAGGGATCGGGATCATATGCGGAAGCCAGAAGATAGCCCGCAGCTGTTTTGCCACTTACTCGCGAGAGACCCTCTGCGTGGAAAGAGGCACCAAGAAGAGACAAAGAGACGAGGACGACAAGAACACGAGGAAAGACCCTGCTCCTCGGCCCGATAAAGTTGCACGGCTCGGAGCAGCCGAAGAATTAGAAGAAGTAAAGCTATTCGGGCCAAAGAAAAGCATAAGAATAGGGGGAAGTCTAGACGAGGCCCTAAGAAAAGACTTGTTGGAATGTCTACAAGAGTACCCCGACGTTTTTGCATGGGGACACGATGACATGCCCGGAATCAACCCAAAATTCGTAAGCCATCGCTTAGCAGTGAACCCATTACACAAACCAGTAAAACAGAAGATGAGAATATTCAACCAGGAGCGGTGCGGAGCAATAGCAACCGAGGTGGAAAAATTGCTGAAAGCCGGTTTCATCCGGGAAGTAAAATACCCAGAATGGGTGTCCAACGTAGTATTGGTGAAAAAATCTAACGGAAAGTGGAGAATGTGCGTAGATTTCACCGACCTCAACAAATATAGACCAACTGGTAGACACAACAGCCTGCCAAGGGCTGCTAAGCTTCATGGACGCTTTCTCGGGATACAATCAAGTCAAGATGCACCCTGCGGACGAGGAGAAGACCACCTTTATCACTGACCAAGGGCTGTACTATTATAAAGTAATGCCTTTCGGATTGAAGAATGCAGGGGCGACTTTCCAGAGACTGGTGAACAAAATCTTCAAACCGCTCATCGGCACAACCATGCTGGTATATGTCGACGACATGATAACAATGTCCGGAGAACCAAGAGACCATGTGGCCGACCTGAAGAAAATTTCGAACTCCTGAGGAAACACAGTTTAAAGCTCAATCCAGAGAAGTGTGCATTCGGAGTAGCCTCAGGAAAATTTCTGGGCTACATGGTGAGTTCACGAGGCATTGAAGCGAACCCGCAAAAGATACAAGCCGTGCTAGACCTGAAATCGCCCCGAACAGTTAAGGAAGTACAAAGCCTTACAGGAAGAATCGCCGCACTCAACCGATTCATCTCGCGAGCAACCGACAAGTGCCATCCTTTCTTCAAAGTCATCAAAAAAGCTCAAAAAGGGGTCGACTGGACACCTGAGTGCGAAGAAGCCTTCCAGCACCTAAAACAATACCTGGCACAGCCCCCTCTCCTAGCCAACCCCTCCCAGGGGAGACACTGTATCTATACATGGCCGTCTCAAAACACGCAGTAAGCTCGGCACTGGTACAAGAGACCGACCATGTCCAGAAACCGGTTTATTACGTCAGTAAAGCCCTGCTGGACGCAGAAACTCGATACCCCATGCACGAACTCATTGCCCTATCCCTGATCACTGCGACACGGAAGTTACGACCCTACTTTCAAGCCCATCCTATCAAGGTATACACGGATTATCCCCTGAGACAAATCTTGCAGAAACCAGAGGCCTCAGGGAGACTGATGAAGTGGTCAGTAGAAATAAGCGAGCACGACATCTCCTACCTCCAAAAACAGCAATAAAAGGGCAGGCCTTAGCGGACTTCATAGCAGAACTCACGGAACCACAGGTCTTGGCCGTGGAAGAAGACAGGTGGGAAATGTCTGTAGACGGATCCGCAAGTTCGCACGGCTACGGAGCAGGGGTAGCACTAAAAAGTGAAAAGGGAGAAGAAATACTGCTCGCCCTCAAATTCGCCTTCAAAACTACAAACAATGAAGCAGAGTACGAGGCAATACTGGCCGGACTAATGCTATGTACGGTAGTAGGGGTCCACAACGTAGTGATCAGGAGTGATTCTCAGCTAGCAATACAACAACTGAAAGGGGACTTTCAAGCCAGAGAACCAGCCATGGTAGCTTACCTGGCCGAAGTGAAGAAATGGGTGGAGAAAGTGGGAAACGTACTCTTCGAACAGGTCGGACGAGAAGACAACTGCGAAGCAGATTCCCTAGCCCGACTCGCCTCTTCAATGAGGACAGAAAACCCCAGGGTAATCCCTCTTATATACCTCCGAGAAAGAAGCATAGGGGAGACAGAGGTGGATGTACTAGAAGAACAAGGCAAAGATTCATGGATGCAGCCGATCAGGAGATATCTGGAAACAGGAGAAACCCCTAAAGATAAAAAGGAGGCCAGGAAGCTGAAGTTCAAGAGCACCAAGTTTTCCCTGATTGAAGAAGTACTCTACTCTACCGGAGAGGATACACCGTACCCCTCCTAAGATGCTTAGCACCAGAAGAAGCAGACTAGGTGCTCAGGGAGATTCACGCAGGCATCTGCGGAAGCCACGCCGGGGGAAGATCAATCGCCTTCAAAGCCTTGAGGCAAGGTTTTACTGGCCAACCATGCACCAGGATGGCGTGAGGATAGCACGGAAATGCAAAGGTTGCCAGAAAAATGCCAACCTCTACCATCAGCCGGCAGAGCAGCTGACCACAATATCCAGCCCCTGGCCCTTCGCACAGTGGGGGCTAGACATCATAGGGCCAATGCCGAAAGGGCGAGGCCAGGCAAAATATGCAATCGTGGCCATAGACTACTTTACCAAATGGGTAGAGGCAGAGCCCTTGTCAACCATCTCGGAAAAGAAGGCCACAGAGTTCCTGAAAAGAAATATAATCTGTCGGTTCGGAATCCCCCAAGCAATCATCACCGACAACGGAAAGCAATTCGACAGCAGGGGATTCAGGAAACTTTGTGAAGACCTCCAGATAACTTTGAAATTCGCCTCGCCAGCCCATCCCAAGTCAAACGGGCAGGTTGAAGCCACCAATAAAACCATCAAGTCAAACCTGAAAGCTCGACTCGGATCAAGCAAAAGCCTATGGGTCGAGGAGCTACCGGAAGTACTGTGGGCACACCGGACGACCTTCAAGGATTCAACACCGGAGAGACACCATTCTCCCTATCATACGGATGTGAGGCCGTCATCCCAGCAGAGATCGGAATATCAACCCACAGGGTCCGCCACTTTGAGAACGAGCGGAACGAATGACTTATCAAAAACCACCTCGACCTGATCGAAGAAAGAAGAGAACAGTCAGCAGTAAGAACAGCAATCTACCAACAGAGAATGGCCCGCTTCTACAATAGAAGAGTTCGGACCCGCTCCTTTCTAACAGGCGATCTAGTGCTAAGAAAAGTGACTCTGAACACCACCCGACGACCAGAAGAAGGGTCGTTAGGTGCCAAGTGGGAAGGACCCTACAAAATCACCGAGGTAGTAAGACCAGGGGCCTACATCCTAGAACATCTGGACGGCACGAGGTTGAAGAAACCATGGAACGCCGAAATGTTAAGAAAGTACTTCCCGTAAAAATCAACTTTCATTCTTCTATTTTCTTTTTGCAGAAACCGGGCAAAACAACGAATCGGAACAACTGTTGTAAAGAGGGCAGCACGCCCCCAAGCATGAATAAAAATTCATTTTCTGGCAAATTCCTTTGAAAGCGAAAACAACCACCACCGGGACTATCCAAAAAAAAAAAAAATTCGGCTCGGGGCTGGATTTCTTTCCGCCGAGGCCACTGAGATAAACAGCTTGGGGTCGGGCGATGTCCCACCAAGTCTGCTCTTTGGACTGGGGACGTAACATTCCCCCAGGACCAAGTGATTCTTACAGCTCGGGGTCGGGCGATGTCCCACCGAGTCTGCTCTTTGGACTGGGGACGTACATTCCCCCCAGGACCAAGTGATTCTTACAGCTCGGGGTCGGGCGATGTCCCACCGAGTCTGCTCTTTGGACTGGGGACGTAACATTCCCCCAGGACCGAGTGATTCTTACAGCTCGGGATCGGGCGATGTCCCACCGAGTCCGCTCTTTGGACTGTGGACGTAACATTCCCCCAGGACCAAGTAATTCTTACAGCTCGGGGTCGGGCGATTTCCTACCGAGTCTGCTCTTTGGACTGGGGACGTAACATTCCCCCAGGACCAAGTGATTCTTACAGCTCGGGGTCGGGCGATGTCCCACCGAGTCTGCTATTTGGACTGGGGACGTAACATTCCCCCAGAACCAAGTGATTCTTACAGCTCGGGGTCGGGCGATGTCCCACCAGTCTGTCTTTGGACTGGGGCCGTAACATTCCCCCAGTACCAAGTGATTCTTACAGCTCGGGGTCGGGCAATGTCCCACCGAGTCTGCTCTTTGACTGGGGACGTAACATTCCCCCAGACCAAGTGATTCTTACAGCTCGGGGTCGGGCGATGTCCCACCGAGTCTGCTCTTTGGACTGGGGACGTAACATTCCCCCAGGACCAAGTGATTCTTACAGCTCGGGGTCGGGCGATGTCCCTTATTCTGCTCTTTGGACTTGGGATCTGGGCTCCATTCAGGACCAAGTGATTCTTATACACCTCGGGTCGGGCGATGTCCCGAGTCTGCTCTTTGGCTGGGACGTACTTCCCCCAGGACCAAGTGATTCTTTTACAGCTCGGGCGGCATGTCCCACCGAGTCTGTCTTTGGACTGGGGACGTAACATTCCCCCAGGACCAAGTGATTCTTACAGCTCGGGGTCGGGCGATGTCCCACCGAGTCTGCTCTTTGGACTGGGGACGTAACATTCCCCAGAACCAAGTGATTCTTACAGCTCGGGGTCGGGCGATGTCCCACCGAGTCTGTCTTTGGACTGGGGACGTAACATTCCCCCAGGACCAAGTGATTCTTACAGCTCGGGGTCGGGCAATGTCCCACCGAGTCTGCTCTTTGGACTGGGGACGTAACATTCCCCCAGGACCAAGTGATTCTTACAGCTCGGGGTCGGGAGATGTCCCCCCGAGTCTGCTCTTTGGACTGGGGACGTAACATTCCCCCAGGACCAAGTGATTCTTACAGCTCGGGGTCGGGCGATGTCCCACCGAGTCTGTTTTGGACTGGGGACGTAACATTCCCCCATGACCAAGTGATTCTTACAGCTCGGGGTCGGGCAATGTCCCACCGAGTCTGTCTTTGGACTGGGGACGTAACATTCCCCCAGGACCAAGTGATTCTTACAGCTCGGGGTCGGGTTACGTCCCACCGAGTCAAGCTCCTTTGGTTTGGGGAGGTAAACATTCCCCCAGAGCCAAGTACCTCACTCAACTCGGGTCGGGACACGAGTCAACCCTTTGGACTGGGGACATAACATTCCCCCAGGTCCAAAATTCCTTTGTCAGCACGGGGCCCGGTTATACCCCCTCCGCCTCATGTTAAACCCCGAAAGGTCCCGGAAGATTCAGGCGAGCAAAAAGGCATAAAAAAAAGGGAGAGAAAAGATATGCATACATATATATGCCTAAATGTACATGAGCCAAGACAAGTTACGATATTGTGATATTATTACAAGATTGTGATGTTATTACAAAAAAAAGTGTACATAGGGCCCCAGAAGGGTTACCCTTTTCATTCAGCCCGCACAGGGGCAGGAATTTCTTCCTCAACTAGTTCGGGTGGCGGGAGAAGCGGCTCGGCATCAGGGACTGTGGCTTCAACCTCGACAGCAGGATAGACCTCTACTTCAGGAACGGGAGGAGGGATCTCAGGGCAGTCCTCGCCGGCGGCCGAGCCTCAGGACGTTCTTCGTAAGAAGCCTCGGAAGCCGGAACAACCGAAATAGGGGCGGGATCCATCGCCTCCTCAGGTAGGGAATGGAGCCACTTCCGAAACCCCTCCTCGGAATCCTCGGACCCCCTTGCAATAACTGATGGCCGCACGGATGGGGTCCATGTTCAGACTTGGCAGCACCATCGGAATTAAATCAGCACAATCACCAACTCCCTTAAGGCGGATAGCCTCCTTCTCGGCCTCAAGCTCACTCTCCCTCTTCTCAAGCTCGATCTCTCTCTCCTCGAGATCAACCTCTCTCTCCTCAAGCTCGGTCTTCTTCCTCTCAAGACTATCTCGGGCCCGTGCAACCTCCTCGTCTTTATTCTTCAACTTGGCCTCAGCACTTGCTACATTCCCCTTCAGAACGCCAATCTCAAATTGGGCAACCTTCAGGTCCTCCCTGGCATTATCAGCAAGCTTTCTTTCCAGCACAGCAGCAGCTTTGAGAGCCTTGTTCGCTTTGAAATTCTCAACAGCGGTCGCCTCATGATTCTTAATCACCTCCTCCCGGTCAGCCAGTCTTGCATCCACTTCGGAGAGACGATTTTGAAGCCTCTGGGCCTGACCACCCTCGGACAACAAAGTCAGAAGAAGATCCTTATTCTTGGCCATGAGGTAGTTGGCCTGCACACAAAAAAGGAGAAAGGAGTCAATACATAAATAAAAAGAACCAAGACCTAAAAACCGAGAAGGGAAGTGAAAATACCTTCGCCATCTGAGAACTCATCTCAGTCACAACACCTTCGGGGGATACATCCTCATACCTCGAAACCTCCCCCGGGGGAATCACCTCGGCCAATTCATTGAAAGCCGGCACTATGTGAGGTAGCCTCCCGGATGCTTTCTCCCAAGTCATCCACCCCGAGGACCACAGGCCCTTCCGTTTTTTGGAGGAGCCTTCAGAGGACTTCCTCCCCCTATGGACGTCCTTCCTCTTAACCGGAGCAGCTCCCTCCTCTTCTTCCTCTTGAACCAACTCGGTCTTCTCGGCCCCAAGCTGACGCCTCCTCTTCCTAAGAGGTTTCGGTGGACTGACAAGGCGAACAGATCCTGATGATTGCACACCAGAAGGGGAGGATTTCCCCCGAGCACCCGTTTGAACTTGTCCTGGAGACACCTTCTCAACAAGATCAGGCTGCGCCCGAGAAGTTCCAACCTCAGCTTGACCGGTTTTCTTCATGGTACCGGGCAACTTCTCAAGAAACTTTGGCCTCTTCGACATGCCTACAAAAAAAGGGAAGAAAGAGAAATCAGGATCCGAGAACATAACAAAGATATCAAACACATAAACAAGCAGGCAGCCAGCAGACCTCCACCAATCCGACCCGAGACCTCCGAGAGACGGCCCGAGTAAGGCCCGAATCAACAAAGGCCGCATCATTAACCAACTTCCTCCAGTGAGCAGCATACCCCCGAGCCCATATACCCGCCTCCGAACCTGACGAGAACCTTGGGAGCATCTCGCCAACAAGCTGGGAGGAACCAGAGAAGTTAGAAAACCTAAAGAAACTAAAGAACGGGAACAAAGAAAGAGTGAAGGGGCATTAGACTCCTAACCTCCAGCCCTGAAGATGTCCGGAACCGAGACGTCCTCCTCAAACGATCTCAGAACCCGACCCCAGTCCCCAGTAGCCCAGAACCAAAGGTCCTTAAAATTCTTGTTGGAATCGGGGAGTTTCTGGACAAGGTTAGACGAGCTGTCATAAGCAGAGAGGTATACCAACCGTAGTGAGTTTTCGGGTTGGATTTCAAACGATATAACCTCTTCACTTCTTCCAAGCAAGGTACACCCAAACCTGCCCGATGCCAAACCACATATATGCCGGCCAGAATCCTCCAACTATTTAAACTTAATTGGCAAGGGGCAATCTCCATCTTAGCGAGCATCCAAGCAAAATACCGTTGCATCGGCAGCCGTAGCCCACACTCAAAGAAGACAGGAAGGAGTGCCACCGAGCCCTCATTAGGTTGGCTGGCACGATCCATAGGGCCGGGAACGTCAAGGGCGATGTCTATCGGAATATTATACCACTGACGGAGAAGGGTGAGATCATCCTCGGTTATCTTAGAGGGACGGTTCATATCCAGAACCGACGACCCAAGTTCACCAGGCTCTGGGTCCTTCCGAGGAACTCTCTGATGGTAGGAGTCGTTTTCGATCTCAGAAGCAGTAGGGGTAGTGTCAAGGTCTTCTACACTAGGTGCCCCTGAGCCCGAGGAGAGCTCTTCAGCAGTGGGAGTTGAAATCTTGGCAGGCCTTTCGGAGGAAGAACTATTGTCGGACATCCCTGACACCCAGAAAAACAGAGAAGGGAGGAGAATCAGTCTATGAGGAGCTACCCACGGTGTCCGTGCTAAACTAGATAGGGAGTCTCTAAAAGGTGCCCTAAAGCAAGACCCAGCAAAACCACAAGTCTCTCCTTAAGCAAAATAAACAAACATAATCACAGCAAAAAAAAGAGGAGAAGTCGCTCAAAAGACTTACTTGTTCTTCTCAAAAGCAGGAGGTTATACGGCGCGGTGATGCCCGTTCCTTAGGTGCTCAGCGACGAAAAAGAAGAAGACCACGGTTAAGCTTCAAGAACACAGAGTTGAACGAATCGCAGAGAAATTCTCAGAAGAGAAGGAGAAATTGCCGAAAAAAATGGAACAGTGAAAGCCTCGCTTTCTTATAGTCATGACTGGGACGCTCATCGCCGTCGGTTTTGGCGGGAACCCAGCGGATGTTTGACAAGTGTCGAACATTAGAAGAAACCCTAAAGTTGATTTGATAGGCATTTAGAAGACATGACAGTTGTACGTCTCGAGGAAAGATGATTGAAACGGCAAGAAAATTCCTTTTTACATTCTGGGACGACTACCAGCGAAGACAATCAGCACACCCTCTTCATATAGTTCCTGGTACCAACTCACATACTCGTTGGAACCGAGAACTAGGGGACAACTGTTGATGGTGTTTTCAGGCGCTACAAATTTAAGACAGCACGACAAGGACAAAAGGGTAAATTCTCTATCTGGTTGAGATCATGTAGCCGACCCGACCAAACATGTGAAGACCGACCACTTTGGTTCAGATGACCGAGCACTATAGAGGTCGGCAGGAACACTCTCAGCATAAAGATTGTCATGGCCGACCTCATTAAGACCGACCAGACAACGGGCCGTGTTCAAAACAACAGCACCTCATTCTTATGGATAAGATAAGAAAGATATCCTACTCTCGCAAGGAGAATGAGTCAGAATCCAAAAGGGAATACGGAAGAAGAAGGCAGTACCGGATCAGGAAACCTACAAGAAGAGAAGATTGAGTCCAAATAGGATTTCTTATGCAAATAGGAGTCTGATTTCTGTATTATTATAAATAGGAGGGTAGAGCATGTGTAAAAGACATCTGAAAATCATCACAAAAGTGAGGGATTAGAATCATAAAGCTCCGATTTGTAAAAGCAAAGAAGAGACCCGAGGAGTGTATTTGAGTAATAAAAAAGCACCACCCTGTTCTTGTCCGTGGACGTAGGTCGGATCCCAAAATCCACCGAACCACGTTAAATCACCTTGTCTGATTGGCGTATTTTCTTGTTTTCCGCTAAGTTTGTTTTTGGTTTCCCGCATAACCAAACAAATTCACAGTTGGAGGAGGATTCCCTCGGAGGTAATATTCCTGTATTACCCTGAGACCAAAATCAACCGTCAACAGTGTTTTCGAAGGAAAAACCGAATCTATGTTACTTACAAGAATAGAATTACAAAGTGTTTAAACTTTACAAAAAACTTTCACTCTCTACACTCTTCAAGCTCTCTTGCCATGAAGCTTGTAATTTTTTGGGGGTGCCTTGAGCTTACAACCAAGCTCTCTATTTATAACAAAATACATGCTCAAACTGTCAACAAATAAATAGTGATCCACCTAAAGTTTATTTATTATCTTCCAGCATTTTCAAACCCACCTAAAATTCCATTGCCTTCACTCAAAATTTCTTCAATCACCACCTAAAGTGGTTTGGCATGGTGCAGAAAATGGAGGGTGGCAGCTGTTGATGATTGTTGATGCAGTTGGATTCTATAATTCTCCCCCTCCAGCTGCATCCGAAACGATTTTCATCTGACAGTTATCCTGGCTATGTCTCTGCACAGCTCTAGCTTGTCCCGATTGACCACATTTGTTGGCATATCGGCTGTGTCTTTACACAGCACACTTCACTGTGTCTCTGCACAATGTTCTTTTATTGTGTCTCTGCACAACACACTTTTTTATATGTCTCTGCATAGTATACTTCACTGTGTCTCTGCACAGTAATCTTATGTCGTGTCTCTGCACAACACACTTATGCTATGTCTCTGCATAGTACACTTCACTGTGTCTCTGCACAGTTCCGCCGCCATGTTTCTTCACCCATTTACTCCTCAGTGCCTTCTTGCCTTGTGGGAAACTCTCTGGTTCCCCCTCATTAGTAAGCAGAATATATTCGAATCCCAGATATCTGGTTGATGGAATCCTGCCTCGCTCAGATCTTCTTTTTTGAGGTCTACTGTTTCAGGAGGTCTGTCATCATCCAAAATTGTGGATGATTCTGTAGCATCTAGTGGAGCGGGTTGCGGCTCCCCCTGCTCAACACTTTCTTCTGTAATCTCTGATGGAGGCTGTGTCCCCCCTGCTCAACATCCTCATCTGCCTCCTCTGGTTCTGCTTCTGGAATTTCATCGTGCACCATATCTGTGGTCAATTGTACTGGTGTTGGGTCTGGATTTCTGTCGGCACTGGAATTGGAAGACATTTTGGGCCTTTCAATATCTTCAATTATATGGTCTTCAAGAAACTCTACATCATGGCTTCTAATGACCATCTTTTCCTTCGAATCCTATAGTACATATCCAAATTCTTCATCTCCATAGCCTAGGAATATACATGGAGTTGTCCTTACATCGAGCTTATGTCTGAGCTCCTTGGATACATGTGCAAGGGCTAAACAGCAGAATACTCTAAGGTGAGAGTATGAGGGATTCTTACCAGACCACGCTTTCTCCGGAATTTCAGAATCTAACGGTACATATGGTGATCTGTTGATCAAGTAGCTGGCGGTACGAACAGCTTCTCCCCATAATGGCTTTGGCAGTTTGGCCATACTGATCATGTTTCTGAATTTCTCCATAATGGTGCGCTTTATTCTTTCAGCTACACCATTATGTTGTGGGGTGCGTGGAACAGTTCTCTCATGTCGAATGTTGTGTCTCCTGCAGTAAGCATCAAACTCCTTAAAATTGTACTCGTCTTCATCGTCTGTGCAGAGGTATTTCAGCTTCTTCTCTGTTTCATGCTCCACCATGGCGTGGAACAGTTTGAACTGATCTATGACCTGATCCTTCATCTTGAGGAAATACACCCAGAATTTCCGAGAAGCATCATCAATTAAAGTCATAAAATACTTATTACTGCCCAGTGAATCAACCTCCAAGGGACAACAAACATCAAAGTGCACCTGACTGAGCAACTTTGATTTTTTCGTAGAAGAGAATTTAAATGAGACTCTGTGTTGCTTACCAAACAAGTTGTGGTTGCAATGACATAGTGCAACATCTTTGGTAAGCTCTTTTTTGGTCAGGGTAGACAACCATCTCTCACTCATGTGACCGAGTCTCTGGTTCCACGGATTTTGAGAAGCCTCTTTTTTAGATACATTGAGGTTGTTTTCATAAATTTTTATATGAGTCTTGTATAATATGCCGCAAGCATGTCCTCGGGCGACAACCATGACACCTTTTGTCATTCTCTATGTGCCATTTCTGAAGTGACTGTCATAGCCCTGTTTGTCAACTATCCCTGAGAGTACATTCAGTCGAAGTTCTGGAACATACATGACATCCTTCAAAGTTAATGTACACCCGATATTTATCCATAACTGAATATCATTCATTCATACTATCCCAGAGGAACTGATATTTCTCATATTCACTGAGCCAAAGTCTCATGCTTTGTATGTTGTAAAGAAATCTCTGGTGTTTATCCTTCGTTATTCTTCGGCCGATGATTGCATTGGCCTTGCTCTCATTGCAGTTTTCGATAATTCTTCTTTAAGTGGCCTTCTATGCCACAATGGTAGCACTTATAGGTAGGCTTCCTTCCATCTGATGATCTACCTCTGGTTTTGCTTCTGTCTCCCCCACTTTCTCTTCCTCGATGTCTTCATTGAGTCTCTAAGACGAAGGTTTCTGTCTGTTCTGAGCCAACATCTTTTCTCATGGACTTTTCATTCTACAAGACATCTTTTACCATAGGCATGATGAGTTTACCTCCTGGAGCCGAATTACTGAGAGTAATCATCAATGTCTCTCAGCTATCAGGAAGAGAACTAAGTAGTAGGAGGGTTTGTACTTTATCTCCCAGTTGTATGTCTACTGTAGACAGCTGATTCACCAGGCTCTGGAACTCATTGGTATGTTCTGCAACGGAAGTTCCACTCTGTGGCTTCAAATTCACCAATCACCTCATTAACAGGGTTTTATTCCGAACTGTCTTGACATGGAACATGCCTTTCAATTTTATCCACATTTCATAAGCATCTGTATCATGTGCTACATGGTGGAAGACACTGTGGCTGATCCACTGTCTAATCTGACCCAGAGTTCTGTTATTGAGTTTATTAAAGTCATACTCTTTAACAGATTTTGGTCTCACTCCTTTCACCTCGATAACATCAAATAAATCTTTACAATGTAAATAATCTATCATCTGAGGTCTCCAGATGGAGTAATTGGTTGTTGTCAGCTTGATCATTAAACCAGAAAATGAATCTTCCATTTTCATTTTAAGTTTACAGTTTAAAATGAAAATAGGATATAATCGGGGCTGATTTTCACAAATCGGAGGTCACCGTTGCGTCCGGAACGGTAAAAAATTATGGATTAGACACTTCGTTAGTCCAAATCTGACTCAGGGACCGATTTATAAATTTCTAAAAATTTATGGGACTAAAATATAAATTTCAAAGACTTCATGGGGCTCAGTGAAATTTACCAGGGTTGCTGACGTGGCTGACACGTGGCAGATGACGTGTCAAAAGTGGGACCGACTGCTAACGTGGCGCGGACTGTGCGATGATGTGTCGCTAACAGTGCACTGACGTGACTGCTGACTCAACGCTGACTGTACGCTGATGTGGCGGACACATCAGCGTCTTCAACCTCCAGTCGCGCGTGATGCGCGTGTGGTGTGTGGACAGTCTCCTTTCGGCGCGTGGCGGTTTGTGTGGGCTCCCTGGAGCTCCTTTCGTTCGCCGGAAAATACCACCGTGCTCGTCTCGACGTGAACTAGCTGATGGTATGCTCAAAGTTGATTTTTGACAACTTTCCCGAAACCTGAATTTTTCGAACCGAATTTCTTTCTTCGGTTTTATGACCCCAATGTATAACCAAAGCTACTGATACCACTTGTTGTAATTCTCTTATCACTCTAGAGTGTCTTTGAATGAAAAATCGAATCTCTATTACTTACAAGAATAAAATTACAAAGTGTTTAAACTTTACAAAAAAAATTTCACTCTCCAAGCTCTTTTGTCATGGAGCTTGCAATTTTTTGGGGTGTCTTGAACTTACAACCAAGTTCTCTATTTATAGCAAAATACATGCTCAAATTGTCAACAAATAAATAGTGATCCACCTAAAATTTATTTGTTATCTTCCACCATTTTCAAACCCACCTAAAATTCCATTGTCTTCACTCAAAATTTCTTCAATCACCACCTAAAGTGGTTTGGCTTGGTGCAGAAAATGGAGGGTGGCAGCTGTTGATGATTGTTGATGCTGTTGGATTCTACAATTATTAATTTGCGGTTCTTGTTATCCCTATTTTGGGACATGTTTTTATAAGTCTTCTGATCTTATTCTCATCCCCTACAGGATTTGACTAATGGTGACCCATGAGTTCAACATATTTACGGAGAAAATAATTAGAAGGAAAATAAATTAACTAAATAAGATTTTAAACCCTATGGTAGTACATCTATTTTATTTTTATAATCATTCTAATATTTACAAATAAATACATTATTTGAAATGTTGTTTATATGTTTGCTGGCATGAGATCAAGAATAAACTCACCACAGTACATTCACAAGTGCAATTTCAGATTATGTCAAATCAATACAGTAAAAGTCAGAAACAAAAATCCAAAACAGTACTACTATAAAAGACTGCAATTATTTCCCACCCATATAGTACTTTGCAACTTTCTGAAAAGCCAGAAAGCAACAATTCTGTAGCAAATGCTTTAGAAGCAGAAACCACTTCTCTCTAGAGCACTTTTCTTTCTTGAGTGTTTTCTCTAGTATTTATTTTGTCTTTTTTCTCGGAGCATGATCTAATGGTGTAAGGTTCAGGATTTTATTTTGAAATCTCGTGTTCAAATTTAGAAAATGTATTTTTTATAAGAGCCTGAAACAGCCGGAGATTTTACCTATCCCGCTTAAATCCGGAAGGAATGATTTGACTGAGGAATTTCCTATAATTTCAAAAAAAAAATCTACTTTGCATGTGTGCCACATTTTATAGCCATAATTACATTTTGCCTTCGATTGTCCATTTAAGCCCATTTCTAGCCTTCCTTTGCATGGACTGAGTTACTCCAATGGTCAAGTTATATTTGTTGTAAATTTTACATCATCTCCAACACATTATTTCAAGTTCAATTCATAAAATATTCCCCAGAATATTTTATCATTTTGAAGCTTTTTACAATGTTATTTTAAAAAAAATAAGTGTGCCATTGTTCGTCTGTACTATTTTTTGACGCAAATGAAGATCCATGATTAACCAACGAGCGGTTGGTTGAGTGGTAGCTGGCTCAATCCTAGGAGGCTCGACTGGGTTTACTCCTCAGTTCGAGTCCCGCTAGAGTCATCATCATTGGGAGGACCATACCGTACAGCTCTCGGTCCGAATCCGGATTAGTCAGGCCCAATGTGGCACTGGATACCGGATGAGAAACCAAAACCAAAAAGATCCATGATTAGAGAACAATCATGTTTCATAATCCCTCTGAATGCCAAATATGGCGCTCAGATTTTGGTATCATTTACAAAAGTCATTGCAAAATAGATAAGTTGAAATTTGTTAAAAACTAATTAGAATCTTTTCCACCTGACTTGGGTTCGAGTTTTAGGAGAGATAAGGAATAAATCATCTATCGCTTGTTCAAGAGAAACTCGGAATCTTGAATTTTTTTTTTTTTTTTTTTATTTTTGGAAACGATGGAAACCGCGCCACCAAACCACCTATTCTGGGCCGTGGCGCAGGTAAAACCACCGGCTGTCCCAGGCTTTTACAAGAAGTGCACCACTGGATTCGAACCCAGAACCTCAAGGTGAGATCCTGGACCCTACACCACCAAGCCACACCCCTTGGGGACCGGAATCTTGAATTATACTTCAAACATTTCAATGACCATCATATAAAATAATTTGAACACAAAAGAGAAACCAGAATCTCATTATATGATCATTACAAGAAAAATGTCCATTCACAAAACACAAAACAATTACAAATACTTCTTATACAAAGACTCCTTCATCTTTTCTTACAATTCCCTTATCTTTATTGTCAAGCAATCCATGACTTGCATGTGAAGTATCAATTTGAGAATTAGTCCTTGACAATGAAGAGAAATTACTGGATATCTTTTTATGATATGGTGAGATTTTATTCCCCTTGTTATCATAAACAACTGTATCATCTTCATCATCTGGCCTGCATTTTTCTCCTAATATTATTGCCTTGCTCCATACAGAATCTTGATCTACTTTCAATTTCCCTTTCTTTTTATTAACATTATGATCTTGCTGGTGCTTCATTGACATGCTTCTTGAAATTTTCATGCTTAAACTTTTTCCAACTCTTTGCATAGACAAAGTCCTTGTCAAATTTTTATATGAACTTGTCCCCCTCAAATTCTTCATCTTTGAATGTGGCAGTGGCAGTTCCTTATTAACTTTTTGTTGCGTCGCGTTATATTCATTCTTACCCTCTTGATGATCAGATTCTGCAATTCTTGGGGATGCTGGCACCACCATTGTTGATTCTTGATTCATCTCTGTGAATGCTGGTGATGATTTATCAAACACATTTAAATTTTCCGCGGATTGATTTGCTTTAATTTGCTGTTTTGATCTTCTTCTAATACACAGAGCTGTGATTGTAGCAGCCATCCATGCCATTTGAAGTGACAATGATAATACAAAATGTATTACATTATTGGAATCATTAATGCCATCACCTATGGGAATGTTTCTTCCCATGAGTTAAAAGCACACAGTCAAGTAATTTTTGAGTTGTGGTGAATATTTCATTTGCTCTTTTTTGTTTGATTTTTGTTTTCTAAAAGTAGTGGCAACAAATTTGTTTTGTTTTTGATGTTTGAAAATGAATTTTGAAACTGAAACTGGTTTGTGTTTTTGGTTCTCTTTTGAGTATCCGAAACAGAATGCTTTAGTTTAGGAGTGAAAAGAAACTAGAGGTGAGGAGGCAGAGTAGCAAATTTGACAAATATTGAGAAAGCTTATTGCATTTCCTTGTTTCACACTTTGAAGATTTGTGGTTTCTTTTTTTGAAGTAAAAAAATAAACAAAGTTTTAGGAAAAATCAGTTTAGATATTTGGGTCATTCATGTTGAAATCTTTCAAATCAATCGTATGCTTATAAATTTAACCCACTAAAAATTCTACAATATATCGGTGATATCAAATAATTCAAACAACAATCAAATAATATCCTGTCATGCGTGTGTTATAATATTAAAAAACTACCAAGTATATTTAATACAATTATATATGTCATATATTTATTAGTTGGTGATATCACGTCTCCGTTATACCAAAGAATTACTCATAACCTAGAGTGTGACAAATCTTCCACCAATGAATCCAATTAGTGGTGTAGTCATAATATTAAAATTAAAACAGGTAGACACTCTTCATTTTAATGGAACAAATTAAAATTATCTCATTATTAAGCTAGAATTTTCTTTCCCCTCTCACTCTGAAAATTTATTAAAATGTGTCTGGAATTTTTTGCAAGTAGTAATATTGATATAAGCTATATAGGGATATAAGGGATATAAGCGATGGGATAGCCGGAGGTTTTACCTGCTCCGCTTAAATTCGGAAGGGGTGATTTGGCAGGGGTTGGTGGTAGATTGGCAATATAAGTTGGTGCAGCCATTAATGGGGACCTATAAAAGGTGGGTCTTGAAATGGTTCCTCAGTGGCAACAAATTCACTTGCTTTTTTTAGGGGATATCAAAGCAGTAGAGGCTGAGAGGCCAATCCTTTTTGGGATTAATTATGCTCATCTTTCGTCAGTTATGCTCATAATATTGTGGATTTGATTTTGGGGAAGTCCAAGAGCCTCAAAGAAATCAGATGGATCATCTAAGAAATCCTCAAGGTAGCCATATCTTTGAGTTTTATTAATTTTTAATTTAGGCTGTTTGCCCACAATTTGACAAAGTTAGCTTTTAAAAATCAGTTGTCTGGTCTCTAGCAGAGTATATGTGTGGGGGTGGGGGGATGAGGTCAGGCTCCACTTCACACCTTAAGAGATATCAAATTTTTTCGTCTTTATCTGTCCTTATATATAGTCTATATGAACCTTACTTAGTCTGACCTCGTGTATGTATGTGTATATATATATATACTAGATATTGCCAGTGCCTCTGGAACGGTGTTACAGAATTTACAGAGAGATTAAGATTCTGTTATTTAATTTGTTTGTTAATTTTTAGGGATATTCTATTATGAAATGATTTTATTTTTTAATTAAATGCTTTTATTTTTTTAATTTATTTGGTAGTTTTCATTTTCCTTTAATAAATGATTTTATTTTTTTAATTTATTTGGTAGTTTTCATTTTCCATTTTTATAAAGATTCTATAATGGAAGGATTCTTTATCAGCCATTAGATTATAATGAAATGATCTGAGCCGCCAATTAAGCCACATAAAGATAGTCTTTGAATACATTATCTCTCTTAATCCTAACCATTGATTGTCTTCTCTTTCCACCCACACCATTGTGCTTTATAATATAGATATATAGGTAACATTAATAATATTTACAATGTTTTTTTCTTTGAAAATCAAATTTTATCCCATACTAAATCAATATTCTGACTATGCCGATGAATCCAATTTGTGCTGATTGATAGCAAATTATAATTGTATTGCTAAGAGAAGGGATGGGAACAACCCGGGTATGGTACGGGGATGCCAATACTCGTACCCATTCCGTTCAATCAACAGGTACGAAAATTATCTCATTACCTGCTCCTAACGTACCAGACCCATGTACAGATCCTCGTTCATACGAGGATTTTACCTCTATTTAAATGGAAATGCCAATACCCGTACCCGAAAATTATCCACTTAACCACCCCTAACTTATTGGGGCCCTAAGGACCCCATCCCACGGAGATTTTTATCTATCCCTAACTAAAAGGTCAAGCTAAAACCTAATTAAAGTGCAATGAATGCTCAGCACACGAGGCTTCCTACATTGTGAATTCTTCTGGGGAAGATTCAATATGCCTTACCTATACATCAGCCCATCACGAAAGCTATTTCCCTAGTTGCCTATCCCACCCTGCCATCTTCCCACAGAAGAATTTCCTCAATTATGTCATTATAATCATAATCACCCATTGCATTCCAAGAAAAAGATTGCAACATGAGTGTTTGTTTATATCGAAAGTAATAACCGCAACCTTACCAATCAAGGCAAGTTGCTTCTCAAATTTCTCAAGAGTCAAGAATGGCAGAGCCTTCTGAACAGGAAATGTATTAAATGTCCATGGTTCTGTCACTGTAATCCATAACATGATCCAAGATGTACATCTACACATAAATAACGATTCACATTGGCTGCCATGGAAGAAACTTTGTAACTATTTTTTTTTAACTACAAAGTGCCAGTAATTTGTGAGTGATTTTAATCCCCTTTTCGCCTCCTCATCATTTTTCATTCAACAATGGATCATACAATCTAATCTGATTCTCTAATAACTAGCATAATGGATCTTAAAACATAAATGACCTTGATCCCTTAAACCATAATGGAAGAATCAATCTATCCTTAAAGAATATCCTCTATAACAATCCACAAGAGCTATAATTCATAAATTCATCATCAATGATAATAACAAACCAAGCCCTCTTCAATATCAGGAATTTCAGAAAAATAGACAGATAATTTAAAACCCCAGATACAATATCCAGGAACTAGAATTTTACATTCAAATGCACATGATGTGGCAAATCCACATCATCAATTTATCACATCCCATAAAAATCTAAAGCCTTTTTTTTTCTTTTTGGCAATTTCCTGACACAGAATTGTTATTTTCAACATACCATAAAGAGAAGCACAAAACAAAATAAGATTACAACTTACAAGATACAAAACAAACCCAGTGGAAGAAAAAGATGGCCCCGTACACAAGAAGAAGAAGAAGAAAAATCACCACCAGCCATAGAGCATATGAGTGTACCTATTTTTAAGCCACCTGAAGCTCTTCCTGAAAGACCCTTTAACTTTGCCTTCAACACTGTACATTTTATAACTAGCAACCCTCTTCTTTCTCTGGAACTCAGGGTCAGCCATGCTCCATGCCTTTGAAGATGATGACCCAGAAGTGCTTTTGCCTTTCTTTAACTTAAACTCCTTGATGTTATAGTTAAAGTTGTTGTTGTGGTCAAAGTTGGACACCTGTGACTGGGCATAAGAAGAACTGTAGCACCTGAGATCATAAGAAGCTGCTGCTGGAGGTTGTGCTGGTGGCCCATAGTAGCTGGTGATCTCCATCTGATTGGGATTATGAATCATGCCAGGTCCATAAGATTTTGATCTGCTGTAGTAATCTTGTTTCATATTGAGAATCTGAAACCTACAGATTAAGCAGCTGGGTTTGTTTTGTGTTCTGTTTTGTTGATGAGAATTGAGAAAAGTTAGCAAACTAAGAATAATGCAAAAGGTGGGGGGTCCCATAAAGAATGAATGCTGTTGGGTTGGCTC
The DNA here is from genome assembly GCA_019454045.1 of Zanthoxylum bungeanum. Lineage (NCBI taxonomy): Eukaryota > Viridiplantae > Streptophyta > Magnoliopsida > Sapindales > Rutaceae > Zanthoxylum > Zanthoxylum bungeanum. The sequence continues at coordinate 190,829 of SKCR01030640.1, forward strand.
TCAGGTTTTTTTTCGGCCTTTTGGTCATTATCAGTTGAGTCCATTTTGATTGTTAAAATTAGCTGAAAGGTTTTAAATTTGCAATATTTAAGTCCTCCATGCAATTAACAGTAGCATGAAATGAAATTTAAGCCCTTCTTATTTAATAAAAAATCTTGATCTGCTGTAGTAATCTTGTTCCATTTACTCTTTTCAATGCTCAAACTTGAAAAAAGAAACAATCATAGAGGGATTCAGTGAAGCATATTTTATATTTATGAGTGGTAAAACGAATTGATAAATCAAATTTGTATCGAATCATGAACGAATCGAATTAAAATTTGATGAATTTATATCCGATTCGTTTATTAAAAAAATCATAATATCAGAATTCGTATTCGATTCATTTACTAACCGAATCGAATACAAATATTCGTTTAGTCATGACATTATTTAATAATATAAATTATTATAATTTATTTATATTAATTTTTCATAAATATAAACATATGAAATATGTAATTAATAGATTTACTAAAAATGATTAACTAAGTATAGACAATGTTAATTAAAAAATAAAATGAATAAAATGAATCAGTGAACTCAAATTCTTATTCATTCGTTTAATAACTAATTGAATTGATTAATTTATTAAACGGAACTATTTTTCCAAATTCATATTCACTTTAAAGTGAATCGAATCGAACGAATAAACGAATTCTAACACAAATTACCACCCTATTTATATTATTAAAACAAAACAAAAAACAAAAACAAAAAGTACAGCATTTTCTAAACCCTGATTTTTTGGTTATTTTAATAAACAACAAGGACTCATTTGATAAAAACCGTTTTACTTGTAGAATGGGAGAATTGATTTGGATTCCAATCCATTGGCGTATATAACGGGAAATGATATTTTTCTAAACGGAAAATTTAAATGTTAATTAAATGGAATATTAAATAAATAATTTAGGTTTGACTAAGTCAGAGAAGAAGACTCTTGCAGACTTCGACGACGCAACAAGCTCTTATAATGACAAGTCCAGCTTGAGGTTATGCATCTCAATCTCAAATACATGATAAATAAATGATAATTTTTATTATTTGATTCGTGAAGCAACCACCATATATTTAAAAAATATAAAGGTGGCTCAAATATCTAGATTCATGAATGTATGGATATTAAGGGACCGAGTTAGAAATATAAAAAAAAAAAATATATATATATATATATATATATATATGTATTAAAAGAAAATAAGTTTAATACTGATTCAGGAGAAGATGTAGATTAAGATGGTTTGATTAGTAGAGGTGTTTATAGAATCGATCGAGTCCGGACATGTTTTAAAAAGAATTATGCAATTTCGGGTTGATCCGATCTGATTTTTATGGGTCGGTTCACGGGTTTGATTATGCAACCCGACCCGACTCAAAAAATAAATTTTTATTAATTTTCTATTAGTTTTCTAAAATTCTTATTATTTTTTGAAATTTTTACTATTATTTCAATTGTTTATTACTTTTTTATCTTGAAATTTTATATTTATGACAAGTGTCAGAATATAAAAATAGTTAAAATTTATGTCTAAAAATAATCAATAAATAAAAAAAAAAAATTTATCGACCCGACCCGCTCGGGTTTGCATACTCAATTTTCGAATTCGAATTTATCAACCCGCGTGACCTGACCCGATCGGGTTTTGCAAAATTTAAAAAAATCCAACCCGTGAGCACCCCTAAATGTAAGCAATCCTGATGAGAAAAAAAGAAGTAAAGATGATGTTTGATGATATTATATATCAAGATTGAGGAAGGCTTAAATTAACATAAACAAAAACTATAGAGACTTATTTTTAGATGAAATATAATCGCATCAAATAATCCAGGTAACCCACCACACCACCTAAAGAGAAGAAGACTAAAAATTTGTTATTCAATTACCCCATGTATATTTATTTAAAAAGAAAAAATTGACTAATATTTATAACAAAAATTCTTGATATGGGTTTATAACAAGTAAAATTTACTTTCAAATTTCAGAGATAAAAACAAAGCTTTAGTCTTATCCCCTAACAAGTTAAAAATTTCTCCATCAAATAATATCAAATTACCTAACTTCTCCATCAATTACACCAAGTGTACCCTCTTCCATTACTCAAAACTATTCTAAGGGAATTTATTCTACTATGAAAGAGTTTGCTGCAGGTACACCACTTTTGCTTAGAATGTTTAGAGCAAAGTGTTTTTGATAGGTCAACTCGCCCAACTGCCGTCTAAGCACCGCCTTCGACAGGGTGGACTCGTTAAACATACATAATTTTCTCGAATATATAAAGAATCATAACTTAAAATATATAAACATTGCCTATAACAGCCTAAGCGACTGTTTTTAAAAAAATACGCCCAAAAGCTCGCCCGAGCGCCTCTTTGTGGCACCTTTTAAGTTTGGATCACTATTTCCTAGTCAATGATTCATCTTGGCACTGCTACTAGTAAGGCTTTTAACAAGAAAATGAGACGTTTATATTCGCTAAATGAACAAGCTAAATAACTTTAAAACGCAATAACAAGCAGGTCAAGTACCCTAAAATAAATAACCTAGCCATGTTCCAACTCTACATAATGTCCCCTCACATGAAAATAAATAAGTGTAGAAGAAAAACAAAATTTTATGCAAATCTACAACAGATGCAACAAAACTTTAAACAAGGCCACCGCCCAATTGCTGCAATTATAGGGTCTTTTAGCAAGCAGCCCAAGACCTACTGGAAAGAACATAACGACGAGACGTCAAAATTCAAAAACTTTTACCTTTCCAACCCAAAACAGCATCACAGAAGATCAGCAACATTTCCTGGCAGCTCTTCAATGACTACATTGTAGAACTTCTGAATGTCAAACAACATCCTTTCATCATCCCTGGTCACGAAATTTATGGCAACACCCTTTCTCCCAAATCGGCCACTACGACCAATACGATGCAGATAGTTTTCTGGCTGCGTTGGAAGATCATAATTGATCACGAGGGAAACTTGCTGGACATCAATACCACGGGCCAAAAGATCAGTAGTGATAAGCACACGAGAGGAACCAGACCGGAATTCACGCATAATGATGTCCCTAGTGTTTTGGTCCATGTCACCGTGGGTGGCAGAGACTGTATGATCACGACTGCGCATTTTATCTGTGAGCCAATCAACCTTACGCCGGGTGTTCACAAAGATGACACTTTGGGTGATTGCCAATGTCTCATACAGATCGCATAGTGTCTCAAGCTTCCACTCCTCCTTTTCAACATTGACATGAAATTGCTTGATACCCTCAAGGGTAAGCTCATCACGTTTCACCAGAATCCTAACAGGTTTGTTCATGAACTTCCTTGTGATCTCAAGGGCCTCTGGAGGCATAGTGGCAGAGAAAACCCCAACTTGAATCTTTGGTGGCAGCAACTGGAAAATATCATAGATCTGGAAAAAAAAAATCAGCTTGTAAGAACAAAAAAAGCTTACAACCAAAAAAAAGTGCATGTGTAAGCTTATTTCAGAACCCAGTAGCTGCCGTCCAAGCACAAGACATAAGTGTGCGGTGCGAGGCGGTCCCCCACTTGAGGCAAACAGGCAACCTCAGTCCGAACACAAAAAAAATAAAATCATAAAATATTTCAGAACCCAGTAGCTGCCGTCCAAGCACAAGACATAAGTGTGCAGTGCAAGGCGGTCCCTTGCTTGAGGCAAGCGGGCGGCATTGAGGCGATCGAAGCGACAACCTCAATCCGAACACGAAAAAAATAAAATCATAAAATAATCTAAATGAAATCATCCACAACACATCTATATCAACTAATACATAAAAACATACATAAAAACTAATCAAAATAAGTTCATGAAATAAAATGACCAATAATCTCTAAATAAGCATCATTTTTGTTTAATAACATGAAATATGTCTAAATTGCCATCATCATATCTAATTCATATCACAAATAATTTTTATTAATAACAAATAATATAATAGTAAATGTTGGTTATTTTTAAATATAATAATTATTTTGTCATTTTCGACGACCCATCAAGGTCGAGCTGCCTTGTTGGCCGGTTAGGATTTTAAAATTGGATATTTTGTTTATGTAGCTTTTTAGTCTATAAAGAAGCTCAAGTCGGGACTCTCTGTTCGACATTCAACTTCTTTATATAATTTTTTTTTTTAATTTTAAAAAATAACAATTTTAGGGCTTTCGGATCGAGGCGCCTGCCGCAACCCGCCTCATGTCGCCCCGACTCGAGGTGTCATGAGGCGGGCCGCCTCAGGTCTTTAAGGTGGGCCCGTTGAAAACTCAACAAGAGGCGACAGTCTCAACGCGCCACTGGCCACGAGGCAGCCACCTCAAGGCGCGCCTCAGATGGAGTATTCAAACTAGTGTGTGTGTACATTTCAACAATAAAAACTAAGAATAATTTAATTACTCCCACATTCCTACCAACAACTAAAATGCCTTTGCTAACAGATTTTCACTCTATTCTACAAATAGGATCCTCAATTTATTCCATATCCAGATAAACATCTTACAATCTCCTATTTTCCATCACATGCTCCTTTTCCCCGGAAAGTAGCAGAAGAAATAAATCATACAAATTAAAAGTGGCAGACCTGGTCTTTGAAACCTCGTGACAGCATTTCATCAGCTTCATCCAGCACAAACATTCTGATGTGATCAGGGCGAAGAGACTGCCTCCGCAACATGTCAAACACACGACCAGGAGTACCAACTACAACATGAACACCGGCTGAAAGAATGCGTTGATCTTCACGGACACTGGTTCCACCAACACAAGCGTGCACTTTGACACCAAGATAGTCACCTAGTGCTCGCATAACCTTCTCAATCTGTTGTGCCAGTTCCCTAGTTGGAGCAAGAACCAACGCCTGGCATTCAATTAAACCATAATCAAGCTGCTGCAAAATTCCGGAGCAAAAGGTTGCGGTTTTTCCAGTTCCAGACTGTGCTTGTTGAATTACGTCAAGTCCCTTGCAGAAAGGTACAATCCCCCTTTGCTGAATTGCAGAAGGCTTCTCAAAACCTTAAAACATTTTAGGACCAAACATCACCCTTACATAAGTTCAAGCAAAAGGCAAATTTCATACAGTGTCTAACGAGACACAATATTTTCAGAAATGCCAATAGAAAATAGACTATTGCATGATTTGACTTACCGTAAGCATAAATGCCCCTAAGAAGATTCTCTTGCAATCCCATGGCATCGAAAGTGTCATAAACCTCATCATATGATGTGAAGAAATCTTGTCCATCACTTTCAAGTCTGCTCCCATCAATTCATCAAATTATTTGAAAGTTTGATCATTAATTATAAAAAATTATTGAAGGAAAAAAATACAAAAATTGTCCAGCTTATAAAAAAACTATAAAGGAACAAAGTTTGGTAGATGTTACCACCAAAACATCTACATGTATATTTAGAAAGATAAAAGAAAACGCCAACTTACAAATCATTCATTTTAGCATCGTATTGACGAGCATCAAACTGGGATCCTTCGGGTACCAAACCAGCCATGACTGAAAAAAATATTCAACACGTTATCTAACTGTGATATGTTTCATTCATGTAAGTGAAAAACCTTCAATTTAAAAAATAATGACATTCAAAATGTAGAATGGTAATTGAAATTGCATTTAAAGAAAACAACAGTTTTGGCTTGAAAATAAATAATCTAACATAGAAAAAGAGATAAATCTCACACCACAAACTGGTAAATAATCTAGCATTTATACACAAACGCATTGGCTTTATTTAGTTATCCACAGTGATGACTGATGACCGTAAAATAGGAAGGTCACTATTGATATACATCCTCAGTTCATCCACCACAAACCCGTTACACGTCAATTGTCAAAAACAAACAACACTGTGCTTAATAACATATAACCTCACAGACCAGCACCATCAGTGAAACAAACACAAGCGATCAACCATAAGCAAATAAAACGTCACTAAATATTTCAACAAAAAAACAAACTTTAAACTGTACAAAAATCTAATCTACCAACCATACCGCCACAGATGAAATATACAAATTAAAAAAATATATTATTTTTAATAAATTAGGTTACCACGAGTATCTTGATATTGAAATATATCTTATACTAAGCAAATATAAGATCGTAATAAAAAAATTGTTTTGAAAAAAAAAAGATAAGGAAGGTAAGCGAACCTGATAGTGATGATGATGACGGTGATTAACGCTGAAAGCTTGGTTGATTTTAGAATTAGGGTTAGGGTTTTTCCCCGAACTCCTCGGATCTCTGTATTTGTATTTGTTGTTTGTTTAGAGGAGTTGAAAGATGGAGATGCTGCTTATGGGATGAATCTTGAGGGATTTTGATGTCCCTACTCGCTTTTTTCTTTCCCCTTTTTACCCTTGCTGCTTCACTTTCTCGAAAGCGGCGTCGTTTAGCTCATTCTGATGTCAGTATAAATAAGTTATGAGAAATTGAATAAAAATAAGGGGCAACGGGCCGGACAGGGTTCTGGGTTTGTCACGCCGGCCTGGACCTAGATTATGTCGGGTTTTTATCGGGTTCGGGATGGGCCGTGTTTTTTTAAAAATGATAAATTTATAACTTTTAAAATAAAATTATTTTTTAAAATTTTTTAATATTTAAATATTTTTAATTTTTTTAGATTGCATCTTAAAAATTTATAATTTAAAAAATATATTTTTTCGTACAAAAAAGCCTGAGCCCGGAAAGCCCGGCCAGACCCGGAAATTAAAATTTTACCTTTAGGACGAGCTAAAACCAACCGGATCGAACCGAGTCGGGTTCTGGATTTTTCTATCATCCCGAAGTGAAACATTTTGTTTTTAAGCAATTATTAATTAAAAATTTGTTGCTGGGTGTAATTTTTTTAAGATATATTGCATAAACGATGTTAGAAAATCCAAGCATATATCGTCACGAATGATGCAATTATAAGAACGAGAATTCATTTCGAAAATTATTTAGGAATATCTAAGACTCAAATTTAGTTAGTATCAAACCTAACAACATAAAAATAATTTTTGCACTACGTGTTCTCCGTAACCAGTATAAAAATATATTAACATGTGAAACTAGTTATGTATAAGAGGAATTACGAGACTAACTTGATTTTCTCACCTAGAGTAACTAGAAGCCGAAAAACATAATACATAAATTTGAACGTAAAACCTTTTACATAAGCTTATATATAATCTATTACAATAAAATAGTAAATCCAAAAAACTATACAGATACTCTAGAAGAACCATGGCTCCCTCACAGTCTTCAATTTCATTTCTTAGATTTATTAATTTGACTCTATCACTACAAGAATTATGGCTTTTAGCGTCCAAATATTTAGCGTCGAAACATTATGCGACGCCAAAACTAACTTTTAGCGTCGAATATTAGTTTCGACGTTATATGTCATATTTTTAGCGACGGAATAAAACTTCGACGCAGAATATTAATGTTTTGGCGTCGAAACTATATTTCGAAGCTAAAAACAGAACTTTAGCGTCGAAAAATATTCGACGCTGAATAATTATATTATTGCAATAATTTTTGGTGCCATATATTACACTTTTAGCGTCGAAACACGTGATCGACGCCAAAAATATAATTTTAGCGTCGAACATATATCGTCACTAAAGGTGTATGAAGTTTCCACCGGCAAATCCTTGATTCTTTCGCGTCTAAATTTAATTCGACGCTATATTTTGATATTTAGCGTCGACAAAACAGTTTCGACGCTAAAAACGTATACAATTAGCGTCGATTTTGAATATTCGACGCCAAAAATAATACTTTTAGCGTCGAATATTTGTTCGACGCTAAATAGTTATGAGGCTTCCACCGACAGATCCTTGATTCTTTCGCGTCTAAATTAAATCTGACGCTAATGTTTTATATTTAGCGTCGAAAAAACTGTTTCGACGCTAAAAATGGAACATTTAACGTCGAAAAAACCGTTTCGACGCTAAAAACGGCAACAATTAGCGTCGAATTTAGTATTCGACGCTAAAGATAGATTAAAATACAGAAGGTCGCCACCCCTTCTCCCCCTCTGTTTTTTCTTCATTCTCTTCGTAAAAATCCTCTGAAATCCAGAATTTCTCCTCTACAGCCTCACATCTCTCCTAAAAATTTTCAATAAAATTGTAATCAATTTCCGAAAAGGTAAATCTTCTTTCATATTTCTTTATTATTTTCAATTTTTTGATTATATATGTTGTTTATATGTTTTATATGCTGTTTGTTAGTGATTTATGATTCATATATGTAGAGTAAGTATATTAATTAACAAAATAGAATTTTTCTGTAAACTATTTAATTAATTTATCAACCAAATATATATATATTATATATATATATATATATATATATATATATATATATATAGTATATATATATATATATATATATATATATATGCTTAAATTAAGTATTACTGAATAGTAATGTTGATTACTGTAAAATGATATCTAATAACTATATTATTATATTTAGGTATTCTGCTGAAATGGATAGAAATTGGATGAGCTCTCTGGATAGATTGAGTGTTGAATATCGTAATGGAGTGTCTGAGTTTATGGAAGTCGCAAAGCAACACATTGATGCAGAAGGTCGTGTTCGTTGTCCATGTGCAAATTGTTTGAATAGGAAAAGGAAGCGGTTAGATGAAGTTCATAATCATTTATACATGCCAGGAATATCATCCACTTACCGTACGTGGATTTATCACGGTGAGCAGTATCATTCTCAGTCACGGTTTTTTGATGTCGGCGAAGGGAGCAGAGTAGTTACAATCAACCTGCAAACGATGATATCGCCGATATTTTGCATGACTTACAAGGTCCACAACTTGGTCATAGTGTTAGTGGCGACATGCCAGTGTTAAGTGGAAATGATCAAAACTTATTTAGTGAGCTACTTGATGAGGCAAAAAAAATTCCATTCGAAGGTGCTGGAATGTCGATCTTGAATTTCGTTGTGAAATTATTACACATTAAAGTGATCAACAGAATGACCAACAAAAGTATCGATATGATGTTAGAGTTACTGGCCCAAATGTTACCGGTTGGAAGCGAATTGCCTAAGTCGTACTACGAGGCAAAGAAAATGTTGCGTGATCTGGGAATGGGGTATGAATCCATTAATGCTTGTAAGTTTGATTGTGTATTATTTCGTGCCGAGTATGAATCACTTGAACATTGTCCGATATGTGGTGAAAGTCGGTACAAAGTCCGTGGTATGGGGAAGAAAGTGCCTCAAAAGATATTGCGATATTTCCCTTTAACGCCCAGGCTGCAGAGATTGTTCATGTCACGACACACAGCGACTGATATGATGTGGCATCATGAAAAGAGGATCGGTGCGGAGGGCATACTTAGACATCCTGCGGACGGAACCGAATGGAAGGAATTTGATGACATGTACCCCCGTTTCGCTGAGGACCCCCGTAATGTCAGGTTAGGTCTTGCCTCTGATGGTTTTAACCCATTTGGGAATATGTACAACTCTTAATTATAGCATCTGGCCCGTTATTGTCATTCCATATAACTTACCTCCATGGAAATGTATGAAGGATCCGTTCATGTTTATGTCATTGCTTATCCCTGGTCCACGTTCACCTGGTAAAGATATAAATATTTACCTGAGACCATTGATCGAGGAGTTACAAACATTATGGAATGTGGGTGTGCATACCTATGATGCAGCTTCAGAGCAGTATTTTCAGATGCATGCCGCATTATTATGGACCATTAATGATTTTCCAGCCTATGGTTCATTATCTGGATGGAGCACTAAGGGATACATGACATGTCCAGTTTGTGCGGATCATACACCTTCGCAACGATTACGGAATAAAATCGGATACACGGGGCACAAGAGATTTCTTGAGTCGAGTCATCCTTGGCGGAGGAGTAAATTATTTAACGGGCAACATGAACCTCAGAGTAAGCCCAGTCGATTGTCTGCATTTGACATACTTTGCCAACATCAACAGCTCAAAGACAGCACACCAGGTAAACATCCTAATAATAGTTATAAAAATCGAAAACGGTTACCTGAAGAGTTGAATTGGACAGGAAAAAGTATTTTCTTTGAGTTAGAATATTGGGGGACTCTGAGTTTGCGACATAATTCGGATGTAATGCATATAGAGAAAAATATTTGTGAGAGTTTAGTGGGTACACTATTCAATATTCCGGGTAAGACAAAAGACACTGTAAATGCTAGATTGGACCTACAAGATCTTAGAATTCGCAGTGAATTGCATTTACAAGACTCCTCTCGAGGTTTTATTAAGCCTCCTGCTAGTTATGTGCTCAATCAATCGGAGAGAAAATCATTCTGTGATTGGCTGAAAATGGTTAAATTCCCTGATAATTATGCATCCAATATGGGCGTTGGGTCAGAGATGATACAATAACGGGATTAAAGAGTCACGATTGTCATGTGCTGCTCGAGATTCTCCTTCCTGTTGGCATTCGACCTTATCTCCCCCCGAATGTATGTGACGCCGTACTTGATCTATGTGGCTTCTTTAACAATTGTGTCAGAGGACATTAAGCACATCTGTTATTGACGACCTTGAGCGAGGAATCGTGATAATCCTATGCAAGCTGGAGCGAATTTTGCCACCCGCTTTCTTTGATATTATTTTGATCCTAACATTAGACATTTCAGTTTGTTATATTAACACATATATTTCATTGTCAGATTATTAATCAAGTGGAAAATGGTCAATTGGACTCGCAATCATCGTTGGTTTCTTTGGCTTATGGGGCTCAAATGCAGGCGTATGAGTACAGTGGATGTATTGTCAACGGAGTTAGATTTCATACCGAACAGCGAGATGTTAATCATGTGACTCAAAATTCTGGAATTGTAGTCCAAGGAGAACACGGCTTAGATGTAATTGACTTCTACGGCGTATTGCAATCGGTCATTGAGTTCATATATCGACCCAGACGACATACTGTGCTATTCCAATGTAAGTGGTTTGACACTAATGCCAGAAAGAGGAGAATTCAAGTTAGTAATCATCTCACGTCAATTAATGTTCAACGTTGTTGGTACAAGAATGATCCATACATTTTTTGTACGCAAGCACGTTCAGTGATATATATACCTGATCCTAAGTTAGGAACTGGATGGATGGTGGTAGAAAAGTTACAACATAGGGCCATTTGGGACACGCAGGAGAAAGATAGAGTTGACATATCAGATGAAACACAAGAAGTCTCCGGCAATTTTGAAGTTCCTGAACAGATATTTGTTGGACCAACTGTCAACGTTCCTGAAAATATAACATTAACTCGATCTAGTACAGACGTTGAGCTAATTCCTCATTCTGAAGTGAGCGTTGAAGTAGCAAGTGAAGAACAATTTGACACTGAAGATGACTTCGATTCCAGTCACGAATCCTCAAATACCGACGATAATAGTGATTAATTATGAAGTTACAGTATTTTGTGATGGATGAATAATTTTATGGATTAATCTATGGTTGTTGATTTTAATTACTCTTTAGATATTGTTGAAATATTAACGTAATGATTAATAGTATAACTATGTAATGAATGAGTTTTTTGTTTCTGAGCCGAGGAAGAAGAGAAGCACTGGTTGCAGGGATGTAAAGGACATTTAGCGTCGATTACTTCGACGCTAAATGTCAATTACTTCGACGCTAATTGTTAGGCGGGTTATTGAAAAATTAGGGTTTTTTTCCGGGAAATTTAATTTTTATGTAGCGTCGAAATACTATATTCGACGCTATATGTCTTACATTTAGCGTCGCCAATTTTAATGTCGACGCTATATGTCTTTAATTTAGCGTCGAATACAGTATTTCGAAGCTATATGTCTCTACTTTAGCGTCGAATATAGTATGTCGACGCTAATTAAAAATTAAATTTCCCGGAAAAAAAACCCTAATTTTTCAATAACCCGCCTAACAATTAGCGTCGAAGTAGTGCGACGCTAAAAGTCAATTATTTCGACGCTAAATGTCCTTTAAATCCCTAAAACCAGTGCTTCTCTTCTTCCTCGGCTCAGAAGCAAAAACTCATTTCTCATTCTCCAACAGTGACGAACGAAGGAAATCAACAGGTAAGTCTCCTTTGTTGATTTAAAATTGTTTATGAGGATGAATTTGATGAATTTGATGAATTTGAGGATGAGTTTGATGATATTATTGATGAAATTGATGAATTATGTTTTGATGAAATTGATGATGATGATGATGATGATGATTCTGGGCAAGAACAGCAGCATTTGCTGCTGTTCTTGCCCAAGAACAGCAGCAAATGCTGCTGTTCGTCTTCAAAATCATCATCATCTTTGGTTAATATTTATATAATGTTAAGTTTGAATTTGTGCCCTCTTTGGTTAATTATAACTGTTTGATAAGTACCAATTCCAGTGAGCTCACGTTCGTGTGGCGTTCTCAAACGCGTTCGAACGGACCAATTCCAGTGAGCAAGCGTTCGTATGGCGTTCTCGACCGCGTTCGAACGGACCAATTCCAGTGAGTTCACGTTCGTATGTCGTTCTTTAATATGTTCGAACACCCACTTTACGTTCGAACGCGTTAAAGAACGACATACGAACGTGAACTCACTGGAATTGGTCCGTTCGAACGCGGTCGAGAACCCATACGAACGCTTGCTCACTGGAATTGGTCCGTTCGAACGCGTTTGAGAACGCCACACGAACGTGAGCTCACTGGAATTGGTCCGTTCGAACGCGTTAGAGAACGCCATACTCACGTGTGCATGAGAAGTCGTGTGATTGTGTGCTTCGTGGTTGGTGATATGTATCCCATTGATTGTGTGACTGTGTGTATGTACGTGTATGATGGAACTCGTAGATTATAATGGATAATCAATGCATATGTGAAATGAATAAATGAATGAATGAATTTGAAAACGAAAGTGAGCATTCGATGTTATAAGCGCTTTTGTTAAGTTGTATTGACTTGTATGGATATGTATGTATATGTATAGAATTTTGGAATTTGATGACGCTAATGCGACGGGTTTTTGCAGATGGCACCGGGCAATCGCAAACGGGCTACCGCGACTCCATCTATATCAGCAAGGGCAACTGGCCCTGGTGATTTCTCTGCTAGCACAGGTGAGTCCAGTACAGTGAAGGGTCGAGGACGCACCCGTGGCCTGGGGTTGGCTAAGTACGTTAAGGCTCACGGTCGTATCCGGATAGAGATATCAGATGATGGACACACTCAAGTCGGACAACATAATTCAGCGTTTAATACAGCCATAGGAGCTACAGCTCGATATGAAGCTCCCCAAAACTACGTATCTTGGAGAAAGATACCGTGGGAGACGAAACTGAACCAGCTATTCCCTTCGCTACTTGTAAGTTTTCGATATTGTTTGTTATTTAACATTTTTATTTTATACTTAGAGTTACTCGAATTTTCATGTAGGAATGGTTCGACTTCGATCTGACCCAAGTGAATGTCCAACAATATATTGACTACCACATGGGGAAAAGTTATAAAGATTATAGAACAAAAGTCTTGAAACCAATATTCGACGAACATGGACCTTCAAATGCTCCACAACACAAACCTGATTTTATAGAGGAACAAGACTGGACATTTTTATGTGAGCTTTGGTCGAGCAAAAAACACGAGGTAAATTTTGAAATAAACGGAAATTTATAATTGTCTTTGTTTTCGGTACTTACAGTGTTCGTGAATACAGGATAAATGTCACGCAAATGCGGAAAATCGAAGTCACTTGCGTTTTAACCACCGTGGAGGTTCGAAGCCATTTATCCAACATCGTGCCGAACATTCTGAGGTAAATATATCATAACGTAAAATTTAACAGTTAATTGTTTTTACTATCTGGAATAATATTGAATTTATTTTATGTTTATAACAGAGTAGCACATGTGAGGTGCAATCATTTCCAGATTTTTTCCGTGTGACGCATTACAATGACAAGAATAAATGGATAAATGAAGAAGCCGAACGCTGCTATGTAAGTTTCAGTTTTTAAAATAAAATAATTAATATTATATATGTTAAATTTTTTTCTCAAATTCTAATATTAACTTATTTTTTGAAACAGAACGAAATGATGGAACTCCAACATCAAACTCAGGAGACAGGGACCGACCCCATACCAGATGAGCAGCTGTCGCAATTGGTTTTCAAGAATCAGACAGCTTACAACGTTGGTCTTGGCACTCGTAAGAAGCCAACGTCATCTGCACGCAATAATGGTAATTCGGACAATGTCTCTCTTCGAGACGAGTTAGTCACCACAAAGACGAGCTGCAGCAGACTAAGGAGAAGCTACAACAGGTCACGGTGGACCACGAGAAGAAGATGATGGACCACGAGAAGAAGATGGAGCAGTTGGAACAACAACTGCTGGCTTTCCGTCAGATGTTCGAGGCCTCAATGAGTCATGGTGCATCGGGCTCCAGCGTCCCCCCATCACAGTAGCAATTAATTTTATATTTAGTTTTGTATAAACATTTTGAACAAATAGATTTAATATAATATTTCTTTTTTCTAAAACAAATTTCAATATAATATTTCGTCATTAATTACATTTTTTTTCAACTAAATTAAATATTTTAGACCAAAAAATAAGTAAATTACTAATTTTTTAAAAAATAAATTATTTACTTTTAGCGTCGAATATTTCGACGCTAATAGTATACAAAATGGCCGCTGTAAGCGTAAATATATTTCTTTTTAAATATATGTTAGCGTCGAAACTAGTTTCGACTCTAAAGGTGACTTTTAGCGTCGACAAATATCGACGCTAATAGTAAAAAACATGGTCGCTATAAGCTAGTTTCGACGCTAAAGGTGACTTTTAGCGTCGACCAATATCGACGCTAATAGTAAAAAACATGGTCGCTATAAGCTTACATATAATACTTTTTTAATATACTTTAGCGTCGAAAGGTTTCGACGCGAAAAGTTTGAATTTTTGCGTCGATATATTTCGTCGCCAAATATAAAATATAGCGTCGAAAATTTTACTTTAGCGTCGAAATAAATTGGACGCAGAATACTGTTTTTTAGCGTCGCATTTAATTATTTCGACGCTACAAGTGGTTTTCGTCGACATTTTATCGTCCATTTTTTGCGTCTAATTTTTTCGACGCTAAATATCATTTGCGTCGAAATCGTCACTTATGGCGTCGAAACAATTCGACGCTAAATGGTCTAATTCTTGTAGTGTATAGATCTTCAATAAACTGATGAATAGAGCTAATTATTCCCAACTTGATTTTCGGGTACACTAATCCCATCTTGATACTAAGGGTGCATTATGTGTGCAACTCCATTGATCACCCAACTTGATGATGAGCCTTATATAATAAAGACACAAATAATAGATATTTTCATTGGTAGAATGAAATATCAAATCCGACTACAGAAGCGTAAGATCACATGGTAATATTATCTAAGGTCATTAATCTTCGTGATAATACAATAGTGTCGTTATATCTTATGTCATGAGATCGCATGTTGACTTGTACAATAGTACTCATGATTCACTGGTATATCGTCATTCGACTAGCCACGTCCTATGAATAAATACTATATGATCTTGAGCTGATACCGTACGAAGTCATATGTGCTTTAAGAAGGAATCTGGCAACTTTAATAATAAAAGTTAGAGATGTTCCGAGGAAAGCCAAAACAGCCGATATCTTAGAGATATTAAATCCACAAGGTCGAGTTTTGAAATATATTGAGTGGTAAGGATGAGACCTAAGCATGATCACAGACTCGATAAGAAACATAAATATCGAAAATGAATGAGATGACATGCTCAAAGTGTATTCTAACAGGTTCATATGTTTTACCACTTCATTCATCGACTAGGGGTCATGGCATGCTGCTAGGCGTTTACTCATGATCTGTAGGATATCATATAGATGAAATATTAAAGAGTGGATATCATCCCACTGCTACTCGATAATGAACCTAGGACGGTCGCACAAATATAATTCTCGTCAAATAAGTTTAGGACATTCAGAATGTTTCGAAAATATTAATTTAATTTATAAATTCGAAATATAAAATAAAATAAAATTTAGAATCAATTATTTAAATAGATATTCGATATTTGTTCTAAGATTATTCAAAAAATGATTTTTTCTTTGATCTTCAATCTAAACTCTAACTATCCAATAAAGAATTTTTTTTTTTTCTTTATTTTCAAAGTGGGAGCAATTCCAAAACTTGTATGTTATCTCTACTACTTGTTACTTGCTTGTTGTCATTCACAAATGATAGCTTGAAATTAAGCAAAATCTCACTCCTTCACCCTTGCATTTTCGGCAAAAATGAGGAAGAGCAAGTGGTGACTATTTCTTTATATATTTTTGCCACAAAGATAGAAAGATCTTCTGAATTCCAAAATTTGGGCCTTGGTCTTTCTTAATTGGGCTGGCCTAGGTTATATGATATGGAATTGATTAAATTTGTTACTTGAATTCCCATCCAACACAATGGCATGATTTTTGAAGTTCAAATTTGACCAGGTTAGGTGTGGATTTAGGGAAAATACTTAATATGAAAGTTGTAGTCATATGTCTAAGATTTCCAACAATGTTGAAATCACTAAAAAATGACATCTGTAGTTCAAGATATCGTTAAAATACTGAGATCTAATATGAGTATCGATACATCAATATATGTGCTGAAACTGAAAAATTTGTCATGAGCTTTCGGTAAAGGTTATATGGGTAATTATCCCATTAATTCACGATCATAAGTGTAATAATATTTCTTGCATGGAAAATACGAGCATGTTGCACACGTCATGATAACTGGGGTATTACACATATAATTTGGTTCAATATAATTTATTACATCTTTATAATTTGTAAAATATATCAAACATCACTCAATTTTTGACCACTAATGAATTTGGATAATTCAAATAAATTATAAAAGCTTTTTTTTAACAAAAAATCATTGGGAATTATAACGTTTTTATAAAAAAAAAAATTAAAGCTAATTTAAAAGGGACTAAAAAATATTGAGAATGATACTCTGATTGAAATTTTGAACTTTTTATGAAATATTATAATTAAATTTGTGTTTTTAAAAAAAAAAATTAAATTTCTTAGGTGAATTGAACATATATCAAGAACAAAATCTTAGAGGGTTAGGGCTTCAAAGTTGGGCCATTCTGATCAAAGAAGACGATATTTTACTAATAAATTAGGTCATCACAAACAACACTAGAACAATTGGTAATGTGTAGACGTTCACAGCCAATGAACACGTTGGGCCATATAAATTTTACTTCCAAAATTACCTCACAAAATTAATTTATTTCATACCTTATAAGAACATAATTAATTTATTTTCTGTTATACAATCAATTACTTATGGTAAGTTCTATCAAAAAAAATTAAAATGAATTGCATCTCCTACTATCAAAGAACTCTTTATACGTAAAATAAACTCATATATAATATATATATATATATTATATATATATATATATTTTATTTATTTTTATTGCTAGTTATATTTTCTTAAGAAAATAATAGTATATCATTTGTATATCATTCACTAAATTCTATTTATTTTATTAAGTAATTTAACTTGAAAATATTTATAAGATGTAGATACAAATTTAAAGAATAAAAATATCAAATTAATAGTTTTCATACATTTATAATCATATGTTTATATATGTGTACTTATTGTGTATATTTAGGTCCCAAAGGGCGTGACTTGATGGTGTAGAGTTTATGGTCTGATTTTCAGGTTATGTGTTCGAATTCAGAGAGTGTGTTTCTTGTAAGAGTATGAGACAATTGAGGGTTTTGTCTGCTCCGCTTAAACCCATAATGGATAGTTTGACAATGAGATTTCCAACGATTTCAAAAAAACGTGGCCTAGCTAACTTCCTCTTAATAAAAAATTTGACAGTAGATTAGATTAAGCCTAATGATACTACACTTAATATAAAACTCAAATAATTTAGCACTTAACATGTCATTTAGTAATAGGTGGTGCAAGATTAGCACACTACTAATATTTGACGAAGTCAACTAATACATTATATTGGACAAGTAATGTCATAAAAGAATCCAAATTATGAAATGTTACCCATTAGAGTAAACTAATACTTATAAACTAATACTTTTGATAGTAAGTATTGGGTAGTGGAATAGTGACAATAGCAGTAACGAATAATTTTCTTTGGTTAGTTTGTAGATTTTTTAAAATGAAGAACTTAAAAGTTCTAATTCTAAAATATACTTATATTATTTTTTTAAGAAGAAGCATTAAGAAAAAAATGGGAAAAAATATTATAATATATATAACTGAAATGAAAACTTCAAAACAAAAATGAAAAAAGAAAACGGAGAAAACAGAAAATCTACAATACAACGGAGGTACCACGTCATCCGTGTAATAATCCAACAATTCATTGCCACGCTTGTTAAAATATTAAAAAACAACTAAAAAGATATATATTAAATCATACATATCATTTACTAATTTGTTGGTGATACCACATCACTCTTGTCTCTATTGCACCAAAAAATTACTCGAAACCCCTTCACCCAACCACATGCACACTCAAAACAAATAAGAATATAAAAATAAAAAACCACATGTACAGTATGGTCGTTAGCTACAGGACCACAAATCTCCAAATTATTTGTGATAGAGCCATTAGAATCAAGGGGACAAGTTGTGCAAAATTATATATGCATGGATGGATGGTTGGCATGAAGCCAACAAGGGTTATGGTCATTAGCTTTCAAAACATATAAAATCTTTAACCCTAGAATGCCACATGCTACCTCAGTATGTTTCCACGTTTCTAGGGTTGCCGAAAGTGGAGAAGATCAAGAATCTTGATATCCAAGATGTAGATATGGATCACTAGAACTTTAGCTTTTGTTTTCTTTTACATCCCATTATGGGTTACCCAACAAAAAATAAAAGGAGTGCAAGTAGAAGATGCTTATCATCATCATCATCATCATAATTCGAGATGCAACTTGTTGTTGTGGTTTCATATGCCTACTGGCTACTGCCTTTGCTTTTGTATAAAAAAAAGAAAAAAAAGAAAAAAAAGAAAAAGAAAAAAAAACAATTGTCAATATGGTTTCAATTCTCAGGATTTAACATGTGTTGTGTTTAAGTATGTAAGCAATGCCCTCATCTCCCACTTCCGGGGAAAGCCTACATTCCATCTCAAAAACTACCCCACTTCCACAATTCGTTAATTTCCCACTTAACAACTTATAAGATATGGTTCGCTTTTGAAATTTATTAGTCCAACAACCTCGCTTGCCTTCTCATGGTTTTTTTTCCCCTTTTAACATGGATTGTAAGCCACCTAAAATTAATCGAGGGGGCTCAACCCTTATAAGTAGAGATGATAAAAATCTATGCAGAGATAGAAGTCTCTACGGCTCTATATACACTATAAGAAAATGTACCTTTAGCGTCTAAGCATTTAGCGTCGAAACTAATTTCGACGCTAATAATTATTTTTAGCGTCGATTAATATATTCGACACCAAATATCAAACTTTTAGCGTCGAAATTCATTTTGGACGCAAAATGGTCTATTTTTAACGTCGAATATTCAATACGACGCTAAAAGTTGTAATTTTAGTGTCGAACTTATGTCGACGCTAAAGATTTTTAACTATTCCCCTTACCTTTGGCGTCGAATTAATTTGCGACACTAAAATTACAACTTTTAGCGTCGAAGTTAAGTATTCGACGCTAAAAATCTGACATTTAGCGTTGACTAGTTTTGCGATGACAATACCACCGATAGTCCCTTTACCTTTAGCGTCAAAATTTAATTTCGACGTTAAATGTCACATTTTTAGTGTTGAATTCCTTTAATTCGACGCTAAAACTATATTAAAATGCAGCACCACCAACACTTCTCTCACCTCTGCTCTTTCTCCCATCCTCTGCAATCTTAGTTTCTCATCTGCAACCACACAACTCTCCTACAAATTTTCAATAAAACTCCAATTAATTTTCCATAAGGTAAGTTTTCTTTCATATCTCTTTATTATTTTTCTTTATATTTGCAAAGAATAAGTACTCTCACTTAATTAATTTCAGTTTAATCTTTCTAAAAAATTATGGTTTTCATTTTTTATAATTATGTATATTATATACCTTGTGTTAATGGTTTATGATGCATATATGTAGATTAGTTAATTAACTAAATATGTTTTAATTTGTAACTAATTAATTAATTAACTGAATATATATGTGTATGCTTAAATAAATAATTAATGAATTGGTGATATTGATGAGTGTAATATGATGTCTAATAATTATATTTTTATATTTAGATATTTGGCTGAAATGGATAGAAATTGGATGAGCTCGGTGGATAGATTGAGTGTTGAATACCGTAATGGAGTGTATGAGTTCATGGAATCGACAAAGCAACACATTGATGCAGAATGTCGTGTTCGGTGTCTATGTAAAAATTATTTGAATAGGAAAATGAAACGGTTAGATGAAGTTCATAATCATTTATACATGCCGAAAATATCACCAACTTACTGTATGTGGATTTATCATGGTGAGCAGTATAATTCTCAATCACGATTTATTGGTTCCGATGAAGGGAGTAGTAGTTACAATCAACCTGCAAATGATGAGATAATCGATGCTTTGCATGACTTACAAGGTCCATAAGTTGGTCATAGTGTTAGCGGTAACATACCACTATTAGGTGGAAATGATCAAAATTTATTTAGTGAACTACTTGATGAGGTAAAAAAAAAATACTATTTGAAGGTGTTGGGATGTCAATCTTGAATTTTATTGTGAAATTATTACACATTAAAGTGATCAATAAAATGACGAATAAAAGTATTGATATGATGCTAGACTTACTAGGGTAAATGTTACTGGTTGGAAGCGAATTGCCTAAATCGTATTACGAGGAAAATGAAATGTTGTGTGATCTGGGAATAAGGTATGAATCCATTGATGTTTGTAAGTATTATTGTGTATTATTTCGTACCGAGTATGAATCACTTGAATATTTTCCTATATGTGGTGAAAGTCGGTACAAAATCTATGGTATAGGGAATAAAGTGCCTCAGAAGATATTACGATATTTCTCATTAACGCTCAGGCTGCAGAGGTTGTTCATGTCATGATACACATAGACTGACATGATGTGGCATCATGAAAAGAGGATCGGTGCGAAGGGCATACTCAGACATCCTGCGGATGAAACTGAGTGGAAGAAATTTAATGACATGTACCCCTGTTTCGCTGAGGACCCCCGTAATGTCAAGTTAGGTCTCGCCTCCAATGGTTTTCACCTGTTTGGGAATATGCAAAACTCTTACAACATGTGGCCCGTTATTGTTATTCCATATAACTTTCCTCCATAAAAATGTATGAATGATCCATTCATGTTTATGTCATTGTTTATCCCTGGCCCACGTTCCTCTGGTAAAGATATGAATATTTACTTGAGATCATTGATCGAGGAGTTACAAACATTATGGAATGTGGGTATGCATACATATGATGCAGCTTCTCAGCGGTATTTTTAGATGCATGCCGCATTATTATAGACCATTAATGATTTTCCAGCTTATGGTTCATTATCTGGATGGAGCACTAAGAGATACATGACATGTCCAGTTTGTGCGGGTCAAACACATTCGCAGCGGTTACAAAATAAAATAGGATACACATGGCACATGAGATTTCTTGAGTTGAGTCATCTTTGGCGGAGAAGTAAATTATTCAACGGTCAACAAGAACTTCAGAGTATGCCCAGTCCATTGTCTGGATTCGACATACTTTGTCAACATCAATATCTCAGAGACATCATACTAGGGAAACATCCTAATAATAGAGATAAAATCGAAAATGTCAACCTGAAGAGTTGAATTGGATGAGAAAGAATATTTTCTTTGAGTTAGAGTATTGTGGGAGTTTGAGTTTGCGACATAATTTGGATGTAATGCATATAGAAAAAAACATATGCAAGAGTTTAGTGGGCACACTGTTCAATATTCCAGGTAAGACGAAAGATACTGTAAATGCTAGATTGGACCTACAAGTTCTTAGAATTCGCAGTGAATTGCATTTACAGGTCACTTCTCGAGGTCTTATTAAGCCACCTGCTAGTTACGTGCTAACTCAATCAGAGAGAAAATAATTCTGTGATTTGGCTGAGAATGGTTAAATTTCCTGATGATTATGCATCGAATATTTGATGTTGGGTTAGGACTGATAAGATATCTGGGTTAAAGAGTCACGACTGTCATGTGCTTCTAGAGATTCTCCTTCCTGTTGACATTCGACTTTATCTGCCATCAAATGTATGCAACGTCGTACTTGACCTTTGTGGTTTCTTCAAACAATTATGTTATAGGACATTAACCACATCTGTTATTGACGAACTTGAGCGAGGAATCGTGATAATCCTATGTAAGCTGGAGCGAATATTGCCACCCGTTTTTTTGATGTGATGGTACATCTGGTTAGTGTGGAATTAAATTTAGATACGTCTCAGGAGTAAAAATTCCTTACACTACCATCTCTGGACAATAATTCCACTTGGTTAGTCAAAAATTTATTATTGGTTTGTATGTATTTTTTTTAAAAAAAAACACCAAAGAAAATCAACACAATTTTTTTTTACACACAAAAGAATAATAAAATAAAAAACAACATTTTTTTTTTTGTATATAAAACAACAACACAAAAATAAAAATATTTTTTTTGAAAGGAAAACACAAAAACGAAAACTATGTAATCAACCATCCTCTTCCCCAACCAAATTGAGACATTGTCCCCAATATCTGAATAAAAAGAAGTAGAATTTAAAAGACATCACTTGATTAGTGTTGAATTGACAATTGAATTTATGACTATTTAAAAGAAAAAAGTTACAGATTAAGATTCAAATCCGCTCTACGTTTCTTATTACGATTATTATCAGACCAGTTCTAATATGAGCCCTAATCGCCTCCAACGCCGACCTTCTTTTTTGGAATTTGATAACCATAGAGAACTGAAAAGATGCTGTGGTCTTCAAGATTTTCTCTCGAGAAAACAAGAAACATATTTCTCCATTGGCTATCTTGGGATGCCTCATCGGAATTGTAACCTCCGGAATAGGCTGAGGAGGTTTGAAAACCATCTCTACAAACGACCGAAACCCTGACTCCGTCGGAGGACTGGGCGTCGGCGGCTGCCATGCTGGAGGAAACCAATTAATTACTTTAGGCAAGAATCAAATCTAATTAATGCAATCATACTACTCACTCACTGAATAAGGAATGTAGAAAAGGCATGACGTCCCCGCAAACCACGCATTCAATTGAAGTGATTGGTTGGAACATTGTCAATGATTCTTTGCAAAATATTATTAGTTTAATAAAAAAGCATATATACTTTAAACTGCTTTAGTGCCCTATTAGATCTTTTGGTGGGGATGCATTATTCATGGGGATGTGTTGAGCTTTCATTGGTTAATGCTTTAATTTGATTACTATTTGATCTTCTTTTCCTTTCGCTTTTTCTAAAGGGACCATCCATTATAGATAGATTATTGTTTGATTGAGCTTTGAAGAGTAGTCACAGTTGAATATTATTGGTACAAAATGATCAATGGCATCTTTGCTCTAGGTTCTTGCAAATGATCATGTACATTCCATTTTGTCACAACAATTAAATTCATGGCATCATGCAACTTACCATTTTGAAAAAAAAAATGGTGTCATTTTTTTTATTAATGCATTTTCAATCTATGAAAGTCATTTTTATCATTGTACACACTTAATATTTAGCTTACTTGTTGTCATAAACCTTTAGCGTCGAAAATAATATCGACGTAAAAAATTCGACTTTTAGTGTCGATTTTAAATTCGACGCTAAAAGATTATCCTTTAGGTTCGAAAAAAATTTACGCCGCTAAAAGTTTAACATTTTGCGTCGAATGTTAAAATCGACGCTAAATGGCTTATTAGCGTCAAAATATTTTCGACGCTAAAGGTCTATTTTCTCGTAGTGTTATCTTAGTTTCAAAATTGTGTTAATAAATGTTAACTTCAGCTAAACAGTTCATAAATGTGTTAATTGTTTTATTTCATCAAGAAAGCAATGAAAGACCTTCTGAAAAAAATGAATTCAGATTAATATGAATGGACATTTTATAAATATATGTTATTAATTCATTACAAAGAAAACAAATAATATGAATGTCCCTATGGTATTTATAGAGACCAACTTTCGCATGGTGGATAACTATTTATTAAGTCTTGAAAAGGATGAGAATAAAGCCCGATGATTAGTAAAAACATCCCCCAAAACTAATAATTATATTAATTTGTTACACAAATCACTGTTACGAATTGAACTTATGACATACTTTATAGAGTAAGATGTCTTGACGAAATGAATTAAAGCTTTTATGTAAGTATAAACTAAGTTTGGAAGGAAAATATATGTAACTGAACGATTTATTAAGGAGAGAAATTAATGCAAGTCCAAATTCAAATCACTGTGGAAAAGTTCCAAAAATCATAAAAGCTAACAAGTAATGAAGCCATTCAATATATATTTGACCAAATTCAACAGAGAGCATGCATGGACTGAGAGCCACAGCTAGCTAGCTGTGAAGAGATAAACGGATTGGAGAGACAGACACATTTAGAATTACAAGACGCATTGGTAACAGTTACTGAATAAATGATTCTGGCTCTGGTTAGGGGGATGGGCTACTATCCTTTTGCATTATCTCCTTTATCTCCTTTTAATGGTTATGATTTAGTCAAAATAAATCTAATGGCCATTATTTTGCCAACTCAAAAGTCAAGCCAACTTTTGGATCAAATTCATTAATGTGTTGTCAAGATTTTGACCCTTAGATTTATCTTGATTAAATCCTAACCTTTAAAAGGAGATAAATGATATAAATGTGAAAGGATGATAGCCCAATCCCTGGTTAGGTTCTCTTGGGAAGTTATCAAATTAAAGTGATAATGTCCTTACTCTTTAGAATTTTTTTATAATAAATTCATAATGGGTGGTACCACTACACAAGACTCCTATATAAAAGGGATTTGAAAAAGGTCTTGATTATCATAATCATATTTTTAGAGAAAATGATAATTAATTACTTTACAGATTATTATAATGATATTTTAATACCTACAGTTTCAAAAATACAATCTTTAATTTATGTCATTTAGGGGTGACAACGGATCGGGTATTGTACGAGATGTAAATATCCGTAATCACCTTGTTCAATTAACAGGTATGAAAATTATTCTCTTATCAACTCCTAACGTATTGGACTTCTATGGACTCCCGTAAGGGTCCCTGTTTATACATAGATTTTATCTCTACTTGAACAAGGATGTCAATATACGTATTTGATCCGTCCAACCAACGGCTACAAGAAATTTTCTTCTTACCCGCCCTGAACATACTGGACCATCGCGGACCCCATCTCCACAGGGATTTTTGCCATCCCTAAATATATTTGGTTAATTTTGAATCATTTTTCATCTAATATGTGTTAAATGACTTGAATACTACAAAAATTATTCAAAAAATATTTAATGGCTGTGATTAAAACTTAGATTTTATAAAAGAGGAAGGGAATAAAGTTATATTTTTAAAATTGAAGAGATTAATATATCATTATGAAAAATTTATAGGTTACTTTGGTGTGATTTCCCTATTTTGTAAGTGTGTTAAAATAATAATGTATTGTATAGTGACCAATAGGAGATAAACCCACATTTATTCCATATGTGATGATGCTTCTGTCTCCTCTCTCTCTCTCATTCTGTTTCTATATAAAGCCCCAACATCCCTTCTACTTCTTCATACCAAACAAAGCAAAGGAAAACAAATCAGTGTTCCAATCTAATGGAACAGAAACCCCAAAAAAAAAAAAAAAAAAACAGTTTTGTTTCAGCAGTGCAGCCAGCAAGCATCTTGGGTTGATGTATCAAGAGGGTTTGAAATAAATAAATAATTAATAAAAGGGTAAGAGGAGGTGACAGAAGAGAGTGAGCACACATGGTATTTTCTTGCATATATCTTCATGCTTGAAGCTATTTGTGCTCACTCTCTATCTGTCACCCCACCCACACCTTCACTCTCTCTCTCTCTCTATATATATTTTTTTCTTTAAAAATTATGCATGTCTTTTGGCTTACAGTTAATATTATTTGCTTTTGGAACCTGGATTTAATGTTGAGATTTTTTTATAAATTGTGATAGATTGTTATTAGAATAGAATTTATAGTTAATTGAATCTTAATGATTTATTGGTGTACATGCATGTTTTTTGGCTAGAAGATTATAGAATGTTTTAAGTACAAAAAACATCATTTTTTTAGTATTATCTGCCAATTCCTCATGATTTGCCCTAAATTAATCTGCTTTTGGATGTTTTGCTTCTTCATTTTAGGGCCTGGGTTTGAATTGTTTGAGTTTCTTCTATTTTTATTTTGGGTAGTTAATATATATATATATATAGAGAGAGAGAGAGAGAGAGAGAGAGTGTGTGTAATCATCAATATATGTGACCCTAATTAAGGATTTTTTTTGTTCTCAGCCATTAAATTATATTCCTTATCTTAAATGGTGGATCTCTTATGCCATAAATGGTGGATCTGATGCTAAAGGACTTCCTTCCAAGCTCATACATAATTCTCTCTTTTATTGATCTCTATATATATTTCAAGATGACTACGTGCTTCAATTGGGCATTGATATTTTCTATAAATTAAGAAGCTCTGCAGCTGCTAGTTGGATCAACTTGTTCTTGATTAAAAGAAAGACAATAGATTGTATTTTTGAAGCGTGAATTACATTTTCTTTAAAGTATTTATTGTCCTTAATTTGTTATCATAATATAACAAAATTAAGAAATCACATATAACACTTTTGTGATTTCAGAAAGAAGATAGAGAAAAGGGAGAGAGAGTGATAAACGTTTTGTAGGGAATCATCTTTAAATAAAATTGAAAATATATGATCTAATAGACAGATCACTTGAGAATAGATATACTTAGACTTCAATTCCAATGACTGTATCTGTTTAAAGCAAACCAACTGTTACACTGTTTAAGTCTAATAATCACACTTATTGATTATAAATAATCAAAACTGTATCTGTTTAAAGCAAACCAACTGTTACACTGTTTAAGTCTAATAATCACACTTATTGATTATAAATAATCAAAACTGTATTTGTTTAAAGCAAACCAATTGTTACACTGTTTAAGTCTAATAATCACACTTATTGATTATAAATAATCAAATTAATTCAAAAAATTAATTAAAATAATTAATTTGAAAAAATTAATTAATTATGTAATCCGCAAACACGCGCCATGTGCGCGGTGGTCAAGTGCTTATTTTTGACATAAAAATATATATTTATATATGTAGTTAATTATGAACTCAAGACAAATGCTAAATATTTTCCAATTTAAACTATAAAACTTTTAATTCTTTATAAACTCTCCTTTTATTTTTTATAATTCTAATGTGAGATTACAAAATATTACAATCTACTACAACACGAATCAATTATCTAAGTGACATGGTTCGAGTTTTTTGTGTGCATTTTTCGGGTTTTTATTCTCATCTTGATGATGAGAATCAAAAAATTTATTGATCATATGCCTTCAAGAACTTTTCATTAGGGTTTCGCTCTTTCTTCACTGGTACTTTTGATTGGAAAATAGAATGTATTTAGTTATTGTCGATGATACATTATCATAATTATATCATATCAAAATGTTATACAAATACTAGCTCACTTTGTTAAGACACTCATACTCTGAATAAAAACTCATGTAATTATTAGTCTTTGGATCGTGTTTTCATAGTCTTTAAACATGGTTCTATTAGTATTTTGGACTTATTCTCACGTAATTTTTAGCCTATGATCTGTTAAGTGAAAGCTAATATTTCTATAAATACGGCATGAGTGTTCTTGAGAATCATTCAAATGAGGATTCCTTGCTCAAATCAAAGATGTTCATTTCTACACATATCATCTATACCACACAAAAAAAAAAAAAAAAATGTTAATACAATGTTATTTATTTTTTAACATACTAAAATGTGTTATTTTTATCCTCTAGTGTGTGTATATATAGGAATAGATTTAGACCATCAAACGGTTGATTGTAAATATGTGTCTATATATCCTCAAGGAGAAAATCTACAATATAACGGAAGTATCACAACATTCGTGCGACAATCTAATAATTCATTGGCACGCGTGCTAAAATATTAAAAAATAACTAAATATATGAGTATTAAATCATAAATATCATTTATTAATTTATTAATAATACCACGTCACCCATACTTCGTTGCACTAAAGAATTACTGATCGTCAAGATATGTAAGAATGAATATATAGCAGTGCCTGGTGCCCCTATAATGTTCTTTCCATTATTGTTCAATATTGTAAGTTATATTCCTTATCTTATATTGTGGATCTCTTTTGTCATACTTCAATATATGATGGATCTGATGCTAAAGAACTTCCAAGCTCATACATAATTCTCTCTTTGACTGATCTCTATATTATCACTACATTTTTCAATTAGGATCCTTTATACTTGTCTAATTTTTTAGTGCTACCATCCAACGACATATACGCATGCAATATAATTATTAATTTTCTATATAATTTTTTATATATGTCACGTGTCATTAGGTGATAAACAATGAGAGATACGTGAGAAAAAACAAAGAGATGATCCTTATCTTTTTTTTTACCTTGCGAAATCGAATCGAGAGTGAAGGATGGGAGCTCAAAGACGAGAGTGAAGTAAATTTTTAGAAGTCAAAATTTAAAAGGAAAATATTTTTATTTTTTGATTAAGGTGAAGTAAAACAATTAAAGTGGTGTATAATGTTGAAAATTTTGTTGCCCTGAGGTTGGTGTTGTAAATCTTGACTAAGTTTCAGCTCATCCTTTAACGTGGAGAGAGCCAGCCACGGCAGAATTTTCATAGGATCCGTCTAAATATCAAGTAATTAATTTGTTTATGTATGATATTTTGATAATTTTAAAGGGGCTTTGGTGAAATTTTGTATGATTCTTTTAAACAGTGGAAGTGTGGAAATTAACTATTGAGGGTCTAGATTTTGTAGGATTATTTTATATTTTAAAAGTTTTTGAATATTCAATCATGAGTTTAAGAATTTTTTAAAAATCTTGTTGTATTTTATTAGGATTTTAAAAAGTCCATTAAAATATGAGGATATTTAAAAGTTCATTGATTTTAAATATTTTCATTGAATGATGAATTTCAAAAAATTTAAAAAAATCAATCAAAATAAAATATTGACATAAGAGATTTCTTATCTTAGCAATAATTAATAAAAAAAATATTTGATTGAAGTTTTGATTATCATATGTACTAATAAAATACATGTCTAGATTTTATTTTTTAAAAGATAATCATAAATTATAAAAAATTTAAACACAATCATTAAGTGTCCTATACAAATAAAAAGCTCATTATGAAATATTCTTCTTATCCAAGAGATTCGACAAACCCCCTTTTTTTTTTCTTACAAACCAATGTTCATATCTCTCAATTTTTTAATTTTATTTCCATTTTTTTCAAGATTTTTATATTTATCACATTCGTTAATAAAACCAAATGTTTGCCGCCACTTGTAATTAAACAAAATTATTCTATTCAAATTCTAACATGCACGCCACTTGTTTTTTAGGATTTCTTTATACATGAGATTTTTTGTGAAATTTTCTTTCACTTTTAAAATCAAGTCTTGAGATTTTCAATTTTCGTTATTATAATAGTAGAAGATAATTTAGGGTTGAAATAATTTTTATTTCACCGTATGTCTTTTAACCAAATTTTAATTTAAAATTTTTATTATTAAAATATTCCATGTACTTGTTAAAATCTAACGAAATCCTGATAAAATGATTCCTTAAAATATGTGTGAGTCCGGATGGAATGAAACAATTCATGTATTATTTTTTTAAAAAAAAAAAAAAAAAACACTGAAGGATTGTTCTTGTCAAAAAATTGATGTTTAGATATTTTATACCAAGTTTACACTTGATTCAAATTTCACTCAAGTGAATTTGAATTCCAATAAGTAATTAAATACTTTACTAATTTCTAATATGTAATTAATATTATTAAGATGGTTGAAAACATGTATTTTTATGTTAATCAATGTATTTTTATGTATATGCATTATATGCTTTTGCTCCACATATTATATTATATACTTTAGAAAGTATTAAATGCAGTATACAATATGCGAAAGTATATATTGTCACTCAAAAATAATATATATATATACTATATATATATATATATATAATATATATATATATATATATTATAGATATATATATAATATAAGAAAATTTTCTACAAAAATTCTATATGAAAATACTTAAGTTTATTGTTGGAAATTAATTTTGTGTTAATATCACTACAAGAATTAGACCATTTAGCGTCGAATTTATTCGACGCCATAAGTGACTATTTCGACGCAAATGATATTTAGCGTCGAAAAAATTAGACGCAAAAATGGACGATAAAATGTCGACGAAAACCACTTTTAGCGTCGAAAAAATTAAATGCGACGCTAAAAAACAGTATTCTGCGTCCAATTTATTTCGACGCTAAAGTAAAATTTTCGACGCTGTATTGTATATTGGCGACGAAATATATCGACGCAAAAATTCAAACTTTTAGCGTCGACACATTTCGACGCTAAAGTATATTAAAAAAGAATTATATGTAAGCTTATAGCGACCATTTTTTTACTATTTGGCGACGAAATATATCGACGCAACAATTCGAAATGTGTCGACGCTAAAGTATATTAAAAAAGTATTATATGTAAGCTTATAGCGACCATGTTTTTACTATTAGCGTCGTAATTTTTCGACGCTCAAAGTCACCTTTAGCGTCGAACCGCGTCGACGCTAACATATATTAAAAAAGAAATATATGTACGCTTACAGCGGCCATTTTGTATACTATTAGCGTCGAAATATTCGACGCTAATAGTAAAAAATTTTTTTTTTAAAAATTAGTAATTTACTTATTTTTTGGTCTAAAATATTTAATTTAGTTGAAAAAAAATGTAATTAATGACGAAATATTATATTGAAATTTTTTTAGAAAAAAGAAATATTATATTAAATCTATTTGTTCAAAATGTTTATACAAAACTAAATATAAAATTAATTGCTACTGTGATGGGGGGACGCTCGAGCCGATGCACCATGACTCATTGAGGCCTCGAACATCTGACGGAAAGCCAGCAGTTGCTGTTCCAACTGCTCCATCTTCTTCTCGTGGTCCACATCTTCTTCTCGTGGTCCATCATCTTCTTCTCGTGTCCACCGTGACCTGTTGTAGCTTCTCCTTAGTCTGCTGCAGCTCGTCTTTGGGGTGACTAACTCGTCTCGAAGAGAGACATTGTCCGAATTACCATTATTGCGTGCAGATGACGTTGGCTTCTTACGAGTGCCAAGACCAACGTTGTAAGCTGTCTGATTCTTGAAAACCAATTGCGACAGCTGCTCATCTGGTATGGGGTCGGTCCCTGTCTCCTGAGTTTGATGTTGGAGTTCCATCATTTCGTTCTGTTTCAAAAAATAAGTTAATATTAGAATTTGAGAAAAAATTTAACATATATAATATTAATTATTTTATTTTAAAAACTGAAACTTACATAGCAGCGTTCGGCTTCTTCATTTATCCATTTATTCTTGTCATTGTAATGCGTCACACGGAAAAAATCTGGAAATGATTGCACCTCACATGTGCTACTCTGTTATAAACATAAAATAAATTCAATATTATTCCAGATAGTAAAAACAATTAACTGTTAAATTTTACGTTAGGATATATTTACCTCAGAATGTTCGGCACGATGTTGGATAAATGGCTTCGAACCTCCACGGTGGTTAAAACGCAAGTGACTTCGATTTTCCGCATTTGCGTGACATTTATCCTGTATTCACGAACACTGTAAGTACCGAAAACAAAGACAATTATAAATTTCCGTTTATTTCAAAATTTACCTCGTGTTTTTTGCTCGACCAAAGCTCACATAAAAATGTCCAGTCTTGTTCCTCTATAAAATCAGGTTTGTGTTGTGGAGCATTTGAAGGTCCATGTTCGTCGAATATTGGTTTCAAGACTTTTGTTCTATAATCTTTATAACTTTTCCCCATGTGGTAGTCAATATATTGTTGGACATTCACTTGGGTCAGATCGAAGTCGAACCATTCCTACATGAAAATTCGAGTAAAAATAAGTATAAAAATAAAATGTTAAATAACAAACAATATCGAAAACTTACAAGTAGCGAAGGGAATAGCTGGTTCAGTTTCGTCTCCCACGGTATCTTTCTCCAAGATACGTAGTTTTGGGGAGCTTCATATCGAGCTGTAGCTCCTATGGCTGTATTAAACGCTGAATTATGTTGTCCGACTTGAGTGTGTCCATCATCTGATATCTCTATCCGGATACGACCGTGAGCCTTAACGTACTTAGCCAACCCCAGGCCACGGGTGCGTCCTCGACCCTTCACTGTACTGGACTCACCTGTGCTAGCAGAGAAATCACCAGGGCCAGTTGCCCTTGCTGATGTAGATGGAGTCGCGGTAGCCCGTTTGCGATTGCCCGGTGCCATCTGCAAAAACCCGTCGCATTAGCGTCATCAAATTCCAAAATTCTTATACATATACATACATATCCATACAAGTCAATACAACTTAACAAAAGCGCTTATAACATCGAATGCTCACTTTCGTTTTCAAACATTCATTCATTTATTCATTTCACATATGCATTCATTATCCATATAATCTACGAGTTCCATCATACACGTACATACACACAGTCACACACTCAATGGGATACATATAACCAACCACGAAGCACACAATCACACGACTTCTCATGCACACGTTCGTATGGCGTTCTTAACGCGTTCGAACGGACCAATTCCAGTGAGCTCACGTTCGTATGGCGTTCTCAAACGCGTTCGAACGGACCAATTCCAGTGAGTTCACGTTCGTATGTCGTTCTTTAACGCGTTCGAACGTCTAAGGCAAAAAGTGGGTGTTCGAACGCGTTAAAGAACGACATACGAACGTGAACTCACTGGAATTGGTCCGTTCGAACGCGTTCGAGAACGCCATACGAACGTGAACTCACTGGAATTGGTCCGTTCGAACGCGTTTGAGAACGCCACACGAACGTGAGCTCACTGGAATTGGTCACAGTTATAATTAACCAAAGAGGGCACAAATTCAACTTAACATTATATAAATATTAACCAAAGATGATGATGATTTTGAAGACGAACAGCAGCAATGCTGCTGTTCTTGCAAAGAATCATCATCATCTTGGTCTATCAGCATCATCAAATTCATCCAAAAATAATCATCAAATTCATCAATTTCATCAATAATATCATCAAACTCATCCTCAAATTCATCAAATTCATCCTCATAAACAATTTTAAATCAACAAAGAGACTTACCTGTTGATTTCCTTCGTTCGTCACTGTTGGAGAATGAGAATGCAGTTTTTGCTTCTGAGCCGAGGAAGAAGAGAAGCACTGGTTTTAGGGATTTAAAGGACATTTAGCGTCGAAATAATTGACTTTAGCGTCGCAGTACTTCGACGCTAATTTTAAGGCGGTTAATGAAAAATTAGGGTTTTTTTCCGGGAAATTTAATTTATTAGCGTCGACATATACATTCGACGCTAAAGTAAAGACATATAGCGTCGAAACTATATTCGACGCTAACGTAGAGACATATAGCGTCGCAATACAATTGGCGACGCTATATGTAAGACATATAGCGTCGAAAATAGCGTATTTCGACGCTAAAAATTTAATTTTATGTAGCGTCGAAATATACATTCGACGCTAAAGTAAAGACATATAGCGTCGACAACAATTTGCGACGCTAAATGCAAGACATATAGCGTCAACTATTTTATTTCGACGCTACATAAAAATTAAATTTCCCGGAAAAAAAAACCCAATTTTTCAATAACCCGCCTAACAATAGCGTCGAAGTATTTGACATTTAGCGTCGAAGTAATCGACGCTAAATGTCCTTTACATCCCCAAAACCAGTGCTTCTCTTCTTCTCGGCTCAGCAGAAGCAAAAAACTCATTCATAACATAGTTATACTATTAATCATTACGTTAATATTTCAACAATATCTAAAGAGTAATTAAAATCAACAACCATACATTAATCCAAATTATTCATCCATCACAAAATACTGTAACTTCATAATTAATCACTATTATCGTCGGTATTTGAGGATTCGTGACTGGAATCGAAGTCATCTTCAGTGTCAAATTGTTCTTCACTTGCTACTTCAACGCTCACTTCAGAATGAGGAATTAGCTCAACGTCTGTACTAGATCGAGTTAATGTTATATTTTCAGGAACGTTGACAGTTGGTCCAACAAATATCTGTTCAGGAACTTCAAAATTGCCGGAGACTTCTTGTGTTTCATCTGATATGTCAACTCTATCTTTCTCCTGCGTGTCCCAAATGGCCCTATGTTGTAACTTTTCTACCACCATCCATCCAGTTCCTAACTTAGGATCAGGTATATATATCACTGAACGTGCTTGCGTACAAAAAATGTATGGATCATTCTTGTACCAACAACGTTGAACATTAATTGACGTGAGATGATTACTAACTTGAATTCTCCTCTTTCTGGCATTAGTGTCAAACCACTTACATTGGAATAGCACAGTATGTCGTCTGGGTCGATATATGAACTCAATGACCGATTGCAATACGCCGTAGAAGTCAATTACATCTGAGCCGTGTTCTCCTTGGACTACAATTCCAGAATTTTGAGTCACATGATTAACATCTCGCTGTTCGGTATGAAATCTAACTCCGTTGACAATACATCCACTGTACTCATACGCCTGCATTTGAGGCCCATAAGCCAAAGAAACCAACGAGGATTGCGAGTCCAATTGACCATTTTCCACTTGATTAATAATCTGACAATGAAATATATGTGTTAATATAACAAACTGAAATGTCTAATGTTAGGATCAAAATAAATATAAAATATTATAACTTACAGTTGTCTCAAACCATTTAGGAAATTCTTTTTTGTGGGTTTCATCAACATTATGGTCACCAGCAATTTGTAGCATTGTTAGATGTTGCCTACAATAAATTATCACGGTTAATGTATGGAAAAAATTCAGTAATGATGCACCAGAAAAACTTACGTTAAATACGGTTGCACTTCATCACAATTACTCAATATAAACCAATGCGCACGTTGAACTTCCTGACGGGTTAGTAATTTGACACCTACTGCCCCAAATGGTCTGTAATTTGACGGAACACTGTGATCTCTTGGCTATTACTTGCATCTCCATCATAGTTTCGTGGCCGACGATTGAAATGAGTTTCAATATTCTGCATGTACATCGAACAAAATGTTATTGCTTCATTTATTATAACAGCTTCAGCTATTGAACCTTCAGGTCGTGCCTTGTTTTTGACATATTGTTTGTAATCTCCCAAAGCTCTGCAGATATGACAACAAGTTTGCATTAACACTAAATTATATGCAAATAAAAACGGTTACAAATTTTCTTATATATATATATATATATATATATATATATATATATATATATAGTACCTCTCAATGGGATACATCCATCTGTAATGGACAGGACCTCCCTTTCTAGCTTCATCCGGTAAATGCACAGCCAGATGTACCATGACATCAAAGAAAGCGGGTGGCAAAATTCGCTCCAGCTTGCATAGGATTATCACGATTCCTCGCTCAAGGTCGTCAATAACAGATGTGCTTAATGTCCTCTGACACAATTGTTTAAAGAAGCCACATAGATCAAGTACGGCGTCGCATACATTCGGGGGGAGATAAGGTCGAATGCCAACAGGAAGGAGAATCTCGAGCAGCACATGACAATCGTGACTCTTTAATCCCGTTATTGTATCATCTCTGACCCAACGCCCAATATTG
Source organism: Zanthoxylum bungeanum (assembly GCA_019454045.1). Lineage (NCBI taxonomy): Eukaryota > Viridiplantae > Streptophyta > Magnoliopsida > Sapindales > Rutaceae > Zanthoxylum > Zanthoxylum bungeanum. Next base: position 226,959 of record SKCR01030640.1, read on the forward strand.
GATGCATAATTATCAGGGAATTTAACCATTTTCAGCCAATCACAGAATGATTTTCTCTCCGATTGATTGAGCACATAACTAGCAGGAGGCTTAATAAAACCTCGAGAGGAGTCTTGTAAATGCAATTCACTGCGAATTCTAAGATCTTGTAGGTCCAATCTAGCATTTACAGTGTCTTTTGTCTTACCCGGAATATTGAATAGTGTACCCACTAAACTCTCACAAATATTTTTCTCTATATGCATTACATCCAAATTATGTCGCAAACTCAGAGTCCCCCAATATTCTAACTCAAAGAAAATACTTTTTCCTGTCCAATTCAACTCTTCAGGTAACCGTTTTCGATTTTTATCTCTATTATTAGGATGTTTACCTGGTGTGCTGTCTTTGAGATGTTGATGTTGGCAAAGTATGTCAAATGCAGACAATCGACTGGGCTTACTCTGAGGTTCATGTTGCCCGTTAAATAATTTACTCCTCCGCCAAGGATGACTCGACTCAAGAAATCTCCTGTGCCCCGTGTATCCGATTTTATTCCGTAATCGTTGCGAAGGTGTATGATCCGCACAAACTGGACATGCCATGTATCCCTTAGTGCTCCATCCAGATAATGAACCATAGGCTGGAAAATCATTAATGGTCCATAATAATGCGGCATGCATCTGAAAATACTGCTCTGAAGCTGCATCATAGGTATGCACACCCACATTCCATAATGTTTGTAACTCCTCGATCAATGGTCTCAAGTAAATATTTATATCTTTACCAGGTGAACGTGGACCAGGGATAAGCAATGACATAAACATGAACGGATCCTTCATACATTTCCATGGAGGTAAGTTATATGGAATGACAATAACGGGCCAGATGCTATAAGAGTTGTACATATTCCCAAATGGGTTAAAACCATCAGAGGCAAGACCTAACCTGACATTACGGGGGTCCTCAGCGAAACGGGGGTACATGTCATCAAATTCCTTCCATTCGGTTCCGTCCGCAGGATGTCTAAGTATGCCCTCCGCACCGATCCTCTTTTCATGATGCCACATCATATCAGTCGCTGTGTGTCGTGACATGAACAATCTCTGCAGCCTGGGCGTTAAAGGGAAATATCGCAATATCTTTTGAGGCACTTTCTTCCCCATACCACGGACTTTGTACCGACTTTCACCACATATCGGACAATGTTCAAGTGATTCATACTCGGCACGAAATAATACACAATCAAACTTACAAGCATGAATGGATTCATACCCCATTCCCAGATCACGCAACATTTTCTTTGCCTCGTAGTACGACTTAGGCAATTCGCTTCCAACCGGTAACATTTGGGCCAGTAACTCTAACATCATATCGATACTTTTGTTGGTCATTCTGTTGATCACTTTAATGTGTAATAATTTCACAACGAAATTCAAGATCGACATTCCAGCACCTTCGAATGGAATTTTTTTTGCCTCATCAAGTAGTTCACTAAATAAATTTTGATCATTTCCACTTAACACTGGCATGTCGCCACTAACACTATGACCAAGTTGTGGACCTTGTAAGTCATGCAAAATATCGGCGATATCATCGTTTGCAGGTTGATTGTAACTACTGCTCCCTTCGCCGACATCAAAAAACCGTGACTGAGAATGATACTGCTCACCGTGATAAATCCACGTACGGTAAGTGGGTGATATTCCTGGCATGTATAAATGATTATGAACTTCATCTAACCGCTTCCTTTTCCTATTCAAACAATTTGCACATGGACAACGAACACGACCTTCTGCATCAATGTGTTGCTTTGCGACTTCCATAAACTCAGACACTCCATTACGATATTCAACACTCAATCTATCCAGAGAGCTCATCCAATTTCTATCCATTTCAGCAGAATACCTAAATATAATAATATAATTATTAGATATCATTTTACATTGGAATCAACATTACTAATTCAGTAATACTTAATTTAAGCATATATATATATATATATATATTTGGTTGATAAATTAATTAAATAGTTTACAGAAAAATTCTATTTTTTGCTAATTATATACTTACTCTACATATATGAATCATAAATCACTAAAACAGATATAAACAACATATATAATCATAAAAAAACACATATAACATATAATCATAAAATTGAAAATAATAAAGAAATATGAAAGAAGATTACCTTTTTGGAAATTGATTACAATTTTATTGAAAATTTTTAGAGAGATGTGAGGCTGTAGAGGAGAAATTCTCAGATTTCAGAGGATTTTTACGAAGAGAATGAAGAAAAAACAGGGGGAGAAGGGGTGTCGACCTTCTGTATTTTAATCTATCTTTAGCGTCGAATTGAGTATTCGACGCTAATGTTTCCATTTTAGCGTCGAAAAAGATTTTTTTTCGAAACGATTACAATTTTATTGAAAATTTTTAGGCGAGAAAATTTTTTCGTGAGGTTGTAGAGGAAAATTAGCGATTTCAGAGGATTTTACGAAGAGAATGAAGAAAAAATAGAGGGGGAGAAGGGTGGTCGACCTTCTGTATTTTAATCTATCTTTAGCGTCGAATGAGTATTCGACGCTAAGTTTCCATTTTTGGCGTCGAATATTTTTTCGACGCTAATGTTGCCGTTTTTAGCGTCCAAACCGTTTGTTCGACGCTAAATATAAAAAATATAGCGTCAGAATTAATTTAGACGCGAAAGAATCAAGGATCTGTCGGTGGAAGCTTCATAACTCTTTAGCGTCGAACATTTCTCGACGCTTAAAAGTATTATTTTTTGGCGTCGAATATTCAATTCGACTCTAATTGTTGCCGTTTTTAGCGTCGAATTTAATTTAGACGCGAAAGAGTCAAGGATTTGCCGGTGGAAACTTCATACACCTTTAGCGACGATATATGTTCGACGCTAAAATTATATTTTGGCGTCGATCCGTTTTTCGACGCTAAAAGTGTAAATTTGGCACCAAAAATTATTGCAATAATATAATTATTCAGCGTCGAATTTTTTCGACGCTAAAGTTCTGTTTTTAGCGTCGAAATATAGTTTCGACGCTAAAACATTAATATTCTGCGTCGAAGTTTTATTCCGTCGCCAAAATATTACATATAGCGTCGAAATCAATTTCGACGCTAAAACTAACTTTAGCGTCGCATATGTTTCGACGCTAAATATTTGGACGCTAAAAGCCATAATTCTTGTAGTGTAATTGGGTGTTGTTAAATAACAACAATTGTAATAATTTTATGTGGAAATTATTAAGTTAATTATTGGTGTTGTTAAATAACAACAATTAGTAATGATTTCATATTGGAAATTATTAAGTAAAACAAGAGTTGTTAATCAAATAATTAAGTAACAACAAGAGTTGTTAAGTAACAACAATTAGTAAAATGTTAAGTGAGGAACAAATGGTACACCCATGATGGTACATTTTGAAGGGTTAGAGAAAGTCCATTATGCATCCAAATACATGCGATTACATAGTAATCAATACATGTGATTAAATAGTAATAAATGATTAATAGTAATCCATGCATGTGAGCTAATAGTGACTTGGTTTCCCTCCTATAAATAAGACCATTTGCTTATTGAGTTAATCAATCAATTAAGTTTGATTAAGAGGTCTCTACAAGTTTAAAGGTATGTAATTATGTTGTGATTAACTTAGATTTATTTCAATTAGTTTGTAAATAAATCTAGGACTAGTAATACATGTATGTTTAGATCCTAAGAGGACAAACATGTAAATATATTAGGGATTATGTTTCCTAACATTGGTATCAGTAGCTTAAATGCATGTATTCTAGTTAGATTACACAAAAATTGCATGAACATGCATGAAAGTTGTTAAAAATGCTTCTGGTTTTTGTTTTTACAAAAAAGATTTTCTTCCAACTTTGGGCCGTAATAACTCTCTGTAGAAAATTGATAATCGCATGTTCAAATATGTTTTGAAAAATATGTCATAAGATCTTCAATTTGGTATATCATTTTCTTAATTTGAATCAAAATTGAGAAAGATATGGACCCTAGAAGTTGTCTAGATGAATATGTTTTTACCCAGAAAAATACTCCTAGAAGAGTCGTACTACATGTCATCCGGTATTTATAAAATCAGACGACATGTCGTCCGATTGTCGTACGACAAGTCGTCCATTTATAGGTCAAATGGACGACATGTAGTCCATGTATTACACAACCGACAAGTCGGTTCAACCTATAAATGATAACTGACATGTCATACAGTCACGGAACGCGCGGACGACACGTCGTCTGCGCGTGTGACTTGGCCGAGGCTGGCCGGTGCGTGAGGGCGAGTGGGAGCCCGTGGCTGGCGTGTGGCGACGGGTGGAGGCGCGTGAGCCACTCTTGTGGCGCGTGGAAATCTGTGTAGGCCCGTGTTGGTCATGTCTGTATCGGTTTGCTTCGGTAATTCCGATCCGTCATGTTTAAAAGTCTAATCATTTTTGTAAAATGTTTTAATCGGCCACGATAAATTTATTTTATCATATAAACTTTGTGTTTATGAAAATGAATATCTTTGTGATGTTTATTTTAGTCAATGTAACTTTGTGTTTCATTGTATTGATTTTTATTGTATTTGTTGCAGAAAAATCATGGCGATTATTCAAAGAATTGCAAAAATGATTATGACACCCACAGACTGGGAGATGATATTAGACATGTTGATGGAAATGGATAAATATCGAATGAGTGAAAGCGATGATATTATTTCACATATCATCACTTTCAATAACATGTTACAGGAGTCTATCTGGGCACGTAATTGGATATGACATCCGAATAGATTCAGATTACTGAGAAACACTCTCCCCGGCAAAAATAATTTACTTGTATTTGGATATTAGTAAAACGTGAGGAAAAACATGTTCCTTATAATAAAGCCATTGAGAGGTTAGCGGTTCAGTATCTACGGCATAAGGCAAATAATACTATTTTTCCTTCGATGTCCCTGAAACGTTGTAAGGATCCTAAATTTGCTATAGGTTTTCCATGGCTGTCCAAGATCAATTAAGAGTTACCCAAAAAGTTTGAGGATTCGTTTCCAAAAATATATATGAGTTGGGACTCTACAATTGGGAAAATTATTGTCCTAAAATATTAATTTCTTTCATGTTGTTTCTGTGTGTTATTTTACGGCATGTAAATATTGTATTTATATATATGAATGTTTCATGTTGAATTTAATTTATGTAATTAAATCAATGATTGTCATGTACAATTGTCACATGATTAAGATGTTCTAAGAATTTATGTAATTTTTAGAAAATAATTTTACATGATTGATTATGTTAATAATATTTTTACATTGGGTAATTGGATGATGATTGGACACATAATGACCTTTTGACTCTAACCCCATTGGAGAATTTTATTAAACATAATTTGTTTCATGATAAAATAAACAAAAGTATTAACAATTCTGCATGAATGTCTGTAGAAACTTTGTGTTTTTTAATGGCTTCCGCAACAAAGAACATTATCGCTGAACTCAACAAGGGTGAGAAACTGAATGACGATAATTATGAAATTTGGAGCATGAAAATCCAATATGTGCTAGAAGAACAAGAGGTTCTTGAAATTTTGAAAATGAGCATGGATGAACCTGAACAAGGCACTACGGCCCAACACAGGCGAGACCGAGAGTCTTATGAGGCCTGGAAGAAAAAGAATTCCATTGCCCGCATTATGTTGCTAAGCAGTATGGATAATGACCTAATGAAAGAGTTCAGGAAATATGACATGGCTAAGGACATGTGGTCCAAACTAGCTGAAAAGTTTGGTAGTACATCAATAACCAAACTCAGGTCACTGACAATCAAGTTTGACACATACAAGAAATGCCCTGAGTTTACTATGTCAAAACACTTGAGGCAAATGTCAAACATGATTACTGAACTGGCAGATGCTGGACATGTTCTTACAGATGAACAAAAAGTCCAAGCGGTCTTTCGTTCTCTTCCAAATAGCTGGGAGCATATGAAGATGCATTTGACCCACAATGAGAGCATCAAAACCTTTGATGATGCTAAACGTCACCTTGAATTAGAAAGCGACTGACTCGCGGCCGCTAAGTCAAATACTGAAGTGTATATGACAGAAACTAGCAAACCTGAGGGTTTCAAGAAGAAAAGAAAATTTCATGGTGGTGGGTTCCAGTTCGGAAAAGAACAAAATTCTTCCAAGCCAGAAAAGAAATAGAAAACCAATCAACATGGGAAATGAAAACGTCTTACCAAAAAGAAAAACCTGGAAAATGTTAAATGTTTTAACTGTGGAAAGAAATATCATTTTGCTCGTGACTGCATTGAGCCTAAAAAGGTGAATACCTTTCGTGCATATTTAAATGAAATATGTGTTTCAAGTTCAATCTTTCTAACTGAATCTAATCATTTGTGGACTGTAGACTCAGGAGCCACAGACCATGTAGCGAAGGATAGAGATGCCTTCGTGGAATTTCGACGAATTTCACATGGGGTGAAGTGGATATATGTTGGCGACAACTCACAGGTTGAAGTCAAAGGCATAGGAACATGCAAGTTAGTCATGCATGGTGGAAAAACTTTACTACTACATAATGAATTGTTTGCTCCACAAATTCGTCGAAATTTAGTTTCTGTGTTGGTTTTGGTTAATTTAGGTTTCAATTTAAACTTCCATAAATTTGGTGTTGATTTGTACTTAGGTACAATACACTATGGTTCTGGTTATTTTCTTGATGGTTTTATTGTATTGAATGTTGAGTGTTTCAATCACAATTCCAGTTTTTGTTTGTTACTTCAACTGTCAATAATGATGGTGATGTAATTGTGTGGCATGCTAGACTTGGCCACATTGACCAGCAAAGAATGAACAGATTAGCCAAAGAAGACTTTCTGGGAAATATTGAGAAGGTAGAATTGTCAACCTGTGAATATTGCTTGGCTGGAAAAATTGCGAGAAAACCATTTGGAAAAGGGACTAGAGCAGAATTTCCATTACAATTAATCCATTCAGATATATGTGGTATAATGAATGTCAGGGCAAGGCATGAAACATCTTATTTCATCACATTCATAGATGATTTTACACGCTTTAGTTATGTCTATTTGATTGCTCATAAATCTGAAGCATTAGAATGTTTCAAGAAATTTATGAATTTAACAGAAAATCAACTGGACAAGAAAATTAAAGCACTACGCACTGACCGTGGTCGTGAGTACTTATCTGATCAGTTCGGAGAATTCTGTGATGAAAAAAGAATTAGTCGTCAGTTGACTACTCCTGCTACTCCTCAACAAAATGGTGTTGCGGAAAGAAGAAATAGAACTCTTCTTGAAATGGTTAGGTCTATGATGGCACAAGCAAATTTGCTTATAACCTATTGGGGTGATGCATTATTAACTGCCACATATATACTTAACCGAGTGCCATCAAAATCTGTTGCCACCACACCATATCAGTTATGGACAGGTCGCAAACCAGATATTCACTTTCTAAAACCTTGGGGTTGTGCGGCCTATGTTCATGTGTGTTCTCACGAACATGGAAAGTTAGGCCCAAGAAGAAAAAAATGTATCTTTATAAGATATTCTGAACAATCAAAAGGGTATGTTTGCATAGGTGAACATGAAAGTGGAGGCGTGACAGAATTTGAATCACGAGATATCACATATTTAGAAAATGATTTTCCTAAGCAGGGAGAGATAGGTCAAGGTTATCTCTATATGAAACTCAAGATCACATGATTGGTGAACACTCGGGTTTACCTAATTCAAGTGGGAGTGATGAGAGAAATTTGAGAAAACATGATGAATCTGTTTCACATGAATCTCAAAATGATGAATTAGTTTCACGCGAGTCTCATTTACGTGATCCGAGTGGTAGTGATGTACATAATCCAAGTGGGAGCAATGTGCATGATCCAAATGGGAATAATATGGAAAGTGAGGAATCAGTTCCACCACTAGAATCCCAATTACGACATAGTAATCGTATATGCATTCATCGACGTCGTTTCGATATTGAAGCAGAAACCTTTATGATTCTACCTCAAGAGGATGAAGAACCTAGAAATATAAAAGAAGCTCTTCAGTGTCCTGCTAAGGAAAAATGGATGAAATCAATGGAAGACGAAATGGAGTCAATGAGGTCCAACCAAGTTTGGGAATTGGTTGATCTACCCAAAGGACGCAAAGCTATCAAGAACAAATGGGTTCTTAAAATAAAGCGTAATGCCGATGGCAATATCGAAAGATATAAAGCACGGCTTGTAGCAAAAGAGTATACACAACATGAATGAATTGACTACGAAGAGACTTTTTCACCCGTTGTAAGGTTTACCTCAATTCGCTTGATTCTGGCTATAGTAGCAAGCATGAATCTAGAATTACATCAAATGGATGTAAAGACTGCTTTTCTCAATGGAGAACTTAATGAAGAAATCTACATGGAACAACCGGTAGGTTTCATAAAAGAAAATGAAAAGGAAAAAGTATGTAGACTTTTAAAGTCTATATATGGGCTCAAGCAATGTCTAGACAATAGTATATATGATTCCACAATACAATCATTTCAATGATTTCACAATGATAGATGAGGATCATTGTGTGTACACCAAGAGAGATAAAGATAAGTTCATTATCTTATATTTGTACGTGGATGATATACTTATAGCCGGAAATGATAAGGAGTTTGTAAAACACATCAAAGAATGGTTATCATCTAATTTCGAGATGAAAGATATGGGTGAAGCTATATATATTCTTGGAATTAAGATCTCAAGAAATCGTTCAAAGAATTTATTATCTCTTTCACATGAGTCATATATAAAGAAAATTCTTGAACGCTTCCAAATGCAGGCTTGTAAACCCATTGATACTCATATCACGAAAGCTGAAGCTTTGAGTCGTAGATTGTGTCCTGAAACTCCACAGGAAAAGGAACAAATGAAGAAAGTTCCTTATGCAAATGCAGTTGGAAGTTTAATGTACGCAATGTTGTGTACAAGACCTGATATCTATTTCGCTGTTGGAATGGTAAGTAGATACCAATCCAATATAGGACTAGCACATTGGAAAGCAGTTAAAAGAATATTTAGGTATCTGAGAGGGACAACTGATTACTCATTGTGTTATCAAGGAAATGATCTGCAATTGAGAGGCTATACTGATGCTCATTTAGGTATGTCAAATGAAGATTCTGGTCCAGTATTAGTTAACTGTGATAGTGAAGCAGCGATAGCCTACACAAAAGACCCAAAATTCCATTGTAAAACGAAACATATAAATACCAGATATAACTTTGTGAAAGACATAGTTGCACGAGAAGAGGTAAACATGAAGTACATTTCTACGCAAGAAATGGTAGCAGATCCATTGACCAAGCCTGTTCCTAGAGATTTCTTTGTTAGACATGTAAAAACTCAGGGATTGCGTAGATGTTAATGTGCTTACATATTATGATATGTATTTTTCCCAAATAATGTTTACTAATGTTAATACTCATTGATGTTTATATTCAATGCTTACATGTTAATATGTTGATACATATTTTAAACAAATATATTATTCGTTAGTATGAGAAGTATGTCGGACAAGTGAATGATTGGCCCTCTCACACGGGCAATCGCCTCCATTACTTTGTGTTAATGGGAGATGAGACAAATTTTTCAAGCTAATTATCTGAGTGATAATCTAGAGAGCTCAAGCTTAAAAATTATGTAATGTCGTTCTGAGTCATTTTCTCTGTGATATGACCTAAGGTGAATAAGTTCGTTTCACCTTACTTGTCTTAATGTCAGTTATGAGTTAGACATTGTGTTTGTCTGAACTATAATCTGTACGGTATTTTATGAGACATGCGCTCCATGGGAAATGAGAGAATACCGTAACACATGTTTTCATACCATGTGTACATTTGCGACTATTGAGGGTAATACAAGTAAAGATATCAGTCTTGATATTGTGTGAGACCCTTGTGATTATTTCAATCTCACATTGTACCCTTTAGACTCTTGTCTGCTTCTTAAAACTTAGATTTGATGATCGCTATCTTGGAGTGTTACTGAAGGATCATGAGAGATTCGATCCGAAAGGGCACCTCTGGAAAAGCGAATTGAATCAAGGTTGAGAGATTCGAGAAAAGAGAAAGATCATTTTATAAGTAATATCACATTAGCTTGTATTCACTGGTCGACCAATTATGTTGTTCTATGTGATCAAACATGATTGTGAATTCAAAATAAATATTACATTCGAAAAGAGATCGAGAGAGATTTAATGTGATAAATTATCGAGGATACTGCATACATAATCAAATCTGGTTCTATCCATTTTTTGAGCAGCTATATATTCCTAACATATGTATAGCAATTGAGCTCTCGAAGAATGCTAGTCGCACGACACAATTGCAAAGTATGAATGATTCTTGTAGAGATAATAAAAATTATTGATCTCATCATGTGTTAGTGGGAGATGTTGGAAATTAATTGTTGTTAATTATTTGGCGTTGTTAAATAACAACATTTAATAATAATTTCATGTTGGAAATTATTAAGTTAATTATTTGGTGTTGTTAAATAACAACAATTAGTAATGATTTCATGTTGGAAATTATTAAGTAACAACAAGAGTTGTTAATCAAATAATTAAGTAACAACAAGAGTTGTTAAGTAACAACAATTAGTAAAATGTTAAGTGGGGAACAAATGGTACACCCATGATGGTAACATTTTTGGAAGGGTTAGAGAAAGTCATTATGCATCCAAATACATGTGATTACATGTGATTACATAGTAATCAATGCATGTGATTAAATAGTAATCAAGGATTAATAGTAATCCATGCATGTGAGCTAATAGTGACTTGGTTTCCCTCTTATAAATAAGACCATTTGCTTATTGAGTTAAGCAATCAATTAAGTTTGATTAAGAGGTCTCTACAAGTTTAAAGGTATGCAATTGTGTTGTGATTAACTTAGATTTATTTCAATTAGTTTGTAAATAAATATATGACTAGTAATACATGTATGGTTAGATCTTAAGAGGACAAACATGTATATATATTAGGGATTATGTTTCCTAACATTTATCAATATATATTTTTACAAAAAAAATATATATTATATATGATATATTTCAATTATACGATATGCTTCATTTTTATGATATGCTTCAATTATTTGATATAAATTATGCAATATACTTAAATTATGTGATATGCATCAATTTTTAGCAATGATATGCTTCAATTATATGATATGCCCAATTATATGATACACTTCAATTATGTGTTATACATGAATTTCTTATTGTGATATGTTTTAATTATGTGAAAGACATCAATTGCTAACTATGATATGCTTCAATTATGTGATATACTTCAATTATATTATATGTTTCACATTTATAATATGATTCAATTGTATTATACGTTTCAATTATGTTATATGATTGTATTATATAATATATTTAAATTGCACGATATGCTTCACATCTATAATATGATTCAATTGTATGAACTGTTTCAATTGTATTTAACGCTTCAATTATGTGATATGCTTCGATTATATAATATACTTAAATTATACGGTATGATTCACATATATGATATGATTAAATTATATTATGTGATATGTTTTCATTATGTGATATGTTTGAATTATGATATGTTTCAATTAATAATATAATGTCAATCTATTTTTCTTTATGTGAAATGTGATTTTTTTTTTTTGCCTTTTGTGTTAAATTTTTCTTTATATTTTGTCATTAAATTAAATTTTAGATCAATTATATTTGACATTTTAAATTTTTCTTTATATTTTGTCATTAAATTAAATTTTAGATCAATTATATTTGACATGCTATTTGATCTAAAATGAAATTAATATTTACTTTGATTAATTATATTTTTTATGAAATTAATTTTCAAATTAATTTTCATCAGTCCACACCCAACGAACAGGCGAATGTCTGATCATGAATATATCGGTGACGTGACTGCCATCAAAGCGTGGAAGATAACTCATATATCCTACTGCGGTATCTCAAGTCAGAGGACCACTATGCTCGCTCAACTCGAGAAGATTCCTATTGACGTTGGTGTACCATATATTAGGAAATCTTCATTGAGTCGTTCAGTGTCTTATCAAATAAACACCTACATGTCTATACGAGTCTCCCGAGACTCATGGTTCACTGGGATAAACTATCGGACCAAGTCACGATATACGACATGTACTGGTCTCAGCGGATTTTACTAACCGATCAGTGTTAGTAAATCTTAACCAGGAACTTTATTTAAGGATATACATCTTATAATGCGCTTCCCAATGTCAATTACAAACTACATTGTAACTGTGCACTATATTGTAAATCCTAGGGTGTTTGTCTAATATACACGTATCACTAAACCAGATTTAGTTTCGATCTAATCCTAATCAGATATCTAATCGTAATTACATCGAATAAATGTATAAAAGACAAGGGTGCTACCATTAAATTAGTAATATTATGGTCATGAATCTAATAGAAATCACTAGAGTTTAAGGATATAAACTAGATGATTAAACCTGAATTGAATCTCTTCATCTTCGGACGTCACCGTCTTCGTCTCTTCTTGTCCCTCTTCAATCTTTCTCTTGGATCTCTATAAAAATATGTGTTTTGAGTCTTGAATTGTGTATATGCCTTCTCTTTAGGGTTTTGGACGAGCTTATGTATCTATAGGGAAGTCTTGGAGTCCTTATGCATGTAAAACCCTAAAAATTGATGTTTCTGAGTATCTGCCATAGCGTCGCAGTGCCGGAAAGTGGCGTCGCGGTGCTGAACTTGCGGGAAATATGTATGTGAGTGCTGAAGGGACGTCGTGACGCCAGACATAATTTCTGGATGTTGTTTTCTATGTTTTTTGCTCTTCCCGCGTGCTTCCGATGCGTCCGTAGGGTCCCAAAATAAGTCAAATTGCTCCAAGATCCATGTTCTAATGCTTCTTACAAATAAAACATAAAAGAAACTATAAAATACATTAAATGACCCAGAACCTAACAAAATAATAAGCTAGAATGCCAGAATAAGTGAGTATAAACCGCACTTATCAAACACCCTCAAACTTAAGATTTTGCTAGTTCCGAGCAAAAGACAAAATAAATAAAAATAACAAAATTAACTAGGCCACTTCGTAGGGGTCACGATTTCATTTAGCGTATGCAACAAGCCTTTAAACCCTTAGGCGACCCTAGTGGACAAGTTATAGTCTCGTGAGGGCTTACATCGACGACACCCATAAACGTCATTCACAAACATGCAATAGTATAAAAGCAAATAAAATATTCCTGATAGTTATGCGTAATATTGTCCTAAAAGACTGCTTACCAATGAAATTAGACCCGGCCAGCGGTTTGGTTCCGGTTCGGAATCGAATCGAACCGGCCGGTTTCTGATTCCACAAGTGTGGAACCGGAACTTTGAACCGAACCGGAACCGACCGGTTCGGTTTCGGTTCCGGTTCGATTCCTAACCTTTTTTTTTAAATTTTGAAAATTAATTAAAATAAATGAGATTAATTTTATAAATAAAAAAAATTATTACATTGAAGAGCTTGAGCTTAAATTTTTAAAAATTTAAGTTGTCTACGTATCCTCCAAGGGTGAGAGGAATCAAAGCTCACGTAGTTCCATTACAATTTTAAGACATATCCCCTTTTTAAATTACAATTTTACAATTATCAATCATCATTATCAGTTGAACATTCGGCTCCGGTTTCGCTTGCACTTGTTGTTGTACTTGCAGAAGCATTATCAAAAAAATCTTCAAAATCATCGGGGACATCTTCTTGTTGTCTCAGATCAGCTCGAGTCCAATCATCCACACAAGCTGTTGCTTCTAGAGTGCTTGGATGTAATGAAGATCGCATATCTTCCAATATATTACCTCCCAAGCTGAAGGCTTGCTCAACCGCAACGGTGGAAATAGGTGCTGCCAATATCTCTTTAGCAATAATTGATAAAACAGAATATATATTTTGATGCCGGTTCCACCATTCAAGGATTTTAAAATTTTTACTGCATAAACTTTCATTAGAAAACTCAAAATTTGTAGATAAATAATTATCTAATTCAGGGTTATTAGTTGTTGTATCCCTAGCTTTTTTATTTCGTTGCAATAACCAACGATCCTCTGCGCTAAGTCTTGTTTGAATTACTGGTTCGCTACTACTAGATTCACCTAATGTTCCTAAGTTATATCTTACAATATAATCATTAAATAAAACAATTAAATCATTTCTTAATTTCGTCATTAATCTTGTAATATCAATTTCATCTAATATTCCTAAATAACCATAATAAGCTTGTAAAGCACCATTCAAACCTTCTAATTTAAATCTAAGATAAAAAACAACAGCAATAAGATAAAGTAAAAGAATTTCTCTAAAATAATTCAACAATTTTACCTTCATAACAACAATGGCTTCTAACAAAATAATATCATTAGGATCGCTACTGTCAACATGCTCATCGAGAGTGCCAACAATATTTAAACTCTCAAGAAGAAATAAATGTGCTATAGGATAATAAACACCGCTAAAAACTAAAGTAGCATCATTAAAAACTCTTAAAATATCTAAAAAAATTTCACAAATATCCCATTGACTAGGATAAAGTGTGACATTTTGAGAAAAAAAAAACTACACAATGCATCTTTGTATTGAAATGCTTGACATAAAAGAAAATAAGTTGAATTCCAACGTGTTGGAACATCTCTTGAAAATTTAATCGGTTTAATACCATTTATTTTACAAAACTTCGTCCATTCTCTCCTAACTTGAGAATATGACCAAATACAGTTAAGTGTCGTTTTAATTGGATCAAGGAAAGGTGATAATAATTTAAGACTGTCTTGCACACATAAGTTAAGGACATGACATGTACAACGAATATGAAAAAATCGACCCCCTAAATTTGGTTGACATATTTCTTTTAAATCATTGATGGATGCAGTATTTGCAGATGCATTATCAAATCCAATTGTTAAAATTTTTTCTACTAAACTATATTCATCAAAAATTACCTTCATCATTCTATAAATATTATGTGCAGTATGTTGGTCATTAAAAACTCTAAATGCAATAAGTCGTTTTTGCATGGTAAATGATGCATCAATCCAATGAAAAGTCACACCCATGTATGAGTGTGTTTGCCAATGGTCACTCCAAATATCAGAACATATAGAAATACGACCTTTAATCTCTTTAAATATTTCATTTAAAATAATTTTACCATCTTTGTATAATTTAAAAATATGACGTTTTGTTGTGTTTCAAGTCATTCTACATGCAGCAAGATTTAAAGCATTATGCACGTAATTAGTAAAATGAAGTTTTTCACTAAAGCTTAAAGAAAGATGTGCCATACAAGTTAATTTCGTAAATTCTTCTCTATTTTTTGCATCAAAATATTTAAATAAATCTACAGCACTCGTACCTTTACTAGATGATGCGTACCTGACCATTTGAGTTTGCGTCGTATCAATGCCAAATTCAACCGGATGATGTTTTTCCATGTGCTTGATCATATTGCCGTATCCACCAGAAAATTTATAGATAACCCCACAATAGTTGCAAATTGCTCGTTGTGAATCATCTTCTAGGCGTTCCAAATTAAAATGAATTTTGAAAATATCTGAGGACCGAGCCTTAACTTCTCTTCTCCGTGATTGTGCACTGACACTAGGGCCGCTTTCTTGGGTTGGCATATTTGACATTATGTACTCAGATGAGCTTGCCATTTTTCGTTTGAGAAATTAGGAAGAAAAATAAGAAAATTGAATAGTTGTTAAAATTTTAACAAATCAACAACTAATTGAGATTGAGATTGAGAATAAGAAAATTGTATGAATTGAGATTGAGAATAAGATAATTGTAGGAAATGAGAGAGTTGAGAATTTGATGTGTTGAAATAATGAAAAATGAATCTTATTTATAGATTTTTAGAATTTTTTTGATACAAAAAATGCCCCTAAATATAACCGTTTTATTAGGGATATATTAGTAATTTATATTTTAATTTATAAATTTTTTAATAATTTTTTTTTTACTTATTGGGGCAGGGATCCGTAGAACCAGTGGAACCTTTGGTTCCAACCGGTTCGAGTTGGAGACGAACCCCAACCGAACCGGTCGCCAACGGTTCCGGTTCCGGAACCGGAACCGGAACCGTGGCCGGGTCTAAATGAAATTAAAGAACCTTCAAAGTACTCAATGCAATTAAAATCCAAGTTCTTGAATAAAGTATCTAAGCCAGACTCACAGTGTGTGTGTGTAAAGGTCATTCACAGCTCGACTCCTAAGTAAGCCAACTCAATGATTTCGTCTCAAAAATTAGGATCCAATAAGTTAAACAAACCTAGATATCTCAAAAGTATCCTGTAATTGCCTTTGTTTGCTCAGTATGATATGATTTTTTTTTCATTTTTTTCAATACACCTACTCTTTATGGTAGCATTTCTCATCATGGTGGTCATAACACTCGCTCATTGGTAGCTTCACGCTTATCGATTATAGGCGGTTTAACTTTTTCTTTTCAATTTTTTTTTATTTCTTTTTTTTTATCATACCATACATCATAACACTAGCATATTGAGATAAAAATCTAAGCAAACGGTCATTCATCAGCAAATAATTTCTTCAACTAGTCATTTTGTCAATTACTTAGGTTCTTACTGCTAAAAACCTATTGTAAAGTGCTTATGAGTCTAACCTAGATCACCAACTCAAGGGATCAGATAAAAAACAATTGGGATCTTATCGTTTCTAAGACTTCATCGAAAGCAAACAAAATTCATCATTAGACTGTAGGAAACAATTTCCTTGCACAGCGGAAATTCCTTAGGCACATGGATCAGACTTGAAAATATTTTCTACCATTCTCTTAAAGTGGCCGAATATGACCAGCACCACCACTGAAAATTTACTTCTATTTTAGACAAAATTCCAGCCTCGAAATAGCTGCGGAACAGTCCCCGAACTGCTGCACAAAAACTGGACTGTTTTGGACGTGATTCGCGCCCAGCGCATTGCCAAAACAGCCCCTGAAATGCGTGGACAGTGGATATATTTCAATTATGATTTTTCACTTTAAAATAGCCCCAAAACAGCCCCAAAGTACCACTATATGTTCCCCAAAAATTCTGGATTAAAACGAAACCAAACCGAGTTTCGTTTTACCAAATAAGGGGCGACAATGAGCAAAATAAGCCTCACTACCGAGTACCAAACAAGAAAAAGGATGAAGATGATTATTTGTTCGACACCACAAAATCTTCTGGGCTAAATCTCATTACCAACAGAAACTAGTGTAGGCTAGACTCACAATATTAAATCCCTAAACGTTTTAGATATGGAATCATATTTGTATTTCTATTTTATTTTCTTCCTGTTCTTTCTTTTTGTTTATCTCAACTTTTGAGAGAATTGGGGAAGAAGAAGATATATGATAGGGTTAGAATGAAAAGCTAGGTAAAAAGAAAAATGATTTTTCTTTTATACTTAGGTTTATTTGTTTCCAAAAACAAAAGAAACCTTTCCATTTTCCAACCTCCAATTTTCGGCCATTGTGTATTTTTTATTTAATTTTGTAACATCAACTTTTATTACTATAATAAAAGATATATTAATATATTACAAAAATAAAGGTGTAATTACCTTTCATAAAGTGTAACCACTAAAATACTCAAGGGTTTCTAAAACCCTAAATTTGGAAATCCCAAATTTAGCCTTTCATTAAATTATATCATATATAATTTAAACATGTGATTAAATATCAAATATTTAAAAAAACCATATGTTAAATTTTAACATATAGTTTCAAGTGTGACAATATAATATTATTAATCATATTAATAATATTTATACATATGTGAGTATATAATTGGACTATCCAACTATACTAAATCCGCTACAGTATATTGAGTTAGCACAGAGACCAAATGGACCTACGGTTCTGATCTCCAATAATCTCGAAATATTAACTAAGCTCTTAATTAAATATACCAAATTATTAACTCTGAATTATTCCACTAAAAATCCGAAACTGCACTCTCGTTACCGCAAATAGAATATTAAGCTGAACCAAGTCGGTGTCCATCGATATAGTCACTACATATAGATTAACCATTCACGAGTATCTCGTAATTAGAGCCGGGTCATAATGTCCGTTATACCCCTCTAAATATTTTTATCTTAAGTACCATTGATTCTCTAATGAACGATTTATTCATAACCATTATGAATTTTAATATTTCTATGCGTAATAAAAAGACTTGAGCGCTCTTACCGTTCAAGTACCGAATCAACCCTTAAGAAATATACTCCTCTACTTCTCGCAAGAAGAAGTGAACTCTATGTCTATGTAAAATTTCCCTAGCTACACACCAGACCATGCCCCTAAAGTACGTAGCTATTGGTTGGGACTGCTACACCAACCTCACCTTTGTAAATCAAAGGACATAGCCTGTCATGCAGGAGTTCGTGGTACACTCAGGATTAAGATCAATCCATATATGACCATCTAGTACATCGAAATGAATTTCTTTATTTAACAGATATTATAAGAAAGTCATTTCTATCTGGGTCCAGTTCTATATGATCACATTATACAAGGTCCATTCTCATGTCTCCACATGGACGATCCCGAATCAAGGTCGCCATACAATTATAAAATGGACCACAGCTATAGATAAACCACAAACAAAATATCTGTTTTGTTTGCTCTCTATGGACTATTTTAGATTGCCAACTTCAGAATTAAATCCTCTTGTGTATGAAATTCATACACTAAGTCTGAAAGTACATGTGTAATCTACGGTAATCAAGATAATTTACAATATGCGAAAAATAAAATAAACACATTAATAAATTAATAATGCATCATTTTATTTCATAACATATAAAAATGTTTACATTACATGAAGCTCTAGGGCATATATCCCAACAATCTCCCACTTGTACTAGAGCATATGGGACATGTCACGTAATCCTATACCATCTAGGTATCCTTCGAACACTTTAGCCGACAAGGTCTTTGTAAACAGATCAGCCAGGTTCTCTGCGGATGTAATCTTTGTGACTGAAACATCTCATTTATGCACTATCTCATTGATGAGATGATATTTCCTCTCTAAATGATTTCCCATCTTGTGGCTTCTCAGTTCTTTTGAATTTGCCAATGCTCCACTATTATCGCAATTAAGTGTGTGTGGTTTATCCATATCTGGAACAACTTCCAGATCTCCCAAGAATTTACGGAGCCTGACTTATTCCTTAGCTGCTACATACTCAGCCTCTATGGTGGAGTCAGCAATGCAAGATTGATTTATACTCTGCCATACTATAGCCCCACCACCTAGGGTAAACACTGATCCAGATGTTGATTTCCTAGAATCAACATCCGTCTGAAAATCAGAGTCCGTATATCTCCTTAGGATCATATCCTTACCGGTATATATAAGCATATAATCTCTCATTCTCTTAAGATACTTGAGAATATGTTTCACAGCCACCCAATGATCCAATCCTAGGTTAGACTGAAACCTACTGACTACTCCCACTGCAAAACAGATGTCCGATCTCGTGCATAACATATCATATATGAGACTGCAAACTGCTGAAGAATATGAGATATGTCTCATTTCCTCAACATCTTGAGGTGTATTAGGAGACTGCTCCTTTGATAAGTGAATTCCATGTCAATAAGGAAAATTGCCTTTCTTGGAATTCTGCATCCCAAATCGCACAAATACCTTGTCAATATATGATGCCTAAGACATAACTAACAGTCGTTTCTTGCGATCCCGAAGTATCTGAATCCTAAGAACATAACTGGCATCTCCCAAATCTTTCATTTGAAATTGGTTAGCTAGACAGGTTTTTACATCCGATAATATCTTTACATCATTCCCAATGAGTAAAATATCATCGACATATAAAATATGAAATACCACATTCCCGTCAATCACGCGCTTGTATACACAAAGCTCATCAATATTCTGTTCAAAGTCATAAGACTTGATCGTGGTATCAAATCTTATATTCCAAGATCAAGATGCCTGCTTGAGTCCATAAATAGACCTTTTCACCTTGCAATCCTTTTGCTCTTTACCTTGGGCTATGAACCCCTCTGGTTGTACCATATAGATACACTCATCAAGATTTCCTTTCAAGAATGCAGTCTTGACGTCCATTTTCCAAATCTCATAGTCATAATATGATGGACAGAAGAGTGCATATGGATTTGAGCATGGCTACTGGCGAGAAAGTTTCCTCATTGTCAACTCATTCTTTCTGGGTATAACCATTGGCCACTAGTCTAGCCTTGAAGGTTTGTACCTTCCCATCCGCTCCCCTATTTCTCTTGTAGATCACTTGCAACTTATAGGTTTCACCCCATCAGATTGGTCTACAAGTTCACAGACTGAGTTATAGTACATAGACTCCATCTCTAGGTTCATGGCTTTGAGTCATTCATCTTTATCAGAATCATTCATTACACTATGATAGGTCAATGAATCATCTATACCATCGCTGGTTGTGACAACTTGTGCCTCTCCAACTCCTAGATAGTGATCAGGTTTTCGTACAACCCTCCCACTACGTCTAGGTAGCAGATCATTCTGATGAACTTGCATCTGACGCTCAGATGTCGAAGGTGCTATGAATTTGTCAACTGTCATTGACGATGGTGTGCCGGTCGAACCAGCAAGTAACTCATCGAGTAACACTTTACTTCGAGGTCTGAACTCCCTCATATAGTCCTCCTCCATAAATATAGCATTTTTCGATACAAACACTTTATTATCTTCATGGCTATAGAAGAATCCACCCCTAGTCTCATTAGGATAGCCTACAAATAGGCACACCTGAGAATGTGGCTCCAACTTTGTAGTCTTATTCTTCAGCACATGTGTTGGACACCCTCATATGCGTAAATATCGTAAACTAGTTTTACGACCACTCCACAACTCTAAGGGAGTCTTAGGAACAGACTTAGATGGAACTACATTAAGGATATGCATTGTAGTTTGCAATAAATATCCCCAGAACGAACTAGGTAGTGAGATATAACTAAAAATAGATCTCATCATGTCTAGTAGGGTCTGATTTCTCCTTTCTGCAACACCATTTTGCTGTGGTGTTCCAGGCGTTGTGAGTTGGGATACTATCTCATGCTCAACCAAGAATTCCTCGAAATCTCTGTCAAGGTATTCTCCTCCACGATCTGATCATAGAGTTTTGATTTTTTTACCTAATTGGTTCTCAACCTCAGCACGATACTCTTTGAACTTTTTAAAAGTATCTGACTTGTGCTGTATTAGGTAAACATACCCGTATATGGAATAATCATCAATAAATATGATGAAGTATTCATAACCACCTCGGGCTCTTACATTCATCGATCCAAAAATGTCTGAATTTATAAGCTCAAGTGGTTGACTAGCTCTTATACCTTTTCCAGTAAATGGCCTCTTGGTCATTTTTCCTTCTAAAAAAGATTCACAGATTGGTAAAGTTCTGAACTTTAATTGGTTTAAGGCTCCGTTCTTTATCAATCTATCTATCCAGTCAAGGTTGATATGACAAAGTCTAAGATGCCACATATATGTGTCATCGTGAGAAATGTTTTGCCGTTTAGTTTTAGGTTTCTCAACCTTAAACATTTCAGCGTTGAGTAATGACCTATGTGTTAACGGTCTTAACACATACAAGTTATTTTCAGAGTTTCATGTTGTAGACGCTGGTTTTCGCCCGACGTCTACAATCGAGATTTTATAAAGAGGGGCACTGGCGATCCTGTAAAACAAAGAAGTTGGGTGAGCGTGGAGGGTCTACCCACCGGTGTGGTGGATGCCGTAGGCACTCCAACGCCCAAGTCAGTGATGGTAGTGAGGTGCAAAGGTCGTAGAAGGTGGAGCAAGGTCAGATGTTACCTTGGTCTCTGTAAACTGCCATGAAGGCGGTAGGTGGGTGGTGATGAGAGCTATGGAACGAGTGTTCAGAGATTCTGAGTATGAGAGCTTGTCTCCCCCTCCTCATGGAGCCATGTTTCTTATATATACATGCTCTAGTAACATGTGCCTTTATTGCCATTTGATTGCTCGTCCGTTGGATCATGATAACGGTCGACTTCATGAGGTGCAATTACTGTGTTTTGCCCATTGTAGGCTGGAACAGATGGGTTATGAATGATGTTTATGAGCCTGGGCGTTATGTGGACTGGCATGGGGTGAGCCCCGATTATGGTTTGGGCACATGGTATTTCACTGGGCCTGGGCTTGTTAATCTATGGGCCTCTATATACTTCAAACCTCGAGACTTTCTTTTGAGGTAGAAGCTTGGGCCTGGGTCTTATGTTGAAGAGTCTGGGGTGTGTTCAGTGTTGGGCCTGAAGCAAAATGATGAAATTGCCCCTGGACCAAATTTGGCCTGTACAGTTTGTCTCATACTCTCTAAGTCAATGAGTTATTGGCTTGGAGAGTACTTGATGCATGTGTCGCCTGGGACGAGGCCATAGTATGTAGGTGTACTCGAGCGTTGATGCTGCCAAACAAATGTCAAGTTATGAACTTGACTCTACATGAGTCATTGGGGAAGTACCCGGTCGACCGAACCAAATGATGGTCGGGATAATGAACTTGACTCTACCAGAGCCATTGGGGAAGTACCTAGTCGGCCGAACCAGATGATGGTCGGGATAATGAACTTGACTCTACTAGAGCCATTGGGGAAGTAACCAGTCGACCGAACCAGATGATGGCCGGGATAATGAACTTGACTCTACTAGAGCTATTGAGGAAGTACCCAATCGACCGAACCAGATGATGGTCGGGATATAAGTCATACAACATGTGTATTCCATGTCTACAACTTGACTCGACACGAATCCATGAGGGATGTCCCCAGTCAACTGAGCTAGATGAAGATTCAGGACATAAATTATACGACATGTGTAGTCCATGTTTACAACTTGACTCGACACGAGTCCATGGGGATATCCCCAGTCGACTGATCTGGATGAAGATTCAGGACATAAATCATACGGCATGTGTAGTCCATGTCTACAACTTGACTCGACATGAGTCCATGGGGGATGTCCCCAGTCGTCTGAATTTGATGAAGGCCAGGAAAATATTTACTCGTTTGGTATCTAAGAGGGACCAAAGCGAGCCTATATGTTGTGTGGACCAGGAGAATGTCCATTATCATTACTTGACTCCATTACGAGCCAATGAGGGATGTCCCCGGTCGATTGGACTTGATGAGGCCAGGATAATCTCCAGTCTACTAGTCCCAAAGAAGAACTACGGGGGGTCTTCATGTTGTTTGGACCGGATGGAGGTCAAGGTATTGAGTTGAACAATATTTCCTGTGAATTTCAAAACCATGAATACGATATATAAATGGGAAGAAAATATTTATACCTGTTATTTGGAGAGCATGTCGACTGATACAAATGATCTCTTTAATATCCGAGGAAGGTTATTTCTCCTATCTTCCAGATTGTCCCTTGGATCTCATAAGGCTTCTAAATCGGTCTCTACTTCATTAATATTTAAGTCTGATGAAGGTTTATACGAGTCTATACTAAACCTTATGGAGATCTGGGAGATACGGTGTGTATTTTGGTCTTACAGCAAGACAAATAAATTTGTAAAAAGGAAACCACTCCACTCTCAGAATTCAAAGAAGCCCAAAAGTCCAAGCATTCTAGGCCTTTAAAACCAACCCAAGAAGGGCAAAGCCAACCCATGTAGCCGAACGAACAACTCACACTCCAAACAAAATGGCAGCCCAAAAGACCAATCCATGGACGAAGAAGCAAATAGCTCATGCAGTAAACAAGCGCACAAAGCACAAAAATATGAAACCATCAGAGATTTGAAACTGGGCCCAAGCAAGCAATCGTGAGCCCATCCATCTCCAAAATCTGTCAAAACGTCCCACATCGCTTACTTTAGAGGGAGGGAAGCTAGCAATTAAGGGAAAACCAAGTCCCACATCGCCCGTTGGACCAAAACATGAGAATTGAGCACGTAAAACAAAAGAAACCCAGTCTCCTGCTAAGAGCAGAGCAAAAATCCCATACCAAAACAGTCAAAGAGAGCACTCGCAGGCACGTTTCAAGACTTCAAGGCCTCAAACGCAAGTTGGAAGGGTGCAGTCGAACAGAGCTCCTAAAGCAAAAGAACCCGATCTCCCGATTATGCTCATGCCAAATTAAGTAGACTGAGGTTGCAAGGAAGTTTTTAGCCATTTAGCCTAGAGGGTCGCCCTTTTTTGTAACAATTGAAACTTTTCCAGTGTTCTTGTGGAAAATTAAATGTATTAGGGATATGAAATCTAGCCTATGGTTGTCATGTATAGAACCAAGTAAAGTCTGCCAACTGCACGAAAGAATGCCACAAAAAGGCTTTTTAATAAAAATCTAAAAACAAATCTGACAACCTCAAACATAAGATCCAGACCGTCTATACTTCTTTATGGTCTTCATCACTCAGTGCTCTGTAATTAACAATTTGAGCATCATTCCCCCCTTTTACCTCCTGACCGTCTACAATATTGCTGAAGATCTCTTCCACTTCAAAGAATTCATCGGGTGAATCACTTCCCGTTTAATCCCATTCTCAACAGCCATAACTCTGCTCTGAAGTCTTTCGAAAATTGGTCATTGACATCCCACAAGATATCAACTTCTTCCTAGATCATCCTCCAAATAGACGAACTCAAGAGCAACATCCTCTCTGACTCGGCAATAGATATCTAGTTTTACCTGAGCACATTCACCATGTATTAGTAATGAGGCCGACGATGTGTATGAATGTAGAATGACTGACACCCTAAAAAGAAATGTGGTCTCTGTGATCTGGTGTGGGAGTTGTGCAGTGAGCTCTCAACTTCGTTTGGTCCAGAGGGATGAAATTCCTAATGTAACTGGTATGCTGACAATGAATGATGCTGAAGACACACGAACTCCCATAGTTGAAAATATAATGGTTGGTGATGACACTGCTAAAGGGAAATTAATACAGTTATGCAGAATTATGGAGGCTAGTGAACCCAATTTCATGGATCCATCTCAGATGGGAGATACAAATGTGTCGGTTGAAGGGATGCATATTGGCTGAGGCATGCACGTTACTGGAGGCATGCATGGGCTATATGGCTTGCTTATCTTCAGCATGCAGAGTCTTCTCTCATGGGCTGGTTAAATAGGCTGGCTGGGAAAGCAGGGGCATGGGCGAGTGGTCCAGCTGACAGGCGTAAGATCCCAAGCTGCATATTCACGTGGGCATCTTTCTTCCTTTGGCACATGAGGCCTGACTTGTTACTTGGCTAACTCCAAAAACCTTTAAACTTGTCCTATGTGTCTTTGGTAGAATAAGTAGTAATGGAAGAATCATGGCAGAAAGTTTCTTTAAATAATCATTCTTGTCACAGAAGTTTGAAATGGAAATTTTCGGGCGTGTATCAGCTACATAACCAGCTAGAGTAATTCACATCTGATGAATTTGACATAAGAATATTAACACATCTTTTATGAACATCATCCAATGCTCCAAGAAGATCAAATGGGCATATCATTCTAGGCAATCCATCAATAGACAAGGCTGCCAGGACAACGGTTTGATCATCATCACAAAGCTGGCGAAGAATGGCATCTTGAATCGTCACAAGCCTCTGCGAGTCGACAGCCTTTGTTTTCTGAACTCCAGATGAGTTCAATCCAGAAAGTGTAGCACACCAGACCTCAACCTTTGGGTGGTGCAAAGCAAACCATATTTTTTGAATTTGGGATAGCCACCGACACATCAATATTCTCATCTAACATTTTACACATAATTTCAAATATTGTGTCTTCTTTCTTGGATTGCACTTGAGTGTCCTCCAGAAACTTAAAAACTGCTATATGTAGTTCAGATGGGTATTTCATGTTAATAGCAAGCAAGATCCTCTTGGCCCAACTACCAGATGATGTTGAAGAGTTTGAGCGTTTTCATGCTACTCAGCGTGTGCCCCATTGTCGACTGCAACATCCCATAATAGGCTTTTAACATGTGGAGCATGGACTTGTGTGCGTGAGCTGTGTATCGTCTTCGTGGGCTTATCTTTGCGTGTTTGGGCTGGCTTGTTGGTAGCTTTCTTGTGCGATTTTTCTACAATATGCGTGGATCTTGCAGCATGCGCATGGTGCTTTGGCGATTGGGCCATTCGTTTATTGCAGTGTGCTTGTCGATTCAGATGTGGAGTTATTAACCCACGTCCTATATGTCTGGAACCATGATGACTCATTATCAGGACGATGACGACGGTGTACGCCACTGGACATTTGAAGTTCGAGACGATGCTGAAGATGTTGTAGACTCTTTCATGTTGGGCTGGTTTTCCTGCAGCCCACGCATGGCTTATGGGCTATGTGTGACTGTATGCTTTTTGCTAATGTAGACTGGAAGTAAAATTTGGATGCACCTAGCCTGATTTTTGATTGACTGGATATACCAAATCATGGGCATGCAATAGGACATGTTCCACGTCATCTGGGATCAATCAATCGGAAATGGGAAAACAAAAGTCTGTTGGGAGGCCTTTTTTTTTTCCTCTTAGCAAGTGTAGGCTGAGTTAAGGGCTGCAAGTAGCCAGGATGGGCTTTGTAAGTTAGGCTTTTGGGGCTTTGTTATACTTTTGGGCTTGCTTTGTAATTGCTAAAATTATTGAGGCTCAAGCTTCCTTAATGATCAACGCGTGTGGACTGGACACACCTCATGCACATGTAAAATTTGGTCACATGTTTTCTTCCTATTATCTTTCATTTGAAGGATACCAGTCGGCTCAGGCAGTGTGCCGCATGACAAGGTAATACATGTTCGTTGTCTGTGGTTATTAGTCGAAATGAGAAAATGAAAGTTAAATTCCTACTCTATTCTAATTTATTAGAACCATTCCTTTGACTTGGTGAAGGTCAATGAAGCCACAGTAGTTTGGGCCTGAAATGTGTTCATGAGGTCACAGTAGATTGGCCCAGGTGAATGTCCATTGATTCCAAATTTGTAAATGTCCTTAGTCGACCAGACCTGTGATGAATGTCTGATATATTTTACTTACACGACATGGAGAAGGTACAGTGGAGTCCAAATTCTAGCTGATCTTTCGAAAGTACATGGGATTCTATAGTCGACTGGACTTGATAAAGGTCGAAGGTAGTCTATTATCCTACTAGACCTAGTAGAGGTCGACTGGACCTTATTAAGGTTCTAGAAA
The DNA here is from genome assembly GCA_019454045.1 of Zanthoxylum bungeanum. NCBI lineage: Eukaryota > Viridiplantae > Streptophyta > Magnoliopsida > Sapindales > Rutaceae > Zanthoxylum > Zanthoxylum bungeanum. The sequence goes on from SKCR01030640.1 coordinate 254,256, forward strand.
CTTTATTTCACTAGACATGATAATAGATTTCCTATGTAGTCTAGAGTTGATGTTAATACATGTCTATCATATGGAGAATATATGACAATCACTGCATGTTGATTGGAGGAGATGACATACCTTTCTGTTGTGATATTTTTATATCGTACCGCAAGTGTACGGTGTCAAGTTTTAGTATAAATGAGTTTAGAGTGTCGAACCCACAGGGATTGCGTTAACTCGCATTAAGTACTACAATTGATAATCCTAACTTTATTTAGACGATAATTAATCAAGATATTTTTTAATAAATAATAAAATATAAAAATAATAAAATAGGAGGAACTAATACGATAGAGATTCTGGATCCTGATTTCACCTAGCTGTCTCCTATGTATTTTCATGCCAATTAATCTTTGTTCAGTTATATTATTTATAAGTCAAGATCCTAAAATATTCACTCCCTCTCTCGAGTGCCGAGTGATGAAAATATTATCAACTATAGACTTCGATATCTCTATAAAAATCCAATAGTTAATAACTCATTACGATTTGTGATTCTATTTTAACGACTTCAAAGGACTACAGATTCTCTCGAACTCTATAAAATCCTAGGTTATATTCTCTAGATCTATTCAAAATCCCTCTCTCGAGTGATAGATTCTAAACATTCATCATCTCAAATTGTGGCCAACAATCAAGAAGCATTAAACTCAAAAGAATATAAATAATTAATAAAACTTCATTACAAAATTGATAAACAAAAAATACAAGGTTCAAGCATCAATTACATCATTCTCCAAAATTAAGGAGTAAATTCATGACAAAAGATAAAACAATAAATAATCAAGCCACGAATTTAATGGAAATCATTAGAGTTAAGAAAGAAATAAGAAGATAAAACCCGAATTGAATCTCTTCCTCTCCGGATATTACAGCCTTTGTCTCCTCTTGTCGCTCTTCAATCCTCTCCTTGGATCTCTAAAAATATTTATTTCTGTGTTTTGTGCTCTGTATTAGCCTCCCCTTGAATGTTGGATGTAATGTTATATTTATAGTTGAGGCAGGGAGTCTTTGGGTGGCATTAGGATTATTAAAAACCCTAAAAAGTGAATCCTGGAACGTGTAGGTTTTCTTCCGGATCATTGTGTAAGGGCGCCGCGGCGCAGAACTTCCGGGAAAATGTATTGAATTTGGGTTTTGGAAGGCGCCGCGGCGCCTTTACATTTTTCTTTCAACTGGCGCCATGGCGCCTATGTATATTGAGTAAGAGGCGCCATGGCGCCTTTAATAAGCAAATGAACTGGCGCCATGGCGCCTTTGACTTGATTAATGGGCGCCATGGTGCCCTCTCCTCTGGATTTGTATATAACTTTGGCGCCATGGCGCCTATGCTCCCGTGCTCGTCCTATGTCTTCCCTGAAGTTTCCAAAACACGTGCAATTATTCCCCGATCCATATATTAATGCTCCTATAAATAAAACATAAAAATAAATATATAAATCATATTAAATATCTCGAATTGTAACAAAATAATAAGCTGAGAATGCCATAATAAGTGGGTATAAACCACACTTATCAAATACCCCAAACTTAAGGTTTTGCTAGTCCCGAGCAAAAGATAAAAATAAAAACTAAATTCAAATAACAAATAAAATTACTAAATTAACTAAGCCACTTTCGTAGGGATCACGATTGCATTTAGCATATGCAACAAGCCTTTAAACCCCTAGGCGGCCCTAGTGGACGAGTTATAGTCTCGTGAGGGCTTACAGTGACGACACCCACAAACGTCATTCACACACAATCATGCAAAAATAAAAATAACAAATATAGTCTCGATAGTTACGCATAAATATATCCTCAAAGAAAGCTTATAAATGAAATCAAAGAATCTTCAAAGTACGCAATTGCAACTCGAATCCAAATTCTCGAATAAATTATCTAAGCTAGACTCACGGTGTGTGTGTGTAAAGGTTCATTCACAGCTTTGATCTTAAGTAAGCTAACTCAATGATTTCGTTTAAAAATTAGAATCGATGGGTCAAACCAACCAGATATCTCAATTATGCTCTGTAATTGCCTTTTTTGTGTTCGGTATGGTATGGTTTTTCTTTTATTTTCTTGTCTCTTTTTCTTTTCTCATTTTTGCACCTTTTTTTTTGCCAACTCACCTACCCTTTAAGGTAGCATTTCTCCTCATGGTGGTCCTAATACTCGCCCATGGGTAGCTTCACGCTTATCGGTTATAGGTGGTTTATTTTCTTTCTTTAGAGACATTTTCTTTTTCTTTTTTTAGCTATACCATACTTCATAACACTAGCAAATCAAGATAGATATCTAAGCAAATGGTCATTCATCGACATGCAATTTCTTCAACTGACCACCTTGTCAACTACTTAAGTTTTACTGCTAAAAACCTATTTTTAAGTGCTTACGAGTCTAACATAGATCAATTATTCAAGGCATCAGATAAAAGTAAATTGGCACTTATCATTTCTAAAATTTCACCCATAAACAAACAATATTATCACAAGATTTATGCTTTACTATCAAAGACTAAAACAAATTTTTTTTTTTTTTTTTTTTTCAAAAAAAATTTAAACAACTAAATAGCAAGTAAACAACATGCACACACCCCCAAACTTAAAATTTGCATTGTCCTCAATGTAAGATAAATATCAAGAGCAAGAGTGAGGAACAACACTACCGTGCATGGAGTTGATCAGACTCTTGCTGGTTGGAATTTGGTTGCGCGGGCGTTGTGTGTCTCGTGCTACCTGCATAAATAACATGCAAATAATAAATAGCACACAATAAAATAAAATAAAATAAAATAAAAAGTAAAGAAAATAATAATAAAAGAAATGCAAGGGTTGCCTCCCCGCTAGCGCTAAGTTTAACGTCTTCAGCCAGACGCAACCACCCAAATGGTTATGGTGGCTTAAAAGTAGTGAACCGGGTAATCTCATCTGTTTTCTTCTTTGGTATCCACCGGTTCTTATGACATGAAAAAGATAGCTTGGCAGGCTGTGGTGATTTATCCATAGATGGTCCCCCAGGATATGTAGATTTCCCTTCAATTGGAAATTCTGGACTGCACATTCGGCAAAATTGGCTCGGTTTTCTTTTTAATCTTCCAGGAATTATCTCTAAGTGAGAACTGGCCTTTCTTTTCCTCTTTTTATGGCCCTTTGGGAGTGGTTTCGATTTTAGCTGCAGAGAATTTCTTTATGCATGGCTGCATTATGCTCATAGGCTGTTGAAATACTGATTCACCCTGTCTGGTTTCAACTCCCTTCTACCGTATCTATCCTGTGACAGTCTGCATCACCTTGAGAACTCGGCATGGCTCTGAAAACACTGAAGGTGATTTCTTCATATTGATCTCTCATTATCAATTCACCTTTGTTCTCTTCTTCTATTACTGTTTCCTCCTGAAATACCATTTCATTTTCTTTACTGCCTAAGTCCTGAGAGGTGTCTTTAAACTCTTTTCTGCTCCTACAGGTCTATTTTGACATTGCTCATTGGGGTTGACTTCAGTGTCACTTGGAAAATCCCATGTCTGTTATTGGCCATGGAAGAAGCAAGCAACTCAATTTTTGCTTCTAAAGATTTCATATTTGCCTCTATATTGCCCATTCGTGTTTCGATATTATCCAGCATTGACTCATTCTTCTCAAACCTCTCTGAAGCTGTAGCTACAAACGTGATCATGAGGTCTTCTAAGGAAGGTTTCTGCTCAGCTTTTGGATAATTGAAGCCATGAGGAGGTTGCAAAATGTTCTCCATACCAGCATATGAAAAATTCGGATGATAATAGTTAAGCATATGACTGCCTCTACAGTTGTTGAAGTTCCAATTGTTCACATACTGTACTTGTTCAAATCCTGTCCTCTGTTGGATAAAAACATTCCATTAGCAGAAACAGCTTCAATAGACGGTTGACTCATTTGATTTATCAATACTGCTAGATGAGTCGTGAAGGACGATACTTCAGCTATCAATGCACTAACAGGATCTGCCATTGCTTCTTTTCCAAACTCACCTCGTACGAAAAAAATATAAAATAAAAATAAAATGAAATAAAAATAAAAATAAGAAATAAAAATAAAAATAAAACTTAAGATAAAAATAAAGAAGAATAAAAATAAAAATAAAAATAAAAATCTAAATTAAAGCTAAGATTACTTGGTAGTAGTATCAATGTGAATTAAACAAACAATCCCCGGCAACGGCGCCAAAAACTTGTTGTGATATTTTTATATCGTACCGCAAGTGTACGGTGTCAAGTTTTAGTATAAATGAGTTTAGAGTGTCGAACCCACAGGGATTGCGTTAACTCGCATTAAGTACTACAATTGATAATCCTAACTTTATTTAGACGAAATAATCAAGATATTTTAATAAATAAATAAAATATAAAAATAATAAAATAGGAGGAACTAATACGATAGAGATTCTGGATCCTGATTTCACCTAGCTGTCTCCTATGTATTTTTCATGCCAATTAATCTTTGTTCAGTTATATTATTTATAAGTCAAGATCCTAAAATATTCACTCCCTCTCTCGAGTGCCGAGTGAAAATATTATCAACTATAGACTTCGATATCTCTATAAAAATCCAATAGTTAATAACTCATTACGATTTGTGATTCTATTTTAACGACTTCAAAGGACTACAGATTCTCTCGAACTCTATAAAATCCTAGGTTATATTCTCTAGATCTATTCAAAATCCCCTCTCTCGAGTGATAGATTCTAAACATTCATCATCTCAAATTGTGGCCAACAATCAAGAAGCATTAAACTCAAAAGAATATAAATAATTAATAAAACTTCATTACAAAATTGATAAACAAAAATACAAGGTTCAAGCATCAATTACATCATTCTCCAAAATTAAGGAGTAAATTCATGACAAAAGATAAAACAATAAATAATCAAGCCACGAATTTAATGGAAATCATTAGAGTCTAAGAAAGAAATAAGAAGATAAAACCCGAATTGAATCTCTTCCTCTCCGGATATTACAGCCTTTGTTCCTCTTGTCGCTCTTCAATCCTCTCCTTGGATCTCTAAAAATATTTATTTCTGTGTTTTGTGCTCTGTATTAGCCTCCCCTTGAATGTTGGATGTAATGTTATATTTATAGTTGAGGCAGGGAGTCTTTGGGTGGCATTAGGATTATTAAAAACCCTAAAAAGTGAATCCTGGAACGTGTAGGTTTTCTTCCGGATCATTGTAAGTGGCGCCGCGGCGCAGAACTTCGGGGAAAATGTATTGATTTGGGTTTTGGAAGGCGCCGCGGCGCCTTTACATTTTTCTTTCAACTGGCGCCATGGCGCCTTATGTATTGAGTAAAGAGGCGCCATGGCGCCTTTAATAAGCAAATGAACTGGCGCCATGGCGCCTTTGACTTGATTAATGGGCGCCATGGTGCCCTCTCCTCTGGATTTGTATATAACTTTGGCGCCATGGCGCCTATGCTCCCGTGCTCGTCCTATGTCTTCCCTGAAGTTTCAAAACACGTGCAATTATTCCCCGATCCATATATTAATGCTCCTATAAATAAAACATAAAATAAATTATAAATCATATTAAATATCTCGAATTGTAACAAAATAATAAGCTGAGAATGCCATAATAAGTGGGTATAAACCACACTTATCACTTTCATATCTCCAAGAGGAGAGGGGGATCCTCTTAACTTCGACTGAAGAAGATGGCATTTTTTTTATGTAGTCTAGAAGAGACACCAAGCCTTTCATGTAGTCTGGAAGAGACGCGATCCCCTTATGTAGCCTGAAGGAAATGAAATTTTATCCATGCCATCTAGAGTAAATGGTAATCGTCCCAGATAGACTTGAATAGACGTCAATCAGGGAGAATGCTTATTAGTTGATTGTTTATGCTGGGGATTATGAAGATATTCTCTTGTAGACTGGTGGAAGTGTGTAAAATGATCCAAGTGTTGGTTCACTGGTAGTCTGGCACCGGGTAGGCTAGAGAGAATCACTCTTTCCAACTCTTGTATTTCCTTTCGCATGGAGGAGATTACTTGTTGTGATCGGTTGGCTGGAGAATCATGGTGGCTTTTCTGGTGATTAAGTGGATGTCGTTTGATGGTGGATTTCCACTTGCCATATTCTTGAATGCTCCTAATGCATCAGATGATAGGATTGTTGGGGTGACCCGTAGCCTCGGGCCTTTAGGAGGTTGAAGATATGTGCTCCAATGTTTGTAATTATCCTTGGAGGATGACTAATTAAGTGATCATGAGATCTGGTGTTTGCTCATTACGTGACGCATACGAGTAGGGGAAGGATCGTAGAAGGTGAGATCTTTGCATGCTATGAATCGCTAGGGCCCTACAGTGGGTGCCAAACTGTAGACACTGGTTTTCGCCCGACGTCTACAATCGAGATTTCGTAAAGAAGGGAACTGGCGATTCTGCAAAACAAAGAAGTTGGGTGAGCGTGGAAGGTCTACCCACCGGTGTGGTGGATTCCGTAGGCACTCCGACGCCCAAGTCAATGATGGCAGTGATATGCAAATGTCGTAGGAGGTGGAGCAAGGTCAGATGTTACATTGGTCCATGTAGACTGTCGTGAGGGCGGTATGTGGGTGGTGATGAGAGCTATGGAACGAGTGTTCAGAGATTCTGAGTATGAGAGCTTGTCTCCCCTTCCTCATGGAACCCTGTTTCTTATATCTACATGCTTCAGTTATGTGTGCCTTTATTTCCATTTGATTGCTCGTCGTTGGATCATGATAACGGTCAACTTCATGAGGTACAATTACTGCGTTTTGCCTATTGTAGGCTGGAACGGATGGGTTAAGAATGGTGTTTATGAGCCTGGGCGTTATGTGGACTGACATGGGGTGAGCCCCGATTATGGTTGGGCACATGGTATTTTACTGGGCCTGGGCTTGTTAATCTCTGGGCCTCTATATACTTCAAACCTCGAGACTTCCTTTTGAGGTAGAAGCTTGGGCCTGGGTCTTATGTTAGAGAGTCTATGGTGCGTTCAGTGTTGGGCCTGAAGCAAAATGACGAAATTACCCCTGGAATAAATTTGGCCCGTACATCTGTGCTATATGGTTAATCCATTTCTACAAATAATAACCAAATTGCTATTAAAAGAAATTGAAAAACCATCATCCAAAAGTTTGGAACCAGAAATCAAATTCTTGTGAAAACCATGAATGAATAACACATTGTTCAAATTTAAATAACTATTATTTGTAAAATTTAAACTAGAAATTCACATTGCTCTTGCTGAAATAACATCACATGTCCCAACCCTCATGGTATAGTCACCATCAGCAAAGTCCTTCAATGAGTCAAGTAGTTGCAAAGAAGAAAAAACATGGTTAGTGGCTCCAAAATCAAAAATCCTAGCGGATTTATCATCTTCAACTAATAGAGATTCGATAACGAGTAAATCATATTTATTTGTACCATTTTCTCATTCAGCTCAGCAAGGTATTTAGGACAATTCATTTTCCAATGCCCGATCTTGTTGCAGTGGAAACACTTTCCCTTGGACTTGGCATCATTGCAGCATTTCTTGTTCTTCTTCTTCATGGGTTTAGCCTTAGCCTTCCCAGTGCTATTCTTCTTCATCTTTGCAGATTTTGAAAACTCGACAATAATTGCCTCAGCACTGGGCTTACGAGGATCCACAAACATGGACTCGTAGTGGGTGAGCTCATTAAGCAGATGGGTCAAAGTAAAAGTCAAATTGTTCATAACATAGTTGCTTTTAAACTGCAGGAAACTCTTCGAAAGAGTTTCCATAATCATGGTCACATGGCTACGCTCGTCAATATGAGCTCCATGGGTTTCAACAGTGTTGAGATAGGTCATCATCCTCAAGACGTAATCTCGGACTGATGTCACATCCTTCATCTTAGCAGTCATCGCTAAGACCATAGCCTCATGACATTTACGCTCCGAAGGCTGCCCGAACATGCCCTGTAATGACTCCATCATTTGAGATGCTGAAGTCATAGGTTCATGTTTTGCAGCAAAAACCTCAGACATCTCTGCTAGTAAGTAGCAGCATGCTTTCTCATTAGTTGTGACCCATTTCTGGTAGGCATCACGCACAGCTTGGCCAACATTTCTGGCCGGTTCGGGAGGACACTCCTCCGTCAGGACAAATTTTAGGTCTTCGCAGACCATGATAACATTCATGTTACTTTTCCACTTAACATAATTTTCTCCCGTTAATTTATCATTTGAGAGTATGAAAATAATCGGAGAAACCATGGCTGAAAAAATAAAATAAACATGCATTTAACATTCATTCATCGCATATTAAAATTATCAAACAATTTGGCATAAACTAAAACATGTTAATGTTGGATAATATGACCCATAGCGTCACTGTTTGTACAGATCACAGTGTTGTTGTACAAATTAACTATGTGACAAGGAAATTGCACTCTCATCATTGTGATTAGATCACCATTATATATAATGAAGAGAGGTCCATATGATTAGTTCCTGGATTGAGAATGATATGAGACAGTATCAGTCCACGGAGGATTAATCATAAATATCCATAGCCGGAGTATTATCGAGACAGGACATCGATAATGCGGAATAGGCTAGTATTGCACTTGTGCGCGTTGTGAGGGCACAACGGTATAGTTCTCATATATTTAAGTATTGGATACTTATGCAAGTGTGATAGGAGGTTGTGTTTCACCGATGGTACGGGAAACAGCTTCGCTCTGGATAGACCCCTCGGAATCCCATGGTATTATGACTATGTGTCTATGGGAGGCCGAAATCAAGGTAGGTGTGTATAGTCTTAACCTGAGACTTGCATCGCTAATACTTGCGATAATCGGTAGACTTTAGTCTTGGTGGTACAGGGCTTTAACCGGTTCTGCGTACGCCGCTTCTGGGTTTATCAGAGCGTCGTAGTGTATTGGGTGTGATGTCGAGACGGAAGTATCACTTCAGTCATAGTGGAGATGATGTCACGCAGGATACGATATTAGTGCTCTTAAGTGCTGGCCGGCCATCGGGATATTATGACAAGGTCATGTATATCCGATTATAGAGACTAGTTACTAGACATCCGACATGTGCTTCGGACGGGGCAGGACACTTATCCAGCCTCAGCCCTAGCACGTGACTATCCGATACTGGGCCGATATACACAATACTACGGTATACTACGCTTGATACAGATCTATATATTCCTGTAAGAATATTTCTGGAGAATTGGGTAGCATGGCGCTTTGCTAGAAGCCAACCTTGTCTTGTATATCGGTATAAACGTAGTACGAGGGGTACTTACGTGTTCGGATAGTCCGACAACCGTATTTACTGCCAACATATCCGGATATCTCATGGGTCGCTTCCTGAAGATCACCGATGACGTATAACTCGCACTTAATTAATCTGGGATTAATTACAAGAGAGAGAAAATTAATCTGGGATTAATCACGGAGATATTTTATCTGGGATAAAATATTAATTAAAGAGAGGAGAACGATTAATTGGAATTAATTGATAAATAATATATTCGATATATTATAAGAAATTGGATTTCGACGCGGAATTAAAATTAGATTTTAATTCGGGCGAACGAATTAATTTAGAATTAATTCGTTAGCGACGTGAATAGTGATTTCACTAGGCGTAATCATTTAATAACGACGCGACGGAAAATTCGTTAATTTAAAATTAGCGAACCCGAGCCCGAGAGTGATTGCGAGCGCATTCGTATTTCGAATTCGAACACGGCACACAAGTCACATCAAGCGTCAAATCACTACTCGCATCAATCGTCAAATCACTTGTCACTTTGAGTGATGTGATATGACATGTTGTCACTTTATTAAAGTGACTTGATGTGAATAGTGATAGATGTTGAAAAGGCATTAATGCTCTTTTTGCTTTTTGACTTTTGTTTTTGGAAAAATGTAAATGCTTTTGTATTTGATTTTAGTTTTGGAAATAAAATAAATATATAAGTAAAAACCATTTTACCTTTTCTCTCTCCCATTCACGGTTTCACGTGAAAAACCCTTCTCCTTCTCTTTTCCCTCTCTTCTTCTTCTTCTCTCTCACGGCTTCAAGCCGATTTCTTCACAAATGTTTCTGGTTTGACCGAATCAGGGGAAGCAAGGAAGAAGACTTAGTGCTCGCACACCATGAGTGATACATAAGTGATAGGGAAACGAATTTGTGAGCATGGAAAAGCTTGAAGCTTGGAGCTTTAATGGTGACATCCATGGCCGAATGAACAAGGAGGAAGACACCCCACCACCGTGCAGCCCCTACCATTCGCAGCTCACTGCCAGGGAGCAACATGCAGTGCGTTTTTGGTCTTTGTTTCATTTCATCAAAACCCATCAATGTGAGTATGTATTCCGCCTTACTCCTTGATTGTATTCAACTCGTTTTTATGCATGATTTATGATATTGGGACTTGATTGAAACTCTACAATGGTATCAGAGCTATTGGTTGCATAAAACGAATTAGGGTTCTTGAGCTAAATTTGGGGCTTTTTGATTTAAGCATGATTTTGACAAATTGTTTGTTTAAGAATGCTTGTATATGATTAAATTAGAGTTATATGTAATCAATTTAAAAAAAAAATTGATTGGATTGATTTTCCCCAATTTGCTTATTGTTGGCCAAAACTTTAATTGGGGTAAACTCAATTTGAGCATCAAATGATTAAATTGTTAGTATAGTATGCTTGAATGAGGTTGAATTGATGTTGTGCATAATCAATTTCATGAAATTTGGTTGGATCCATTTTTCCCCAATTTTGGGCATGACAAATTGGGTAAACTTGATTTTGAGCATATTTAATGAAATTGGATGATTTAGAATGCTTAAATGTTGTTTAATTGATGATTGATTAGATCAATTTGATTAAAAGTGTTTGGAACAATTTTCCCCAATTTGCTTGTGATGGCCGAAATTGACAGTGCCCTAATGTCTTGGATTTTTGATTTTTTGTTCATTGGATGACTTAGAAATCATTTGGGGATGTTGAATTATGTTTGATTGGGTTCAATTGGATTGAATTTGATTTGGCATTTTTTCCCTTATGGCCGAGGACTTTAGCTTGTATAAATTGGGTTTGATTTTGATTTAATTATGTTGGACATGATTAATTGATGTTAAGCATGATTAATTGGACAAATTTGATGTTTTGGAAACTTTGATTTGGGCAATTAATAATGCTATACACTTTAGGTAATTAATTGGAAAAATTTAGAATTTTGAAATTAAATTATTGGGCTTAAAATTGGATTTGGGCTTTTAAAGTTGTTATTGGGTTTATTGGACTTTGTTGTACAAAGTTGGTTTAGGCCAAAATTGGTTGGATCCAATTAGGCCCAAAACCGCTTCCAAAAGGCCCAAATGCGACCAATGAACCTTTAACGTTTAATTGGGCCTAATGGGCCTAAATTAATTTATGGGCTTATGGGGTAACTCCCGGATTGGACTTTGGTTGCGGGTTTGACCCGAGTTGACCAAAAGTCCACGCCTGAAGAAATTAATTAAAAGCCCATTGGACTTTAATTAAATTAATATTGGATATTAATCGGGCTTTGAGACCGTACGTAACGATTAAATTGGAATTTAAGCGTAAAGGTTTATTTTATAAAGTGTAATATTTAATTTGGAATTAAATAATGAATTAGAATTAAATGCGTATTAAATTGGATTTAATTATGTAATTTAATTTAATTCGTAGAAATCGTACTTTGAGTACGTGTTCGCAATACGAGTTTGACTCGAATATAAAATCAAATCTTTGTTTGAACATTGGATGATCACTAATTATCAAGATTAATTAATTTGATTGATTGATTGATAACATGCTTGTATGAATACATGGTTGTGATGTTTGAATAATGTATATCGGATGGATATTAGCGGGTGGGGCGATTTGGAAATTGTAATAAATTTGATTTATTAATTGGACCTGCGAGTCCAGCCTTATCTCATATTCTTTGTATTCTCTTCTCACCTATTCCCCTCAATGTAGATGAGGTTTCTTTAGAAGTGTAGTGTAAGGGTATAAGAAATATTGTGCTAGCGGGAGGAGAGAGAAAGTGAGAGATTTGATCTAGGATCAATGTAAAGTATCCATCCGCATATCATTATTATTTTACATATGCGCTTTATTATGTGTTTAGAATGCATGTTTAAGGGTGTATGATGATGAGACCTTAACAAAGATAATAAAATTGGTAGCCAATTTGCACGCGAAAAACCCTCGTTAAATATCAAGCGTTTATTTTCCTTCCATTGAGTGATTCTTACTCAAGATCCGAGATTGGCAGGGGTTGTTGGCCAAAGTCAAGCCCTTGTCCGTCAAAGATGTGTTTTAATCACGAGGCTTTGTTCCATATCGGTGTCGTGTCCAAGTTGTGGTTTGTTGTCCAAAGTCAAGACCACTTCTTGTCCATTGACATTGATTACGAAGCTTCCATGTCAATGGGTCCGCGCTTGACTGGGATCACTAGGTTTGTTGTGCCAAAGCCAAGGCCTAGTTGATTCAGAGGAAAAGGTTAGGTATACATTCGATGTATAGGCATATATAAGATATATGTTTGGGACTTGGATGTCCACCTACTGGATCTAGGAGTTGGATGAGATCCAATTGATCTTAGAGATCTACCTAGTTAATTATCATACAATTTGTTGGCCAAAGTCAAGATTGTGTGATATTTAACGGATCCTAGCCTACTAGGAAACACGGTTTCCCGAGTACTCGACAGAGGGTTAGAGGCTCGACGAAAAATAGTGGGAGGCAAGAATTGAATTTGCATACTCGTTAAATTACTCGCCATACGCACTCATTTAAATTATTTCGTCATTAGATTAAATGTTAGTTAGACTAATATTTAAATTGTTGTTTTAATAAACAGTTTGGACTGTATTATACTTGATTATATATAATTAGATTATATTAATCAATATATTTGAATTAATTAATTTCAGTTTACAATTGATTTTATAATTGGATTATAGTAATCATGTAATTGAGGTAATTAATTTGGATTATATTTGATTATATAGTTGGACTATATAATCATTATAATATATAGTACCACTCATCGTTGATTAAATAGTTGGACTGTTGTAATCAAGATAAAATTGAAAAGTTGATATTTAAAATATAATCTGGGATTAAAATATTTTAAATGATTTAATTTTCCAATTGGGAATAAATAATAGGTTACTTTATTTGATAAATAACTTATTGTATCTTAAGCCCAAAATTAAGTAAAATAAGTAGAGCATAAAATCTTTGGAAGATTTATGTGATGATGACTTTAATGCTTAATTTAATATACTTGTCATAAATCTAATTTTAGATTTAAGAAGTATTAAAATTGCAATTTATAATTCTTGGAGAATTAATTGACTATTCTAGAGGAGATAAAGTCAAAATTTGCAATTGGGCATGTAGCACGAGGTGCACATCGTTTCGATATTCCGAAACCCAAGGCTTGGCCAAAGGTTTGTGAAATATTGAAAAGATAATTGACATATCCCAAGTGACTACCATTTGGATATGGCAGACACGAAGGAATTAAAGAAAGGGCAAGGTTCTTACTTTGAAAATGTTTGTCTTAGTTATGTTCACAGCTAGTATTGAAATTAGATTTTAAATACTTAGTGTGGTACATAAAATATATGTATTGATGTTCATAATCTGCTTTGAGCAGAATACTGACTTCAAGCTGAGATTGCTCTGCGAATCGGAAACGGGACGAAAGTCGCTGTTTCGACCGTAGATACCTAAGTTTAGGAACTACCTTTTGGGTATATACTTAAATTAGGAACTGTTATAATGTAACTAGTTTGACTAGAGACATTATCTCTATATCAGTGTTTAATCCGTTGCGGATAAAACCTTTATATTATAGAACACTAAGTGTTTTATTATATAAAGATGATACTGAGATAAATACATTAGATGTAAATAACAGAATTTATATTTTGAATATAAATAAAATCTCAACATATAAAATGACAAATAAATAGCTCAAATTGATTTGATCAATAGAGACTTATTTGTGGCATTGTTGTCTAGGACACAATTTAATGAGACTCGTATATCCACACTTTTGAAGAGTGGGTACTAGGACTGATTTGACTATTCAAATAAAGTCTACGAATCTAGTTTGTTAGGTAAAGTACCTAAAACACTGTTCACTATGTAATAGTGTAAGTGCCACCGATCTGTTAGCCCTATTCATGGTGAAGTAAGTGGGCCCATATCTAGTTAGGCTAGATGTGAACATGAATATTTCGTGACCTTAACGGATGTGGCATCACGTTATGGTTAAGTGTTTCTTTTGACGAACACAGATCATAAACTTTTGAAGTTTCGACACGAAGTAAATAAACAGATCGGCTATAGTATTATTCCGCCACGGTAAGGCCGTAATGGAAAATACTTAAGCAGTAAGTTTTGTACATACATGAAAGAGTATGGTATTCTTTCAGATGAGGACTCCTCCCGAGACACGTCAGTTAGACGGTGTGTCCGAACCAAAAACCAAATTTTATTGGACATGATATGGTTTATCACGAGTCGCTCTGAGCTACTATTTCCTTCAATAGGATATGTACTAACAGTGCAAAACTTATTTAGAATAAGGTTCCATATAAATCTGTTTGACAGATATCATATAGGATATGAACAGGGAAGAAACGAGGTTTCTCATTCCTGATAATTTGGGTATGCCAGGCATAACGTTTGGATGATACCAAACTAAGGACCCAAATTAGATAAGTGCCAATATAGGTTATCCTAAGGGAAACCATAAGTATAGTACTTATACATCTCACATGAGAACAATGTGATTGTTGCTCACCATGCGGTTTTTCCTGAGAGGAATACCGATATGCAGTGGTTAGTGGGAGGATAGTGATACTCGATGAAAATCGGAGTAATACTGTTCAAGGCACCTATTCCTTAATGGAACACAAACAGTTCATCAATAATGAATCTGTACCATTAATCTTCGAATACACAAGAACTGAGTAGATCAGATAGAGTCAGAAAACAACCTAGGGTATGGGTTTCTGATCTAACCTCATAAAGATGTCAATCTTATGAAGGTATAACCACCGAATACGTTTTGAGGAAGTGATACGAGGTATCGACTCCCTATCATGGCAAAGTGCCATGAGTCCGAAATGGATTCCATGTATAACAACTATTTTGGATACTAGTTGTTGTACCACAAGCATTGTGCCTATTGGTACTTTATAAGTCTTCAAGGAAGACATACATGGAAGGCAACATACCAACGTACTAAGCTAGGCTTGTAAAGAAAAGATAGAGTTATCAACATTGTGTTGATTCCGACGAAACCTTTTACCTGTTGCCATTGTAAATCCATTTGGATAATGCTTGCTAAAGCGTGTATTTCATTTATGAAATATGACAGCTTAACGGAAAATCACTTTCCTGAAAAGGAAACTTTCGGAGGATGTTTATAACATCATGTCGGTTTTGTCGTACCATAACAAGCAAACAAGGTTTGCAGGTTATTCGATCCATGTTTGGATTAAGCAAACATAGGTTCTAGGAATTATCGTTTTGATGTAATCATAATGGAGTATGATTTAATCAAAACGAAATGATTCTTGTGTATATAAAAGGTTAGTGGGAGTGCACTGACATGAATGTCATGTAAAATAATGATAATATGTCATTTCTTGGAAATGAAATTCCCATATAGCAATCGGTGAAAGCTTGGCTTTCATAAGAAATTCTCCGTAGAATTCTGGGGAGTAACAACCTTTATTCAATGAATAAAGATCTACTGGGATAGATTTGGAGTTGTTAACACTCTCTGGGAAATTGTACATTTAAAATGTACTTGATATGGATTCTCATACGCTTTGAGCATATGGAGTCACAATCAGAACAATCCAAGTGATAGTCACTGGATTGAAATTAAGAACATCTGTTAGTATCTCAGAGAACTAAAGATGCTGTCTTAAATTATGGAGTAGGAGAACTTGAAGTGACTAGGATCACTGCTGCAAGTTTCCAAACCGGTAAATACTGCGGTACTATAAAGTTTGAATAACGGGACAGTAAGCTGGAAATATTCCGAGCAAGATAACTGTTACTGATTAACAACAAATGCGGATTATTGCTGCAGCTGAGGCAGCAATAGAAGCCATTTGGATCGATAATAAATCTAATTAGATTAGATATAGTTCTGTTAGCGGCTGAGCTAGGTGTCAGCACATGCTAAAGAATTAATGGTCTCATCAACGATCCAGATATATACTTATATATTCATCTGATTCGTTCGGATCATACATCGTGGTGATGTGATGATCGTATAAATCGCGTCAGAAGATAATTACGCAAATCCGCTGACGAAAATCTTTCCTCGGCAATTTGAGCGAACCGTACATAGTTCGGGTGTTAGACACTCGAGTGACTGGCTATGTGTCAAGTGGGAGATTGTTGGATAATATGACCCATAGCGTCACTGTTTGTACAGATCACGGTGTTGTTGTACAAATTAACTATGTGACAAGGAAATTGCACTCTCATCATTTGTGATTAGATCATCATAAATATATAAATGAAGAGAGGTCCATATGATTAGTTCCTGGATTGAGAATGATATGAGACAGTATCAGTCCACGAAGGATTAATCATTAAATATCCCTAGCCGGAGTATTATCGAGACAGGACATCGATAATGCGGAATAGGCTAGTATTGCACTTGTGCGCGTTGTGAGGGCACAACGGTATAGTTCTCATATATTTAAGTAGTTTTGGATACTTATGCAAGTGCGATAGGAGGTTGTGTTTCACCGATGGTACGGGAAACAACTTCGCTCTGGATAGACCCCTCGGAATCCTATTGGTATTATGACTATGTGTCTATGGGAGGCCGAAATCAAGGTAGGTGTGTATAGTCTTAACCTGAGACTTGCATCGCTAATACTTGCGATAATCGGTAGACTTTAGTCTTGGTGGTACATGGCTTTAACCGGTTCTGCGTACGCCGCTTCTGGGTTTATCAGAGAGTCGTAGTGTATTGGGTGTGATGTCGAGACGGAAGTATCACTTCAGTCATAGTGGAGATGATGTCACGCAGGATACGGTATTAGTGCTCTTAAGTGCTGGCCGGCCATCGGGATATTATGACAAGGTCATGTATATCCGATTATAGAGACTAGTTACTAGACATCCGACATGTACTTCGGACGGGGCAGACACTTATCCAGCCCCAGCCCTAGCACGTGACTATCCGATACTGGGCCGATATACACAATACTACGGTATACTACGCTTGATACAGATCTATATATTCCTGTAAGAATATTTCTGGAGAATTGGGTAGGCATGGCGCTTTGCTATAAGCCAACCTTGTCTTGTAAATCGGTATAAACGTAGTACGAGGTACTTACGTGTTCGGATAGTCCGACAACCGTATTTACTTAGCCAACATATCCGGAGATCTCATGGGTCGCTTCCTGAAGATTCACCGATGACGTATAACTCGCACTTAATTAATCTGGGATTAATTAGAAGAGAGAGAAAATTAATCTGGGATTAATCACGGAGATATTTTATCTGGGATAAAATATTATTAAAGAGAGAGAACGATTAATTTGGAATTAATCGATAAAATAATATATTCGATATATTATAGAAATTGGATTTCGACGCGGAATTAAAATTAGATTTTAATTCGGGCGAACGAATTAATTTAGAATTAATTCGTTAGCGACGTGAATAGTGATTTCACTAGGCGTAATCATTTAATAACGACGCGGCGGAAAATTCGTTAATTTGGAATTAGCGAACCCGAGCCCGAGAGTGATTGCGAGTGCATTCGTATTTCGAATTAGAACGCGGCACGCAAGTCACATCAAGCGTCAAATCACTACTCGCATCAATCGTCAAATCACTTGTCACTTTGAGTGATGTGATATGACATGTTTTCACTTTATTAAAGTGACTTGATGTGAATAGTGATAGATGTTGAAAAGGCATTAATGCTCTTTTTGCTTTTTGACTTTTGTTTTGGAAAAATGTAAATGCTTTTGTATTTGATTTTATTTATTTTTGGAAAATAAAATAAATATATAAGTAAAAACTATTTTACCTTTTCTCTCTCCCATTCACGGTTTCACGTGAAAACCCGTCTCCTTCTCTTTTCCCTATCTTTTCTTCTTTCTTCTCTTTCTCTTTCACGCTTCAAGTCGATTTCTTCACAAATGTTTCTGGTTTGACCGAATCAAGGGGAAGCAAGGAAGAAGACTTAGTGCTAGCACACCATGAGTGATACATAGGTGATACGGAAACGAATTTGTGAGCATGGAAAAGCTTGAAGCTTGGAGCTTCAATGGTGACATCCATGGCCGAATGAACAAGGAGGAAGACACCCCACCACCGTGCAGCCCCTACCATTCGCAGCTCACTGCCAGAGAGCAACATGCAGTGCGTTTTTGGTCTTTGTTTCATTTCATCAAAACCCATCAATGTGAGTATGTATTCCGCCTTACTCCTTGGTTGTATTCAACTCGTTTTTATGCATGATTTATGATATTGGGACTTGATTGAAACTCTACAGTTGCATGAATCATGAATAACGAATTAGAAACCTAAGAGAATTACTATGCCACAGAAATCTATCATCCCACAAATAAGTACCGTTGTAGGGTAGGTCAAGTATTTGCATGATAGATCGAGACAATCTCAATTGATTAATATATGCGGGAATAACTATTATTCCTATATTAACCACTACTGTTTTGATTCAATCAAGGAATTTAGATTAACAGTTAATAATTCATTGTGAGTGTGACCCGTCGTTTCAGGACTCTTGGACTTAACTAGTGAAGTACCGTCGTAGGGTAGGTCAGTTCACCAGATACATCTAGAACCCCTATCATCTCGGAATCCAAACCCGATATTGACCCAAAATGGACATCATCCGTAGGGGACGAAAGTAAAGTCGTCTCGAGACGCCTTTTGAATCTCACATTTTCGGATTAACAACGGAGATCACGAGATATATTGTCGTATATCCCTCTCCCACTCACTATTTTGAGTTTAAGGTTTATATTTATAAAATATCTAATATTTTAATTTAATTAGTGTGAATAAATTTATGGCGACTAAAACATAACTCTTATTTACACTAGTTACTATTAGTGACCTAACCAATTTTAACTCTTAAAATTTGTATCACTAATTACCATTTAGTCTCTACTAATTGTATTACTCAATTAAACTAATTTAATAAGAGTATTATTAGTGACCTATTATATTTTAACTCTTAAATACTAGAACACTAATTGATTTAAAATTTTAGAATCCTAAAATGGTCAAGATTTAAATTAAACCATTTAATTAATCTAAGTGCGTTATAAAATCCGATGGTATGTGGAATTATATCCCCGAGTGCATACCACATTACCGTCCATTTGGATTCGACTATGAAATTTATATCCGGGTTTCCATCCTATATACCAATAGAATTTATGTTGCACTTATTAAACCCAATATATTAAAATTCAAATTTTAAACCTTAAAACCAATTAATCCAATTAATTATTTTCCATGCATGTCATATTCTAATTTAAACATTTTAAATCACATAAAATCATATTTCATTTCTATAATGATAATGCATTTAAAGCATGTTATGACATGTGAAATGCTAGAGTAGACATCATACGCTATATGACATGTTATTCAAATATTTCGAATTAAAACATACATATAACATAAAAATTATTTTACATTGACCAGACTCTCATTTTTCCTATACTAATCTAATTAGTACAAAAATCCCAAGACATCCCTTGGTCTTCAAATCACGTTCCAAGGTGGTGTTGGCTCCTTTTGCGACTTCGGTGCTCCAAATTACAACAATTGAAATTTTACATTGGAAAATAAAAATACAACAATTGTAAACAATGGCCTTATGGCCTTACATCCCAAAATCAAAACCAACATAAAAATAAGAGCCGGAAAAAATTACGACCAATGTAGAATTCATTCATCACATGAAAATCAATAACCATTCATCACATGAACATTATTTTGTGCCTACTCATCTAAACATGCATCTCAATATTTATAACTCATATAAATATATAAAAAAACAGAAACTTTAAAGGAAAAAGAGAAGGGTTAAGAACACTTTTCAACATTGCTCTCGATGTCAATTGTAGGTAGGGGTGAGCAACGGTTCCGGGTCTACCCGGAACCGGTTGGAACCGGACCGATTTTCCGGGTTTGGAACCGGAACCAGTTATAATCGGGTAGGTTCCGGTTCCAAAAATGGAGGAACCGATTTTATCCGGGTAGGTTCCGGTTCCAAAATGATCGGAACCGGAACCAGACCATGGAACCGGTTTTAATAACGTACCAGATAATTTCTGTTGAAATTTAGAATCTAAATTAGGTCGAAAACTGTATTTCTGAGAGTGAATCTAGTCCTAACAATGTGAAATTTATAGATGTTTAAAATTTTTTATTACTTCTTGTTATTACTGGCTATTTCCAATTGGCCAATACTTTTACTGGATTATAACATTTTTTATTTACTTGTTCTGATTACATTCAACTGAGTGTTAAACTGAGACTACTGATGGCCTCTATTTAAACTGTGACTACTCATGGCCTCTGTAACCTTGTTAGCCTGGAGCTCGGAGGATATAAATATCATAGGAATAATGATTTGATTAATGATTTAAAGAGAAATAAAATTAATGTATATTCTCAACCTGGAGCTTACTGGATATAAAATATAAATATCATACGAATAAGAAAACTTCATTTTCTTCGTTCTTGAGCTTCCGCACTCCGATTTGGTCCCCGTTTTTTCCTACGAAATCGTATTGGAATGTAGTTTTTATTAAAATATTTTAAAATAGGGTAATTCGGAACCGGATTGGAACCGAATAATAGGGTACCCTGTTTAATTGGGTAGGTTTCGGTTCCACTTAGTGCGGAACCGAATTTTTCTGGGTAGGTTCCGGTTCCATGCGGAACCGGAACCGGTTTTGCTCACCCTTAATTGTAGGAAACACTTTCCTTACGCAGCGGAAATGCCTTAGGCACACGGATCAGACTTGAAAATTTTTTCTGCCATTCCATTAGAGTGGTTGAATATGACCAGCACCACCACTGAAATTTTACTTATGTTTTAAACAAAATTCCAGCCTCAAAACAGCCCAGAAACAGTCCCCGAACAGCCCCGAATAGCCGCACAAAAACTGGATTGTTTTGGACCCGATTCGCGCCCAGCGCATTGCCGAAACAGCCCCTGAAATGTGTGGACAGTGGCTGTTTTTCATTTCCGATTTTTCACTTGAAAACAGCCCCAACACAGCCCCAAAGCACCACTATATGTTCCCCAAAAATTCTGGATTAAAACGAAACCAAACCGAGTTCCGTTTTACCAAATAAGGGGCAGCAGTGAGCAAAATAAGCCTCACTGCCAAGTACTAAACAAGAAAAATGATGAAGATGATTATTTGTTCGACACCACAAAGTCTTCTGAGCTATATCTCATTATCAACGGAAACTAGTGTGGGCTAGACTCACAATATTAAATCCCTAAAAGTTTTAGAGATGGAATCACACTTGTATTTCTATTTTATTTTCTTTTTGTTCTTTCTTTTTGTTTATCTCAACTTTTGAGAGAATTGGAGAAGAATAAGATGGAGGCTAGGGTTAGAATGAAAAGCTAGGTAAAAAGAAAAATAATTTTTCTTTTTATACTTAGGTTTATTTGTTTCCAAAAATAAAAGAAACCTTTCCCTTTTCCAACCTCCAATTTTCGGCCATTGTGTATTTTTTATTTAATTTTGTAACATCAACTTTTATTACTATAATAAAAGATATGTTATAAAAATAAAAGGTGTAATTACCTATCATAAAGTGTAACCACCAAAATAATCAAGGGTTTCTAAAACCCAAAATTTGGAAATCCCAAATTTAGCCTTTCATTAAATTATATCCTATATAATTTAAACATGTGATTAAATATCAAATATTTAATAAAACCATATGTTAAATCTCAACATATGGTTTCAAGTGTGATAAACAATATTATTAATCATATTAATAATATTTATACATATGTGAGTATATAATTGGACTATCCAACTATACTAAATCCGCTACAGTATATTGAGCTAGCACGGGGACTAAATGGACCTACGGTTTTGAGCTCCAATAATCTCGAAATATTAATTAAGCTCTTAATTAAATATTCTGAATTATTAACTCCGAATTATTCCACTAAAAACCTGAAGCTGCACTCTCGTTACCGCAGATAGAATATTAAGCCGAACCAAGTCGATGTCCATCGATATAGTCACTACATATAGATTAACCCTTCACGAGTATCTCGTAATTAGAGCCGGGTCATAATGTTCGTTATACCCCCTAATTATTTTTACCTTAAGTACCATTGATTCTCTAATGAACGATTTATTCATAACCATTATGAATTTTAATCTTTCTATTTGTAATAGAAAGACTTGAGCGCTCTAACCGTTCAAGTACCAAATCAACCCTTAAGAAAGATACTCATCTACTTCTCGCAAGAATGAGTGAACTCCATGTCTATGTAAAACGTCTCCAGCTACACACTAGACCATGCCCCCAAAGTATGTAACTATTGGTCAGGACTGCTACACCAACCTCACATTTTTAAATCAAAGAACACAGCCTGCCATGCATGAGTTCGTGGTACACTCAGGATTAAGATCAATCCATATATGACCATCTAGTAGATCTAAATGAATTTTTTTTATTTAACAGATATTATAAGAAAGTTATTTCTATCTGGGTCCAGTCCTATATGATCACATCATACAAGGTGCCTCTATTCTCATGTCTCCACATGGACGATCCCGGATTAAGGTCACCATACAATTATAGAATGGACCGCAGGTATAGATAAACCATAAACAAAGTACCCGCTTTGTTTGCTTTCTATGGACTATTTTAGATTACCAACTTCAGAATTAAATCCTATTGTGTATGAAATTCATACACTAAGTCTGAAGGTACATCTGTAATCTAGGATAATCAAGATAATTTACAATATGCGAAAAATTAAACAAACACTTTGATAAATGAATAATGCATCATTTTATTTCATAACATATAAAACCGTTTACATTATATGAAGCTATATGAGATATATCCCAATAATGACTTATGTTTTACTATCTAGGACTAAAAACAAAACAACCAAAATAACAAAATAAATTTTTAAAATAGCAGGAACTATCACTACATGCACACACCCCCAAACTTAAAACTTGCATTGTCCTCAATGTAAGATAAACATAAATAAGCAAGAGTAAGGAACAACATTATCGTGCATGGAGTTTATCAGGCTCCTGCTGGTCAGAATTTAATTGCGCGGGCTTTGTGTGTTTCGTGCTACCTGCATAAATTACATGCAAACTAATAAAAAAATAGCGTACAATAAAATAAAAATAAACAAATGCAAATGCAAGGGTTGTCTCCCCACTAGCGCTAAGTTTAACGTCTTCAGCCAGACGCAACCACCCAAATGGTCATGATGGCTTCAATATAGCAGACCAGATAGTCTCATATGCTTTCTTCTTTGGTATCCACCGGTTGTTATGACATGAAAAGGCAGCTTGGCAGGCCATGACAATTTATCGATGGATGGTCCTCCAAGGTCTACTGATGGTTGAAATTTTTTACTACACATGTGGTAAAATTGACTTGACCACATTTTGAGCTTCCCATGGATCATCTTCAAGTGAGCAGTGACTATTGATTTCCTTTTTTTACGGCACTTTGGGGGTGATTTCAGTTCTGGCTGTGGAGAATCTTCTTTTATGCACGGCTGCACTATGCTCGTAGGTTGCTTAACTGCTGGTTCACCCTGCGTGTTTGCAACTCCTTTTACTACAATGTCCAACCTGTTGATGAAGTTGGTGCTTGGAGTGTCAATCCGAATTGTATATTTTATTATTTATTAATAAAATAACTACATTTTTCATTTCATACCTTATTAATGATATTGTCATTATGCGTATTAGATTGATGTATAGATATGTTAAGAATGACATCGACCTTAGAATAGTTTTGACACTATGTGTAAACTATTCTTAAAGTAAATATTCCTAGTCGTTTGTTTTGGAATACGGTCGAATTCCTATAACCTATAAGACTAGCACATGTCGTATATTGGAATTGAAGTTCCAATGGTTTAACGCGATGTACCATGAGTTTTGGAAACTCGTATAGACATGTGGGTATTCGTTGGAGCGAATAATGAATGAATCACATGTGATTCCTAATAGTTGGAAGTACACGCCACCGTCAATAGGAATCTCCTCGAGTCGAGTAGCATATGTAATCCTTTGAATATAGGATATCATTAATTTTTTATAAGATCCTCCAAACTTATATGTCATGTATGTCAGAAACCTTTTATGGTCTGGCCTCTAGATGTTCATTGGGTGTGGACCGATGCACTCAGTAATCAAGTACGAAGCAATATAGGATCCGTCGTCCCGTATGTGTACCATAAAGGGGTTTAGGTATCCATGTGATTAAAGTCACGATTATTCAATCTTTGGCCAAAGTTGATCACCTAGGGTTGATCACATCATTTATGAAGAATCGTGGACATATCAATATGAGATGTGCGTCTCGGAAACTTGACGGTATATTCTATGTTTCCTAATCACAACTCGAATAGCCTACGATGGAGGGATTGTTAAACATATGTGATGACCTCGACTTGTATAGTTCAGAAAGGTCGTTCGTGTTCTTTGTGAATTCAGAGGTGGCCAAATTACGTATATATTAGCTAAGCTTATATGACGAACGTGTCTGAACTTAGAGAGTCTCAATATGAAGTGTACTCGTTGAGCACTTGGGTAGCCGATTAATTTTGATAAAAGATAATATTCAATATTATAATTATCAACTAAGATAATCAAGTGTTATTGGATAACATTGATTATTTACTTTGACCTAATTGGATTAATTCAATAATTACACAATGGCTTAATTGTAAAATCATAATTATCTCTACCATTTGGGGATATTATGATAATTGTAAGTATGTAATAATATGTGGTTTTGGCTTGATTTAATTGGATTAAATCAAGGTGACAAACATTTAACTAATTCATTTCCTAATCTTTGACTTGATTTAATTATATTAAATGAAAGTGGGAGACAATGGAGATTAGTCACACCTAATTATACGTATTTGGACAAATTGGATTAAGCCCACTTAAAAGTTGATTAGAACTTTTATTAATTAAAAATTACATAAGTTTTTCTATAAATAGCAAGTTTTATGAAGGTTTTAATTACAAGTTCAAATACAAGCATAAACAAATTTTTGAGAGATTAGCTTAAGTTAGAGAAGTGTTTAGAGAAGCTTGTGAGGTCTCTAAAACATTTCATTAAGGAGAAATCAAGATTAGATCTTGAAGTGAAACTTGCTTTCGTTGAAAATCGAGATTGGATCTTAAAATCGAGCTTGCACACCTTGAAGGTTGTCCAATAATTTCAACAAAGAGAAGTAGATTGGATCTCGCATCAAACTTACTTGGTAATGTTTGATCTTCTCCTAAGCTATGTTTATTTGTGTATTAGATGCATGATTACATAGCTTAATATTGAATAAGGCTAATCAATTATGTTAGGATACTTTAGAAGTATAAACACAACATGCTTGTAATTAGGTCAAAGATGTTCATATTGGACATGAAACAATTAATTAGAGTTTGGAACTCTAGATTAAAGTTTAGAGCTATGGCTACCATTCTAGAATCACTTGACCACCTTTGGGTGACCTAGAATTGTTCACGAGACATTTCTTATTTGGATTCTAATTTGGTTTGTGTATTGGATTCAAAATTTACGCAAGTGTGTATTTAGAATAAATTTATGCTATTGTAAAAAAAATTTATATTTTGAAAAACTTGATTTTTATTCTAAAACATGTGTTAATATTGGTTTTGAAATTAAAAATTAATTTTGGGTGTTTTTAAAATATTTAGGAAAGACTGGAAATTTATTGGGTTAAAAACTCAAGTATAAGCTCTCATTCCAGCTCTCTGGAATGAAAGCTGATACTCAATAAACAAAAAGAACAAAGAAAAAAAATAATAATAAAAAAAGGTTCAGGTCGCGCTACAGTGCGCGCGTGCACTGTAGCTCGCACACTGTAGCACGTGTGGACTTCACGCGCTTCAGGTCCTTGACGCGCGCTGTTTTTGTTTTGCTTCGTTCTGGAGCTTCCTGAATCCGATTCAATCCCGATTTTTTCCTATACACTCTTAATGAAATATATTATTTTATTAAATAATTTAAAATTACACCCATACTTGATATCCATGGGTTAGACCCATTTCCGCTGCCCGGGGCACTGATCCGACCCTATGGGTTCCTCAACTGCCCCAAAACCTATGACATTCTTCATCACCTTTAGGACTCGGCATGGCTATGAAAACACTGAAGGTGAATTCTTCATCTTGAACTCTCATTTTCAGCTCACCTTTCTGCACATCAATGATTGCTCTACCGGTTGCCAAGAAATGCCTCCCAAGGATTATTGGGACGTCATGATCCTCTTCCATATCAAGGACAATGAAGTCAGCAGGAAAGTAGAACTTATCCACCTTAACCAAGACATCCTCTACTATTCCGCGTGGGTAGGTGAGAGATCTATCTGCTAGCTATAATGTAACTATGGTTGGCTTCGCCTCACTTATTCCTAACTGTTTGTAGATGGATAAGGGCATGAGATTTATACTTGCACCCAAATCACATAGCGCTTTACCAAAATATCGATTCCCAATAGTGCACGGTATGGTAAAGCTGCCAGGATCTTTTAGCTTTGGAGGAAGCTTCTTCTGTATGATGGCACTATACTCCTCAATGAGTGCCACTGTTTCAAAATCTCCCAACTTCATTTTCTTTGACATTATCCCTTCATAAACTTCACATAGTTAGGCATATGTTCTAATGCATATGCGAATGGGGATATTGATATGGATCTTTTTGAATATGTCAAGAAATTGGCAAATTGATTATCCAATTTCTTCCTTTGAAAGCGTTGAGGATATGGCAACTGCGTCTTTGGGATAGGAGGGGCTTATATGAATGAGCTAATGTATTTTTTTTTTTTTTACTGTTTCCTCCTGAAATGTCGCTTCTTTTTCTTTACTGCCTAAGTCCTGAGAGATATCTTTAATCTCTTTTCCGCTCCTGAGGGTTATGGCGTGACACTACTCTTTGGGGTTGACTTAAGTATTGCTCGGAAATGCCCATTTCTATTGATTAGTCTTAGTGGTTGCAATCTTCCCAATCTTTACTTCTAAAGACTTCATTGTTTCCCCTATATTGCCCATATGTGTCTCAATATTGTTCAGCCTTGACTCATTCTTCTCAAACCTCTCTGAAGTATTAGCAACAAATGTGCTCATGAGGTATTCAAAGGAAGATTTCTGCTCAACTCTTTGATAGTTGAATCAAGATGAAGGTTGCAAGACATTCTATGTGTTTGCATATGAAGAGTTCAGATGATAATAGTTATTGCCTCTGTAATTGTTGAAGTTCCAATTGTTCACATATTGGATTTGTTCATATCCTCCGTCAGGTAAAATCATTCTATTAACAACAACAACTTCAATAGATGGTTGGCCTTGTTGATTGGCCAATGCTGCTAGATGAGTCGTGAGGGATGACATTTGAGCTGTAAGTGCAACAATATGATCCCTCTCATATATACCAGCCACATTAGTCATAGTCGGGCGTTCACTTGGCCATTGATAGTTATTGATGGCCATCTCATCTAATAAAACATAGGCGTCTTCAGCAGATTTCTTGAATAAAATTCCTCCAGCAGCTGCATCAATCGTAGTTCTATTAGGACCATTCAACCCATTGTAGAATAATAGAATCAAAACCTAGTCTTCGAAATTATATTGTAGGCATCTCCTGAGTAGATCTTTAAAGCGCTTCCAAGCCTCATACGGATTATCAGTCTCTAACTACCTAAATATGCTAATTTCTATTCTCAGTTGGGCTGATTTAGTTGGTGGAAAGAACCTCACAAGAAATTTAGTAGCCATGTCCTCCCATGTCAGGATGTTTCCCATCGGTATTGATTGCAGCCAACCCTTCGCATTGTCCCTTAAAGAGAATAAGAATAAGCGTAGCCTGATGGTTTCTTTAGTGACTTCATTCATCTTTATGGTATCCGTAATCTCCAAGAACATCCTTAAATGCACGTCGGGATCCTCTGCAGCTGAACCCCTGAACTGGTTCTTTTGTACCATGTTGATCAATGAAGGTTTGAGCTCAAAATTATTGACGTTGATTGGTTGATGGGCAATCCCAGAATAATTTTCATCAATAAATGGCTTAAAGTGATCTCGTATTGCCACCTGGCGTGGGTTGTTCTCTATATTTTCAGCTGCCATCACTTCTTCCTCAACTTTCATTTCTTTGCTTAATCTCCTCGTTGTTCTTTCTATTTCTAGATCAAACAGGAGTAGGGATGGCAGACAGACCCCGACCCGGCCCGGGTCCGCATGGGTCCGGAAGATCCGGGTCCGGTTAGACCCGGATCCGCTTAAAAAAATTGCGGATCCGGGTATTATTTTAAAGGACCCGCATCATTCCGGGTCCGGATGCGGGTCCACAGTTATCCGGACCCGGTTACCAGGGACCCGGAAAAAAAAAAAACAAAAACAAAATTTCCATTCGCGCAAATCTAAAAGTTTTAACCCTAGCCAGTCGCCATCGCCAAACTTCATTTCCTCAGCCAGCCCGCCTCTCCCTCGCCAGTCGCGGTCGCCAGCCCTCTCCCTAGTCGCCCATCGCCATTCGCCAATCATCACTCATCACTCATCACTTCAGCCCTCCGTCGCCGCCAGTCGCCAGCCCGCCCCTCCCTCGCGAGTCGTGGCTCACTCAGTCACTCATCACTTCAGCCTTCCGTCGCCGCCAGTCGCCAGCCGGCCCAGCCCTCTCCCTAGTCGCCACTCGCCAGTCAGTCAGTCACCAGACTCACTCACACACCACTCGCCGCTCGCCCATCAGCCCATCGCCAAAATCACAGGTCTTTGATTTTGAACTTTGATTCTGGGCATGTTAGCAGTTAGCATGTAATGATGATTGATGAACCATTTCATAGTTTATTTTTTTTTTTCACTTTCATCTGGGCATGTAATTAAATTTAAAATTTGAACTTTAATTTATGGATGCTAGTCATGCTGATATGTGAATCAAATATGATATTGTCAATTGTCATCTTGAATATCATGATTCATGAATTTTAGAATTTATACGAGTTGTATTAGTTTCATTTGAATAGCCTAAGATTCTTGACAGGCCAATGTTTGGTGCAAGGAAGAATATTTGACCATATTAGTTTCATTTGAATATTAGTGTTGTAGTTATCTTTGGTTTCATAACAAATGAGGGGTCCATAATTTTAGTTTTTTCTTTTATGTGTTTTGATTTTGGAATGGATTTTAAATTCAGCAGATGGGTGAAGACGATGAGCATGGGAGATCCGGAAGGATGTTGGGCAACATATCTGAAAATACATTTGATGAAATAGAACCAATTCAACCAATAGAAGATGATGTCAATATTGTTGGCATTGAACAAGATTCGGCAGCACATGTAGAAAGTCAAAGTAGTTGTGGACGTGGCCGAGGGCGTGGTCATGGGCATGGCCTTGATAATTTAAAAGGCAATCGACGAAAGAGAGGTGGTGAAGATATTGAGGCCGCAGAGGGTTCATCGAAACAGTCTGGCAATAGCAGTAGAAGGCTAATTTCAAATGTTTGGAACCATTTTAAAAGGCAAAAAAATGAAAGGGGAGAGCTTGATGCTATATGCAACTATTGTGGAAAAGTGTTGACAGGAAAATATTCTAGTGGGACTTCACACTTGAAGAAACATTATGAGTGTTGTTTAAGAAAGACTTTCAGGGATGTCAACCAAATGCATTTACAATATACGACTAAACGGGATGGAACTACTTCACTGGAAAATATTGCCCACCCAAAATGTGATATGATTGCGGTGAGGATTGCAATTGCAAGAATGATAATCTTGCACGAGCTTCCACTTTCATTTGTTGAATATCATGGGTTTCGTGGATTGTTGGAGTTGCTTCAACCAACAATTGAAACAATAAGTAGGAACACTATAAAGAATGAAATTTTGAAGCTTTATGAACTCGAGAAGTCAAGGATAATCTGTTCATTAGAATCTTGTGAGAGTCGAATAGCAATTACTACAGATATGTGGACTGCTAGTAATCAGAAAAAGGGATATATGGTTGTTACAGCACATTATATTGACAACTTATGGGTGCTACGAAGTTGTATCATAAGGTAACATCTTCTTATTTGTATTTTATATTTTTAAATATAAATGCATTTTAATTTTTTTAATAACATAACTTGTTTACTTATTAAGGTTTATATATGTGCCTGCTCCACATACCGGTGAAGTGATGTGTAATGTGTTGCACGAGTGCTTGATGGATTAGAATATAGACAGGAAGCTATCAACTTTGACGGTAGATAATTGTTCTGCTAATGACTCTATGATTGACATGTTACTTGATAAATTTTCACAAAATTCATTGATTATGGGTGGGAAAATTTTTCACATGCGTTGTTGTGCTCATATCTTGAATTTAATAGTGAAAGACGGAATGTCTGTAATGGAAAAAGGTGTTGAAAAGATAAGAGATTCAGTGCTTTATTGGACAGCTACACTTGGAAGAGTTGAAAAATTTGAAGCAGCAGTCCGTCAATTAGGTATGAAGGAGACAAAAAAATTGGTTTTAGATTGTAAAACTCGTTGGAATTCCACTTTTTTGATGTTAAGTACTGCTTCCTTGTATAAAGATGCATTTGATCGGTTGAAGGAACGTGATAAAAATTATAAATGTTTGCCATGTGAGTCAGACTGGGAGTTGGCAAAGATTATGTGTGAGCATTTGAAGGTGTTTTCCAAGTTGACGGAAATTTTTCAGGAACTAGATATCCCACCTCAAATTTATTTTTTCCTAAGATATGTGAAATTAGATTAGCAATGAATTTATGGGAGAAATCACATATTGAAGGGATTAGGAAAATGGCTTCTAAAATGGTGTCAAAGTATGAGAAGTATTGGGACATTATTCATGGAGTGATGGCTGTAGGGAACATGCTAGATCCTAGGTTTAAGAAGTTAATGATTCACTTTTTTTTCCCAAAGATTTACGGAGAAACATCTTCATATCATATTGACAGAGTATTTAAGTTTTTCTCTGATTTGGTGCATGAATATGAGGCAAAGCATGCTATGGCCGTGGATGAAGATGGAGGAGGTGCCTTAGGAATTGGTAGTTCTCGATCCGGTTCAACAACACGATCTACTGTTTTGATGGATGAGAGTATAGCTGGGGAGTGGGACTCATTTATCTCCCAAGAAATTAACTATAAGCAATCTAAATCTGAGTTGGAGACTTACTTAGATGAGGGTGTTCTACCTCCGACTAGCAATTTTGATATTTTATCATGGTGGAGTAATAACAAGGGCAAATATCCTGTACTTGCTGAGATTGCTAGGGATTTTTTAGCTATTCCTGTTTCTACTGTTGCTTCTGAGTCCGCTTTTAGCACTGGGGGTAGGCATTTGAGTCCTCATCGTAGTAGACTTCATCCAGATACTGTGGAGGCATTGATGTGTACTCAAAATTGGTTTTGGAGTGAGATACGAGGTAATAAACTACTTGTTTATTGTAAAATTCATATGCATTGAGATTTTCTATTATAAGTTATAACTGACATTAATCTGTATCTACTATTGTTAGGTCGTGAGATGCTTGAAGATAGTGAAGTTGACGAACAGATAATTAATGCTTCACAAATGATTGATCCCGATGACTTGAAGTTGTGTTGAATTTATAATTTGTTTATTTTATGTTGAAAGTTCAAACTTAAGTTATGTACTTGTGTTGAATTTATAGTTTGTTGATGTAATGTATTATTTGTGTTGAAACTTGAAGTTCAATTGTTCAAACTTAACTATTTTTTTGTATTATGAATTATGAATTTATGAATTATGATATGTTACAATGTTACATTACATGGAATATTGAAATTGGAAGAAAAAAAATATATTATGTTTTGCGGATCCCGGGTCCGGATCCGGGTAGACCCGGGTCCATTCCGGGTCTGCCCGGGTCCGGACCCGGCAACGGTTTACCGGGTCCATAACCGGACCCGGGTCCGTGAAACATGTTGCGGATCCGGATCCGGAATTTGCCATCCCTAAACAGGAGCGAGTTGAGACTTGTGGATCTTCGCATTCACTGAAGTACAGTTAGGCAAGAAAAGTACCAAAAAAATGAATCAAATAAAAATAAATAAATGAAAAATAAAAATAAACATCTAAATTAAAGCTAAGTTTACTTGGTAATAGTATTAATATGAACTAGATTAACAATCCCCGACAACGGCGCCAAAAACTTGTTGCGATATTTTTTATCGTACCGCAAGTGTACGATGTTAAGTTTTAGTAAAGATGAGTGAAAGAGTGTCGAACCCACATGGATTGTATTCAACTCACGCTAAGCACTATAATTGATAATTCTAACTTTATTCAGAAAACAACTAAATTTAAAATAAACTAATATTAAAACTAAAAACTAAAAAAATGAGATATCGAAACGTCTAATGAAGATAATCCAAGAAGAGATAGATTCTAGAGTCTGAGTTCACCTAGTTATCCCCTATGTATTTGTCATGTCATTCAATCTTTATTTCGTTGCATTGTTTATAAGTTAAGAATTCTAAAGTATTCAACTCCCTCTCCCGACCGGTAGTAAAAATATTATCAATTACAGACTTTGAATCCTTGTAAAAATCTAATAATTAACAACTCAATATGCTTTGTGATTCTTTATTAACGACTTCAAAGGAATTATAGATTCTTCCGAACTCTACAAATCTCCTAAGTTATATTCTCTAAATCCTATTCAAAATCTCTCTCTCCTAAGCGATAGATTCTAAACATTCATCATCTCAATTTGTGGCCAACGAACAAGAAGCATTAAACACAAAAGAATATAAATAAAATGAATTATAACTTCATAAAAATCAAACTGGCAATCAATACATAAGTTCAAGCATTGACTACATCATCCTCTAGAATTATAGATTTAGTTCATGACTAAAGATAAAAATCATGAAAACATGATCAAGAATCTAATAGAAATCATTGGAGTTTAAGGATAGAAACTAGATGATTAAACCCGAATTGAATCCCTTCATCTTCGGACGTCACCGCATTCATCTATTCTTGTCTCTCTTCAATCTTTCTCTTTGGATCTCTCTAAAAATATGTATTTTGAGTCTTGAATTGTGTATATGCCTTCTCTTTAGGGCTTTGGACGAGCTTATGTATTTATAGGGAAGTCTTTGGAGTCCTTGTGCATGTACAACCCTAAAAATTGATGTTTCTGAGTATCTGCCGCAGCGTCGCGGCGCCGGAAAGTGGCATCGCGGCGCTAAACTTGCGGGAAATATGTATGTGAGTGCTGAAGGGGCGTCGCGATGCCAGAAGTGGGCGTCGCGACGCTAGACACAATTTCTGGATGCTATTTTTTTGCGTTTTTCGCTTTTCCCGCGTGCTTCCGATGCATCCGTAGGGTCCCAAAATAAGTCAAATTGCTCTAAGATCCATGTTCCAATGCTTCCTACAATTAAAACATAAAAGAAACTAAAAAATACATTAAATGACACGGAACCTAACAAAATAATAAGCTAAAAATGCCGAAATAAGTGGGTATAAACCGCACTTATCACCAATATTCTGTGAGGTAGCTTGTTCAGAACGTAGTTGGCGGAAAGTAAGGCTTCCCCCCCACAAGTTCTGGGGTAATCCAGAGCTTGTTAACATAGCGTTCATCATTTCCTTCAACGTTCGATTTTTGCTCTCAACAATCTCGTTTTGTTGAGGAGAATAAGGAACATTAGTTTCAGGAATAATTTCATGATTGGAACAATATTCACCAAATGGTGACACATATTCACCTTCTCTATCACTCATGATTCTTTTGATTTTCTTGCCAAGTTGATTTTCAATTTCGTTCTTATAGTGTATAAAGCTCTGAATAGCTTCATCTTTGCTCCTAGACAAATACATATAACAGAATCTTGTGATATAATCGATAAAAGTGACAAAGTACTTTTTACCGCCTCTTGTTTGTACAATATTCATATCACACACATCAGAGTGTACAAGCATTGGCTACATCGTCAACCCGTGCGGTTTGAGGTGTAAAACGAAAAAAAATTGACCTGAACCGCACCTCGAACACCCCTGAATATTATTCAATTTAAAATAACAAATAATAAATATGATTTATGACTTTAATTAAATAATTAAAATATTTTCTTGGATATAAATTAAGGTTTACTACTTACTACTTAAATACTAAATTATTATTTCTTAAAATAGCTTAAAATTTATTGAAAATGAATTATAAACAGTACCTCAGTAAGAGTGTTGCACCACTGAGTTGATGATGGTGAAAATTATGAACGAACACAATAGTTTTTGGTGTGAGTGCCAGAGAGGATAAATGGGATTATTATTTAAGGTCATAGTTCTGGCCCATAAAAAAGGGTCGGGCTAAAGCCCTACAAGGTCGGGCCTAATTGCCAACCCTACATGATGTGATCCTAGCTGCACCTGGTTCGGTCCAGACCACAATCGATCCAATTCATGTACCAGTTGGACCAATTACAAGACACAGAGCTCAGAAGATCAAAGACGCTATGTCAGGCTTGGCCCAACGTCATGTAGCTGAATTGAACAAGCACGTTTGAGACCAATTGGACTTCAAGGAAGATGGTTCAAGATTTATACATTTGACCCAAGTCGTCGAGGAGCAGTATGGATCGTTTTCAGTTATTTAGACTTATTTTCATCATATTATTATTTATGTGTATGGATGGAACCAACGTGGATGACCGTTTTATTTATTATTTGGGTTAGTTTATTTTTATTTATTTGTGGGACAAAATGGGCTAGAAATTATGAGTATTGGGATTTTAGTTGGTAATGTGTAGTTTAAGGCTATTTTAGACTTTTGGCTCTATTAGAGTTTGAGCATGTATGGGCCAAATTTGGTCCAAGGGTAAAACCGTCCTTTCACTTTGAACCCAACGCCAGGTGAGGCCCAAAAAGATAACTCAGCCCATAAAAATCTAAACCCTTTACAAAAACAAAAGGACAAACCCTTTAACCATTTCTCTTTTTTCCCCAACAAAGAATATATCTCCACATACAAAATAATTCTCCCCCGCCGAAAGAAAAGACATCAAACATGTGAAAGGACCCATTGCCAGAAGTCACGACACGTTGTGGGTCTCATATACATCTCATTTGACAGCTATAAAGTGATTTCCTTCAAATCTATAAAAGGGGGATAACTCAGCACACAATGACACAAGGGCATGGTAGTTAGAGCTTTCAAACTTGAGCTCTCAAAACTTCATTTTCTCACAGAGGGGCTTCACTTCCTTCTTACAAGCCTCTGCTATATCTGACACTAGCTCTCTCAGAGCTCTCCATCCCCTTATATACTTACCACCGCCCTCATGGCCACCAAAAGAGTTCAAGGTAACATCAAACCTTGCTTTCACATTTACATATTTACTGCTCATTTCATACTACTGGCTTAAGCGTCGGAGGGCCCCCGGCACCCACCACACCGGTGGGTAGTCTACTCTCGCTCACTCTACCTTTATCTTGCAGGATCGCTAGTGCCCCCAATTTACAAATTCTCGATTGTGGACCTCGGTCGAAATCCAGCATCCATAATTTGGCGCCCACCGTGGGGCCTTAGCGATTCATAGCAAGCAAAGACCACTCAGTCTACAATCCTTACAAACAGACACCAGATCATGTGGTGGCATAATCAGCCACTCTACAAAATAGTTAAGATCAATAAAAGATGAAAATTGATCCATGTAAAACTCCAATACTAATCTCCAATAGTATCTGGAACATAATTCATTATTCGGCCACTCAGAGGCGTGAGGCTACACTTCTTTTCAACTATCTTATTAACCCAATCTCTTAGAAGCATTTAAGAATATGGCAAATGAAAATCCACCATCAGACGACCATCCATTTAGTCACCAAAGAAGCCATCACATTTCTTCAGCCGACCTATCACGACAAGTCACATATTCCATGTGAAATGAAATGTTGGAGTAATTCTCTCCATTCTACCTATAGTCAAACTATCAATAAGGAAAAGCTGAATCGGGATAACATCAACACTCTTTCCCTATAAAGCATCAACTCCATACGATATGGATGGATTGTCTCTACCTCAGGACAACGTGGGAAAATTATCATTGATGGAATGTCATCCATTCCAGCCGACGTGAAAGATGACATGAGTGGATAGTTATCTTCTTCAAACGACATGGATAAATTTCAATCTTCTTCATACGACATGAAAGACATGTCATATCTTCCAAACTACATAAAAAACTACATGAAATGCTTGTCACCTCTTCCAGAATATATAAAAAGTTTGTCATCTTTTTCAGTCGACCATACTTTCATGGACCTTCATCAGGTTCATTCAACTATAGACTCCAGCCAACCTCCATCAGTTCGGATGGAGGGTAGATTCCTATATACCTTTATCAGGAATAATGGGGTGGAAACCTTTTGGGACCTTCATCCAGTCCAGTCGACCATATACTCTCATATGCATCACTTTTGTTTTCATGTTTCATGTGGCCGAAAAATTGTGTCCATACTAGAGACAAATACCACGTCAAAAAAAAAAATTAGAGGATCTGAAGCCCATACTTCAACTTGCATCAATTTCCAACAAAAACATACTACCACACGACAAGAGCATACTACGTCATTCAAAGTCACACCATATTCATGACCAAAAAGCCAAAGGCCAAAGCTTTTCGCATGACCCACATGAAACTACTACAAGGAACAAGATAATACGTTAGGAGAGAGACCATTTGCTAGCTACCCACGTTAAAAGAAAACAAATGCGAAACTTTTTCTTAAACAACCCATGTGAGAGAGGGAATCCAACTACCCTTTATCTCAAGACAAACAAACAAACAAATTAAGATTAAAAAATAGCCCATGACACCGGCCCACTCAATCTTAGAATCCAATTCACCAACTCACAACCCACTCAATGCAAGTGCCCAGGCCAATACCCAGCCCAAACAGCGCCTAAAAGCCCGAATTGAATTAAAAGTCCACACAACCAAAGCAGTTCAAAAGCTATCAACAACAATCTACGTGCAAATGAGCTATATTTGGGCCTTATCGAGCCCAACTAACAGCCACATCAGCCTAAGCAAAGAGTGACATGAATCTGACATTGCTTATGTCGAAGTAAAACCATGAGCTCAGTATTCAAATTTGCCTTACAGAGGGGTGGTGTGCATGCTCATTCAAGTCTGAAGGTCCATCTAAACTCCATCAT
Organism: Zanthoxylum bungeanum; assembly: GCA_019454045.1. Classification (NCBI taxonomy): domain Eukaryota; kingdom Viridiplantae; phylum Streptophyta; class Magnoliopsida; order Sapindales; family Rutaceae; genus Zanthoxylum; species Zanthoxylum bungeanum. The sequence goes on from SKCR01030640.1 coordinate 291,821, forward strand.
AAAGCCGAAACAAGAGCATGTCCAAAGAAACAGAGCCACATTAATACTACCATAAGCCTAAGGCCTAAACATTCAAGCCCAGCCTTTCCAGAATCCCTCTACCTAGGGAATTCGTCAAAATAGACCCAAGAAAGCACATTTTAAAGCCCAACAGACCAAAACATAAATTCTAAACACACAGCGTTGAGACTTTTCAACTAAATAATGTCCCACATCGAATATTGCAATGAGTGGCTGCCCAAGTATGTGAAGAAATGCATCCCACATCGTCCAAGACCTCAGGCAGAAAATAAAGCAATCAGTCGAAAAAAAAGTCCAGCAAAGCACAACACTTCCATGAGCATACAGTAGACAAATCTTGAGTCGATCAAGGAATCAATTCATGATGGTTCCAAGACATTTTAGACGAATATCATTCACCACATGCTCTTCAAACTACACGATTGAGACACCTTCCTCCAAAAGAGCCACTCTACCTACTACTCATCATAGACAATGAAGCAATATAACATGTATGAGTACTTGTAGTTGTCACATTCTACAGGTAGAGGACGTACCATTCTGTATCACAATAGAAGAGTAAGCCAATCGACATGATGTACGTAAAATCACGGCACTAGGTGAATGTGCACCACTCGACATAACACAATTAAAGGCTTGGTGCTAAGTGGACGCGTCACTCGAAAAGAAAAAGAAATGTAGACTCGGCACTAGGTGAATGTGCGTCATTCAGCATGATACAAATGAAAAGCTTGGCACTAAGTGAGTCTGCCACTCAACACCACACACGTGAATGCTTGAGGGAAAAATCCTATTTGACACAACAAATCCAATAATAACTGAACATGCATGTATGAGAAGTCCATTCGACACAACGTGATGATGATCGAATGGAGTTCTTCCTTTATTCCAAAATATTTTAATTTCAAGAACACTTGTAGTATCATCTCATGAGGTCTCACTCGACATGCATGAGATGATAAAACATCTTGTTCATTTAATTCTCGAACAACAAGGTGAAAGACCATCGACCCATGATGCATGGAGAAATTGCCATCTCTTCCTCAGGCGACATGAAAGGTTAGTCATCATCTCCATGCTACGTTGATTTAATAAATCCAATTTCAGACTACATAAGAAATCTTTTACCATCCCTAGTAGAATGTAGAACTCTCTTGAATCTCCTTTAGGTCTAATCGATCAACCTTTATCAGATTAGGTAGTATGAAAATTCTGTGCGACTTCATCAAAGTTCATTCTATTGTAGTATCATTGACCTTAGTCAGGTATTGTATAATTAGTAATGACCTTTATAGGCATCCATCTCTTCCATACCACATATGAAGATAATCATCTCCACACTATGTATGGAGATTATCATTCACTCTAGATTACATAGATGAATTTGCTTAAACTCTATAAAGAATTGGAAAAGCCCCATGAACCTTCATCAGGTTCATTCGACCGTAGTCTCCCGACCTTCATCAGGTCAGGTAGAATGAAAATTTTCTTGGACTTCCTTTAGGTCCAATCGACCAACCTTTATCAAGTTGGGTAGTATGAAAATTTTTTTGGACCTTCATCAGGTCTAGTAGAGTGGTGATTCTCATAGATATTCATTAGGTTCATTCGACCCTGTCTCATGGACTTTTGTCAGTTCCATTCGACAATAGGATTATGGATAGGTAGAATGAAGATTCACATAGTCCATTCATTAAGTTTATTCGACCATAGCTTCATAGACCTTCATCAGGTCTAGTAGAGTGGTGATTCTCACATACACTAATTAGGTTCATTCGACCGGGTGTCTCATGGACCTTTTTCAGGTCCATTCGATAATAGTCTCATAGACAGGTAGTGTGAAAATTATTTTGGACCTTCATCAGTTTCATTCGGCATTTGTCTCGTAGAAGAATGATGAGTGATGACTTTCATCAATTTCATTCCATTGTAGTCTCATGGACCTTCATCATGTCTATGATAGTGAGTAATGACCTATTTGGACTTCCATCAAGTCCATTCGAAAAGTCCAGTCGACAGTAGTCTCATAGAAGAGTAAGGAGTGATGACTTTCATCAAAGTCCATTCTATTGTAGTATCATTGACCTTCATCAGGTCTAGTATAATGAGTGATTACATTGATAGACATCCATCAAGTCCATACGCCATGTTCATTCAACAGTAGTCTCATGGACCTTCATCATGAGAGTGAGTGATGATTTCCTTAGACTTTCATCAAAGTCATTTCCATTCGACCATAATCTCATAAACCCTCATCTGGAGAATAAGTGTTAACCTTCATGGACCTTCATCAGGTAGCCCATTCGACAATAGTATCATGAACCTTCATCAAATCTAGTAGTATGAGAAGGAAAGACTCTCATAGACCTTCTTCTAGTACAGTAAAGTCTTCTTCAGAGATCTAGTAGAGAATGAAATGTTTATATTATAAATTAGAATGAAATGAACACCCTCATGGATCTTCATCATGTACGGAGTGTGTAGACTCTCATGTACCTACATCAGGTATAGTAGAGTGTGTATACTTTCTTGGACCTTCTTTAGGTCATATTTAGTATAGACTCTGATGTACCTTTCTCAAGTATAGTAGAATGAAAACTTTTCTTGGACCTTCATCAGGTCGGGAGTAGACTCCCATGTACCTTCATCAGGTATAGTAGAATGTGGAAACTTTCTTGGACCTTCATCGGGTCATGTAGACTATAATGTACTTTCTTCAAGTATTATAGAAAGAAATCTTCTTAGACCTCTATCAGATATGGTAATCTGTAAACTAATTTGTACCTTCATCAAAATGCTTCTTACATTAAAGAGCATTTGACTAGTCACTCGACAAATCCTCAAGACGACATGTATCAATGTTCTCATTTACTTACCATGATTGCGGTTTTGAAATTTCAAGCAATGTCATATGACATAGTTGAAGACATGGACAACTCCTAGTCCAGACGACATTGAAGACTCTCCTGGTCATTTGACCCGTAGTATATGGATTATCCTGACCTTCATCTGGTTCAGTCGACTGAGAACATTCCTCATGGCTCATGTAGAGTCAAGTTCAAGACCTGGGCTTCATCTGGTCCAGACCACATTGTAGACTCCCCTGATCATTTGACCCGTAGTATGAGGATTATCCTGACCTTCATCTGATTCAGTCGACTGGGAACATTCCTCATGGCTCATGTAGAGTCAAGTTCAAGACCTGACATTCATCTGGTCCAGACGTCATTGTAGACTCCCCTGGTCATTTGACCCGTAGTATGGGGATTATCCTGACCTTCATCTGGTTCAGTCGACTGGGAACATTCCTCATGGCTCATGTAGAATCAAGTTGAAGACCTAACCTTCATCTGTTCCATACGACATTGTAGACTCCCCTGGTCATTTGACCCGTAGTATGAGGATTATCTTGACCTTCATCTGGTTCAGTCGACTGGGGACATCCCACACAGACTCATGTTGAGTCAAGTTTAATATATGATCTTCATCTGGTCAAGAAAAATTTGAAGACTCCATTGGTCTTTGACCAGTAGTATGGAGATTGTCCTGACCTTCATCTTGTTCAGTCGACCGGGGACATCCCCCATGGACTCATGTAGAGTCAAGTTTAACAAGTGACCTTCATCTGGTCTAGCCTCCTATTGTCTTTGACCAGTAGTATGGAAATTTTCCTGGACCTTCTCTGTCGTATGAAATATGAACTATGCATTCTTGACAGGTACTCTTACATCTTGTTTCATTCGACATGTATATAATACTCTCCAAATCAAGAACTTCTTGACTTAGAGGGTAAGGGACAAACTGTATGGGCCAAATTTGGTCCAAGGGTAAAACCGTCCTTTCACTTTGAACCCAACGCCAGGTGAGGCCCAAAAAGATAACTCAGCCCATAAAGATCTAAACCCTTTACAAAAACAAAAGGACAAACCCTTTAACTGTTTCTCTCTTTTCCCCAAAAAGAATATATCTCCACATACAAAATAATTCTCCCCCGCCGAAAGAAGAGACATCAAACATGTGAAAGGACCCATTGCCAGAAGTCACGGCACGTTGTGGGTCTTATATACATCTCATTTGACAGCTATAAAGTGATTTCCTTCAAATCTATAAAAGGGGGATAACTCATCACACATGGGCATGGGAGTTAGAGCTTTCAAACTTGAGCTCTCAAAGCTTCATTTTCTCACAGGGGGGCTTCACTTCCTTCTTACAAGCCTCTACTATATCTGACACTAGCTCTCTCAGAGCTCTCTATCCCCTTATATACTTACTACCGCCCTCATGGCCGCCAAAAGAGTTCAAGGTAACATCAAACCTTGCTTTCACATTTACATATTTACTGCTCATTTCATACTACTGACTTGAGCGTCGGAGAGCCCCCGGCACCCACCACACCGGTGGGTAGTCTACTCCTGCTCACTTTACCTTTGTCTTGCAGGATCGCTAGTGCCCCAAATTTACAAATTCTCGATTGTGGACCTCGGCCGAAATCCAGCATCCACAGAGCATGTTACTATTTAAACTCAAAAACAACTCTTAATGAAGCACCGAATATTCTTGTGCGTGAATAGTGATTTTTCCTTGAGATTAGGGAAATTTTTTTATCAGAGTTCAGTGATTGAACAAAGACTTATCAAATGGTTGACATCCTTTGTGGCGTCCATTTTGCTGGCAAAATTCATCTGAGGCCATCTCCAAGGGTTTTCAAGGACATGTTCTTTGGGGGTCTACGAGATCTTGGATCGAATTTTGTCTTTTTCATATCCAGATTCGTATCACTACCTACAATATTCTAAGTTTAACTTTCACATTTAAGGATGAAAACAGATTAGATATAATACGAAAGAATTTTGTATTTGTCCTGTTTAATCAATGAATATAAAAATTATCTCATCATTCACCTCTAATATATCGAACCTCATGCAGATTATTTATATTTGAACGATATACCAATATCGTACTCGATCTGTTCAACCAATAAATATAGAAAATGGAAATTATCTCATGTCCACCTTAAATTATACGAAAGTCGAAAAATATTACAATAATTTCGACTTTAAAGGTATATCAATTTTCACATTTTTATGATGGAAAATTGATAATTTTTTTACACATTTTCGAGTGGAATATTATATATTTTTATAATTTTGAGTAGAAAAATACATACATTTATGATATCATATGAAAAATTGATAAAATAAATAAATAATATTATAATATTTTCAAACTTTCACATAACTTAAAATAGATCTCAAGATAATTTCCTTATAAAAAATTGTCCTTTTTTTTTTTTTTTTTTTTTTTAATGTATTCCTAATATACCAAGCTTTTATGGACACTTGTTCTCACTGGTAATTTTACCATCCCAACACATATAAACTGACTAGACAGCGACAACTGGTTACTTGTGTTCACCCACCACGCGCGAGTCAGAGTAATCGTTAAACCAAAGCAGACAGCTCAGATCCTCTACGCCCGAGACCACGTGAACGCCAGCTCGGCAGCGCAGGAAAACACACGTGACGCGATACGAGTGGGGCGGAGAAACGAGTGAGCGCGAAATCAGGGGATAAAAATTTAATGCTGTACATGTGAGGTGGTCTCAGCCCTCAGGTCAGGTCAGGTCCTGCCACTCACAGGCACATAATCTCATCAACAGCCGTTACAATTAATGTGCTTAGCATATAAATACATTCAAGAAAGTGAAAAAAATAAAAAAATAAAAAATAAAAAAAATGGAGGAATCTAAGGAAGAGGAGGTGCTTGGCTCGAAGCTGACGATGGAGAAAGTTGCGGCAGCCAAACAGTTCATAGAAAATCACTACAGAGCTCAGACGAAGAATATTCAAGAACGCAAAGAAAGGTATAATTGATATAGCTAATTGAACTGAGGACATTAAAGTAATTAAGCTACTAGATGAAGTTTGCTTCTTTTTTTTGTTTGAAAGTGTTTAAATTGTTATTAAATCTGATTTTAGCACTTGTGGAATGTTTAATTTTCTTTGTTTGGAATTTGGACTTTGGAGTAATTGATTTATCTGTGTGTGATTATTTCTTAAATTAGAGTTAATTTAATAAGGCGAGAAGTAAAGATGATTGAAAGATTTCTATGTTTATGGAGTTTACAGATCATGGATTTTGAGAATTATCTCTAAAATGATGATAAAATGATCTAAACAAGGCTTTAGCTGCAATGAAAATCTCGCAATCTGTGGCCTTTTATAAAAATATCAAATCGAAGTCGAGACTGAATTACAGCTGCATGTGTTCTCTATTGTGATATCCCCCTGCTAGTACTAAGAGAATGACAATGAGAGTTGTATAATAGAGTAGGTGGTTTACTTTGTCAAATCTGAGAGTTGTACCATCTATGATGTTGATATTGGTTGGATTAGTTTGGAATCGAAACCATGAGAATTTTTTTTTGTGCTGTGAGTAAATTTTTGCATGCGTTTCTCAGGTTAGAGTTCGGCTCTTGCATTTGTTTATTTGTCATTTGCATCTATTAGCCTGGAATTATTCAGACTTCACAAGGATTTATTTTGTAGTAGCTCATAACTTCTATACCATAAAACTTTTACAAGTGTTGATCTGAGTGATTGGTGATGAAGCATTGGTGAGATAGAAGATTGCTTTCGGATGCTTTGGGCTTTTTAATCATGCTTAAACTTTTAGTTTTTCTACTTTACTTGGGACAACATTTACTTTCTTTAAAATGATGTGTTCTTTTTAAAATTCCTTTTTGTGATGCAAGCCTCTGACTCAAAACTTCCATTTCAAGAGAATTAAAATAATGTCTCCATTGCAGACGATGGGTGTTAGAAAGGAAGTTAGCTTCTTCAGATGTGCCTAAGGAGGAACAGATCAACCTCATCAAGGATTTGGAGAGAAAAGAGACAGAATTTATGAGGCTTAAGAGACACAAGATATGTGTTGATGATTTTGAGCTTTTGACTATTATTGGGAGGGGGGCCTTTGGTGAGGTTGGAAATTTGTAGTAGAAGTGTTCTCACTGGCTACATGATTATTTTTCTTTCCTTTTAGAAGCAATTTTAACTCTTTTGTGTCTACTGTTTAATAAATATTATCCCAATCATGTACTGGCCATCTGGAGAACATTTTTGGTAATGATTTCCTCAAACTTCAGGTTCGATTGTGTCGGGAGAAGAAATCTGGAAATATCTATGCCATGAAGAAATTAAAAAAATCTGAGATGCTTAAGAGAGGACAGGTGAGATCAAACATACCACCCTTCATACAATCATGGCTATGAATCATAATCTGAGAAATGATCTTCAGGGTTTCCTTGTTGTGCTGTTACAGGTGTTTGCATCAGAAATTTAAAGTTGTACCTCTAACATAGTAACTAAGGATTATAAATAGGCTGCCTAGTTAGTGTTTTAGCTTTAGTGGGAGAGTATCTCTTTTATAGTTACATATCTTTTGGGCTAATGCTTATTTTTCTGTATTTCGTTGCACAATGGTTTGTTCAGTGGCTGTGAGCCAAGAAAATCAGAGTGCAATGTTCGTTGCACAATGGTTTGTTCAGTGGCTGTGAGCCAAGAAAATCAGAGTGCAATGACACATCATTATATTGAGCTACAATATAATGGCTATTTCTGGTATATACATTTTATAGACATGCATAGATGCATTTGTATTGACATGGGCAAAACTAATGGGAAGCTAAAGTACAAGTATTTTGTGGCATGCACTTTTATGCTACAATATAATGTCCACATATTTTTACTAGTGTCGTTTGCAGTTGCAGTACTGCTTCGTTCAATTCTAATTTATTAATTTGAATAAAATGTCTTTCTGCTCCATAGGTAGAACATGTAAGGGCTGAGAGGAACTTACTGGCTGAAGTTGCAAGCCATTGCATAGTGAAGCTCTATTACTCATTCCAGGATGATGAGTACCTATATTTGATTATGGAATACCTGCCTGGTGGTGATATGATGACTTTGTTGATGAGGGAGGACACCTTAACTGAAAATGTGGCTAGGTTTTATATCGCCCAAAGTGTCCTGGCTATTGAGTCTATTCATAAACATAACTACATTCACAGGTTCATTTTCAGGCTGTTGTCTAGTATTCTCAAGTCAATTTCTGAAGCTTGATATTGTTGTGACTAGCACTTCAATTTACTGATAATTAGGTATTTTTCCTGTCTCATTAGTTTACATTCGCTTCCTTTTCAGAGATATTAAACCTGACAACCTTCTTCTGGACAAAAACGGTCACATGAAGTTATCAGATTTTGGCCTTTGCAAGCCTCTTGACTGTTCAACTTTATATGCAATTCATGAACATAAAACCATTGATGATGAAAATATGGCAGAACCAATGGATATTGATGGATGTTTTCCTGATACGGATAATAAGAGTAGTTGGAAAACCCCCCATGAACAGCTTCAGCACTGGCAGATGAACAGGAGGAAACTGGTAAGCAATATATACATACATGTTATTATATGCTGATCATGTCTGTAAGCATAAATATGGTGATGATTCAAAAGGTTGGTGAATAAAAAATAAGTTAATAAATAAATCTTTATGATATTGTTAAACTGCATTAGCTGTTTAACTGGGATCAATTTGGTGGAATTATGATATTCTTGGTGTTTCAGAATATTGTCCAAAGTCCAAACAGGTTTCTTTACTCAAATAATGAAAACTTTGGTATTTTACTGCTCGCATCTTTCAAAATTATAGGGTTGACTATGGTGTTTTAGTTACTGACCTTGAAATGAAGTCTTAAAAAAAATTCACCCTTCTCAGGTTTCATAGTCCATATTTTCAAGCATTTCCCCTTCATTGCTGGTTTCTGAACTTTGCTAGAGTTTTCTATCTCCATACCTTTCGTTTTATCTTGTTAGAGATATGTATTCCGAGGGACATTGTGCTTTGAAGGATATCTAACATATGAATAGTTTTGATTGCATATTGAGCAGCTGTTGCATCCTATAGTACACAGACAAATCAGTGAATTTATATTCCACTTAATCTCCATTCCTTTACTCAGGGTTGACAAATAACGCTGTGTTAGCTAGACCTCTAACGCTCAGAGATTAATATATTGAATTATCTGCTATGAGCTTATTATGGTCATATATGTTACCACTGCACTTCATTTATGGTGTGAACTAGAGTTGTTTAGATGTCAAAGTTCTTATTGTAGTTATTAGTAGTGTGGTTGTAATAATGATTATTTTTATTTTGAATAATGGCTATTGGTTTTATCATTTAATTTGAAGGCATTTTCAACTGTGGGAACACCTGACTACATTGCTCCTGAGGTATTACTAAAGAAAGGATATGGCATGGAATGTGACTGGTTAGTTTTTGTTTCACACTTAAATTCTCATAGTTTCTCACATTTCTGATCATGTAATCTTTTATCTTCATTCATATCTCGTGTTGTCAGTAGCTTCTTCATGTTTACAGTTTGTCATTGGTATTTTTTCTGTAAATTGGGAACTTAACCTTTTTGTCATCTCATGTAAATTTTGTGAATGCTAATTGTGGTATAATAGATTTTGATTTTTAATTTGCAAGTATACATAATGTTCTTTGTAGAATTCATTTTGCAAAATAGTGTTCATATGCCTTTTTCATTGGAATTTTATCAAGGTGGTCACTAGGAGCAATAATGTACGAAATGCTTGTAGGATATCCTCCGTTTTATGCAGATGACCCAATAACAGCATGCAGAAAGGTAAGACAAATGCTTCTATTGGTATGTTCCTCCCAGCTCTGATAGATCTCCGATATCTTCTCTCTCTCTCTCTTGCTTCAGTAATTCTTTAAAACTGAATTTCTTTTTCTTTTTGAATTTCAAAAAGAAAATTAAATGGCAAGTTAAAAACAAGAAGAAAAATAAGAATTTTATTTCCAGCTTCAATTTTTTCCCTTTTTTGTCATTAACTTTTTGTTTTATCAGTATATAAACTTGTGACATTCTATTTCCGGAGCCATACTGATATGGCGGTCATGAAGAGACCAAACTTGTGAAAGTTCTTAAAACAGGACTTAACTTCTGCTGAAACTGAAAATGTATTGGCTTCTATATATTTCTTGAGTTCTTGATTATGAAAATATTGTAGTTACCTTCAGTGTTCAAATATGGGCTTATATACTTTTGTCGGTCAGAATTGTGGTATAAATTTGACAGTGTTGCCCGACATTTCAAGTTTAGGCACTTTTTTATTTACTACTAGTTAATTATCTAGCAATTTCAGAAGAAAGTACAACAAAGTATTTGTACTATTGAATTTGCTTTAAAATTTCCCTGCTGGTTGGTCAGTCTTTAATTTTTTTCTTGTTTCTTTCTGTTCACCTTTCCTTTTGCTTTCATTTGATATGATATAGTGGATGGAGGTTCCAATTTTTCCTGAAACTGTTTTACTGTCAGATTGTGCATTGGAGAAATCACCTGACATTTCCAGAAGATTCGAAGTTGTCACCTGAAGCAAAGGATCTGATCTGCAGGTTGCTATGTGATGTTGAACATAGGCTAGGCACGGGAGGGGCACACCAAATTAAAGTAAGGCTTTGAGATTATGAAAATTTTATTATTTCTGTCAACTACTGTTGTTCCTTCTGAATGCCAAATTCCTGTTGGATCAGGCTCATCCTTGGTTCAAGGACATTGTCTGGGAAAAACTCTATGAAATGGAGGCAGCGTTCAAACCAGAAGTCAACGGAGAGCTAGATACCCAGAATTTTATGAAGTTCAATGAAGTAATTGATCTCGCTATTCTAGTTATGTCTAATGACTTTTTCATTTCAGGCCAATGGACGCACTTGTTTTGCACTGTTATTTGACACACTTTTGCATTTTTTGATTGGGAATACAAAGAGAGGCACATGAAGATGCAAGATTTGTAAAATGCTGGTTTGATGTCATGCCTTCAAAGACTACCGGCTATAACTACTTTAATCTGAAATAGCATGAGCAGAAGTTAAATACTGGTCAAAAACTGATCTAGCATATGGCATGTTAGATTTCAATAGCTAGTCTGTATTATGCTTGATAAATTTCTCACCTTTTATGAATCACTCATTATTAACACAAAAATTTACATTTGCTGAAAACTAAAAATATTTTTTATTTTCAACTTTGGCTTTCCAAATTTTCAAATGAAGATCTTTTGGTCGTATCTAATATTTTGCGACTTCTCATTTTATTAGGAAATTTTATCCTACATGTCATATATACAATTTTAGATGTTGATGTTGATTAATTAAATGTGGACGAGTCTTTCCCTTTAGCATAGAGTGAAAACATGTTCACTGGATTCTCAGTTCAATTCTCTCTGCAAATTCTCTGCAAAAATTGAGCAAATGATGTCCACTAAAATCACACCTTGTTTAGCAATTTTGTTTCTTTCATCATAGCTATGGTGTCTTTACAAATTTCTTTTTATTTTTAATTGACTTTTTGGGCTCATTTTCAGTTGGATCCTCCAGCATCTGGAAGAAATAGTTCAGGACCCTCACGGAAGGTTTGTAATGATTCAAGCTGTTCATAAACTCATGTAATGCAACGACTTATTAGCTTGTTAAGCGATCATTCCATTTATACATTTATAAATGGGTGATTACTGAGCAAGTGTATGCTTTTTAAGCACTGATTTTTCCAGGTACACAATGGCTTTGTGTTTGTGCTTCTTGTTCCTATTTAAAATTGAGGGGGGGAGTCAGAAAGTACATGGTGGCAAGAAAATTTTAAATGGGCAGTTTTCTTTCCCATGCTATAGTTAATCTCATGTTCCATATTCTTTCTACAATTGCTACAAAGTACAAACCCTACCAGTTTAAGGCAGTTATTCTTCTTAAAATTATGGTAACATATATTGGTTTCTTCCCTATTCATGCAGATGCTATTGACTCCCAAAGATTTAAGTTTTGTTGGCTATACATACAAGAATTTTGATGCTGTCAAAGGGTTACATTCCTTTGGTATGAATCTATTAATCTGTTTTTGATGTTTTTCTTTTTAATAGCGAGCGTGTAATCCTTTTTTTGTGAAACTATACTCGGTTTTGTTTGTTGCAAGTGTGTGTGTGTGTGTGTTTTTTTTTTTTTTTTTAAAGAAACAGATGCTGGTTCGTTTTACTTAGAAATGAGTTGGGAAATTGCATTATGCATGTGGGTGATCGGAAATCGGGTTTAGGTTGGCGCCGTGAAGGTCATGTGGTAAAAGTTTAATTTTGGTATTGACGTTAATGTGGTGAATGTTGTTTCCAAGCTGGGATATTTTTCTTTTAAACAAGAATTCAGGGATACATCCAGATTTGGTTGGATTATATGCTGCTACATAGAAATGAACCCGATCCTATGTCAGACAGGCATAGTATTTCCTGCTCTGTTTATTTACTTTTGAAAAGGGATGGAGGGGATGGTTTTGGAGAAGGCAGTCAGTTACCTCATCAATTCTTATAGTGTGCAGTAAATCTTACAACCATTGCTAAATTTAGCGGCCTTTTTAGATGGCTTGGAAAGGGTTATTAAGAACTTAGATTGAACCAATATGGCCTACCCCCAAGTGTGATATTAGGACATTGGAACTGAGCAATGGTAGTTTATCAAAATTATGGAAATCAAAGCTCATGCGAAGGGGATCTGGTTAGTGCTCACTCCATGCGAAGTCTTACATGAGTTCACAGAATGGCGAAAGCCTCTGAAGGGATAACAGGTTTCATACTGAAAACCAGCATGAACTACAATGGAATACATCCTGTTCAGCCTTCAAAATTTTGTAATTATGGAATGGATTTGGAAATCAATCTACCACATGAAATTATAAAAGATTTCAGAATGTAGTCACGTGGTAGATTAATTATCAAGAAGGTAAAATTAGAAGTTGGTTGTTGAAATTTGGTAGTCTAATTGTAATTTAAGCATGTGAGCGTGAGTTTTTTTCCCATGAATTGCAGATCTCAAATCAAAAGAAGTTTGTCTGCAAAACAACCATCAATTGGTTCTATATTCATTATTGGATCTTACTTTATCGTCTATTTCCTTTCTCAGTGTTCCAAGTCGTTGGTATTCCTTTACAATTACTGCATTTCTTGTATATTTAACTGAAACTTGCTCGTTATTATATGCAGGTGGATCGACAACACACGGTACTAATAATCGGAAAGCTGAGGAGACAGAGGTGCAGATGCTTGCATCAACAGGTGACCCCATGTTACCATAACGTAACAAAATGGCCAACCTGTTATGTCGACATTTGGATATGCCTATTTATTTTCACTTGGGCGTTCTTCCAAATCGCATTTCTTGTGTGTTGGCTGCCTTTGTACTTGTGGAACCAGTACAAGTGTACAGCAGTATCTGAGAAACTCCTGGGAAGCCCGGTAGTGGCTTAACATATAGGATCGAGTCCATTTTAGCCGAAAAAAGCTTTTATGTATCAGAATTTAGAGCAGATTTCTGGATTTTGCATCCTGGCTGCCCAGGTTGGCTGTGGTTAAAAAAAAAATGCCTTCTCTAGTGGCAGTTTCTGGTCTAATTTTTATTGACTAAAAACAACGAAGAACCTCTTCTGGTTTCCAAAAAAGATTGTTCCTCTATGTTTTGTGCTAAGCTTTTATGATGAAAATTTTTAAAATTAGCTGAGCAAATGCTTGAGGGATGGACATATTGTGCCAATGTTAATTATAATTCTCGTTGTGGAATTCGTGTTCTTGAAGGTTCTGTATACGAGCTTTTTGTATTTTAATTTGTGATTTGAACAGGTTTTGCATTCTAAATTTCACCTCCCTTGAATCATACACCAAATGCAGGGCATGTACCTTATTCTAAGTTCCAATCACCACCTAAAGGAAAATCTAGCTTTCGGAGTGGCCGTTGGAATCGAATGTGATAGATTCGTATTAAATTCGTTTAATAAACGAATTTTAATGTTAAGATTCATATTCGTTTTAATAAACACATTCGTTTAGTCTTGATATGTTTCAACGACATAAATTAACGTCATTTATTTATATTAATTTTTCCTATGTATGAAATATGCAATTTATTAAAAATGACTCACCAAATTTAAATAACATTATTTGTTCGATAGAAATAATTTCTTGAATTTTAATTAAAAGTAACCACTAGTAAAATGATAACAATAAACGAATCTTAAACGAATAAATGGACCGGTGAGCTCTAGTTTATTTCTCATGTTAGTGTTAGTCTTGCTATTTTTTTATTATTATTTTTCTTTGATTTCAGGTGGTCGAATAATGGAGTATTATTGGGCGATGAGAGAACTAAGAGCTATAAGAGATTATGCTAGACCTCGTGTTGGTGAGAAACAATCCGATTTTTTAGGCTTATTGTACAAGACAATACTTATCAATGGATGTCAGAGAGAAGTAACGCAATTTATGTTCAAGCCTTTCATAGCACAATGATGAGTTGCGAGATATGTGAGGGCAACCACCCTAGTGATCATTGCACGTTCAACTACAATCCAGGGTGACAAAACCATCAGCATTCTATATGACACAACAATGAAGTTTCCACATATCCTGCTGAACCATTATATCATTTTTATCCACCACAAGTCCAAGAATTTCCTCGAGAACCAAAGCCATCATTGGAGGACCTGCTTATGCAGATAACCAATCAAAACTAGCAAAACACGAGGAATATTACTAGATTGGAAGTAATGGTACAGAGCCAAACGACACCATTGAACATGGAATTTCGCAAACTGAGCCATAGGCCACAAGTAGGTTTCCCAAGTAACACAAAAGACATCCCCAGGAGAGAAGGGAAAGAATTTGGCAATGTCATCTCAGTCTGCCATGAGGAAGCACAAATAGATGAGCCATTCATAACCTCCACACAACAAAATAAGATGAGGGCATTAGAATATACATATTAAATGATGTCATTCAGGATACATTCAATCCGCACTCTCAAACTGACAATCTTAAAGCATGTATTGTGCATATGTCTGATGAAGAGGTAGACGAAGAAATTCGAAAGTGCTTTATGGGGAAGTGGTGGAACAAGAAGTTAGACAATAGTAGCTATGTGAGCCTATTGAAAATCTCATGAGACAAGGGGACACATCGCACCATGAGGAAGTTAGCATCATTGATACTGCCCATAGGCTTGACAAAATGACACAACTATTCAAATTCAAGCATCCTACAAGACCTAATGACAATCTATCTTTCCATTCAAGACTCATTATAGCTAAGAGATTGAAGAAGGTGGCAAAAGCACAAAGTGGAAAAGATTTTTATTTGCCATCTCATTTGTGGAAGAGACACTTGAAAAGTAATGCCCATGACATTGTCCTATCTAAAACATCCAAAGCCACATTGAAGCCTCATTAAAGGAAGATCTTCATAGAACGTCTGGTTGAAGACGTTAAACTTAAAGCTAGCGGTGAGGCAACCCACACATTAATTTTTTTATTTTCTTTACTTTAGTTTTAATTTATTGTGCGCTATTTGCATGTGTAATAGTTTGCATGTATACTTATGCAGGTACTAACACAACCTACATAGCCCGCACAACCAAATTCTGACCAGTAGGAGCCTGATCAACTCCATGCACGGTAGTGTTGTTCCTCACTCTTTGATTCTTTATGATTATCTTACATTAAGGACAATGTAAATTTTAAGTTTGAGGGTGTGTGCATGTTAGTTTTAGTCTTGTTATTTATTTATTAAAAAAAATTGAAAAACATTAGTCATATATAGTAAAACATAAGTCTAATGATGAGTTTGTTTGCTTTAGGATAAATCTTAGAAACGATAAGTGTCCAATTGACTGTTATTCGTTACCTTGAGTAGGTGATCTAGGTTAGACTTGTAAATAATTAAAAGTAGATTTCTAACAGTAAGAACCTATGTAATTGATAAAGTGACTAGTTGAGGAAATCAATTGAAGATGAATGACCGTTTTCTTAGATATTTTTTTTAAATGAATTATAATATATGGTATGGTAGAGCGAAAGAAAGAAAGATCTTTTGGAAAAAATGAAAAGAGTAGAAAAGAAAAAATACTTTGAGGAAAAAATACCACGTATAACCGATAAGCGTGAAGCTACCCATAGGCGAGTGTTAGGACTATCATGAGGAGAATGCTACCTTAAACGTTATGTGAGTCAAAAGATTAAAAAAAAAAAAGTCATATCATATCGGGCTTAATAGACCAATACATAACACTTTTGAGATATTTAGGTCGGTTAGACCCATCAAATGTCAATTTTTGAGACGAAATCACCAAGTTGACTTACTTAGAAATTGAACTGTCACTGAACCTTTACAGATACACAATGTGAGTTTGGCTTAGATGATTTATTCAAGAACTTGGATTTGAGTTGCGTGAGGTACTTTGAAGGTTCTTTAATTT
The DNA here is from genome assembly GCA_019454045.1 of Zanthoxylum bungeanum. Classification (NCBI taxonomy): domain Eukaryota; kingdom Viridiplantae; phylum Streptophyta; class Magnoliopsida; order Sapindales; family Rutaceae; genus Zanthoxylum; species Zanthoxylum bungeanum. Next base: position 308,219 of record SKCR01030640.1, read on the forward strand.
CATTGGTAGGCATTCTATAAGGACAATATTATGTGTAACTACCACAATATTTTTATTCGTTTCTTTATCTTTACATGATTGTATGTGCATGTGAATGACGTTTGTGGGTGTCATCGCTATAAGCCCTCATGAGACTATAACTCGTTCACTAGAACCACCTAGGGGGTTTAAAGACTTGTTACATATTTTAAATACAATCGTGATTCCTATGAAAGTGGCTTAGATTAATTTATTTTTAGTTTGTTTATTTCATTTCATTTTTATTTGTTTTGCTCGAGGGCTGACGAAATATTAAGTTTGAGGGTATGATGAGCGGTTAATATACATATATCCTCTATATCTTAATTTTGTGTGTGTTATTTCGAGTTGTATGAGCATTCTTATGTGTTTTAGGTTTATTTTATAGGTTAAAATCATTACACGACTCAAACGAATTTAACGGGGGATGAATTGGCAAATACAGTGAAGAAATTAGCCAAATTTCAGAGTCAGCACACGTGTTCCGATGCTGGAAGCGCATAAGCAAAAATCGACCAGAGAGCAACTTAAGTTGGCGCATCGGGACTCCCATGGAGGCGCATCGTGACGCACCAATCATTACATAAAGTGTCGCGACACGCATTCAGCGCGTCATAAAACGGGAAAATCGGCCCATTTTGTCAAGAATCCAATTTTTTTGATGAGGAAATACCCCTCAGACATCATATATATGTATAAGTTTGTCCCAAAACTTAAAAAAAAAAAAAAAAAAACCTCATAATATAAATTTGGAGTCCCATAGCATAGAAGAACGCCGAGAGCAAAGTAAGAACAAGTGCTTTAACTGGTGCTGAAGATTGAAGGCGAAGACTACAAACGAGAGTTCTCTCTTCATTTTTTTCTCTAATTTATTTTTTATGAGTTCTTGTTTTGTAATAATGATTAGCATATTTTTATTGAATATCATGAGTACTTAAATCATTCATCTAGGATTGTAATGGATTTTAAGCATGTTATTTAATTAAATTACATATTTTTATTATTTTGGATTTGTTATTTATTATTTATTATTCTATATGCATTTTTATTTGTCTGACCAATAATATAATAGTCTTGGTAAATCCTTAAAAACTTGACGGATGGAATTTGGGTTAGCTGTGTGAATAATAGCGCGTGATCTAGTTCTTTTGAATAGATTTTCCTACAATATAGAAATATACATGCATGACATGCGTAGCCAATATTAGAACTCGACCTTAATGAATATTGATTAAATTAATTAACATAGACATATAGTTAATTGATTTAATCTGAATATTTCTACCTGATCATCGAAAGAGGCTTGTAGATAATTTAGTGTTATAGGTTAATAATTCGTAACAACTCAATTGAATGAAAAATGTATGAACTCATTGCATGCATGGTTAGGTGAAGTTACAACTCTAAGTTCTTCTATATTATAAGGTTTCCAAAAGTTGTTAATTGCTTCGTATATACTTCTCTGTTCAATCAGTTAAAACAACTGTCTTTTTTCAACCAATAATTTAGTTAAAGTTAAGTAAGTTAGTCTTGATATTAATAAGAGAAATACTAAGTACATGTGGGTACGATATCCGACTAAAAGTCACTATATTACTTGAGCGATACGTGCGCTTATGTGCAGTATAAAATCGTGATAAAAATTCTTATTTGATTCGTTTAATAAACGAATTAAATCAATCCATTTATTAAATGCAGCAATTTTTAAATTCACACCTCTTTAATGAGAATCGAATCAAATATACGAATTTTAACTCAGACCTTGAGCTTGTGCTAAGTACAAGGAGAAAATTTTTTACTGACATGGAATAAATATCTTTTAGAATATACTGAAGTTTTTGTTTATTCTAAAAGAAATAATCGTTTTTCCTTAGCTATACACACATATATGCATACATATATCTATACAAATATATGTATGTATGTATTGGATTATAGGTGACAATTTTAGCATTACACGTTATTAAAATATTTTGTAACATTTTTTTTTTGGAATTGTTGGAAATTTCGCCGCCAAACCATCTCTTCCAGGTTTAAGCGGAGCGGAAAAAACCTCTAGTTGTCCCAGACTCGTACAAGAAACGCACTCTCTGAATTCGAACATATGACATCAAGGTCAGATCCCTATCCCTACACCACCAAACCACGTCTATTGGGGGCAAATGTTTTGTAACACTCATTGCGCAAATACATATTTTTTTTTTTGGAATTATTACAATCTATATATTTTATAATAGGATGTCTACTGAGACTCTAAATACATACATATTATAGTATTGCCCAAAAATCTATCGAGACGCAATTCAAAATTCTTTATTCTCTATCTACTAAAACACAGCTTGAAAATATACTCTCATGCATGAGAAAATCTTCCTCAAAACCCTTACTAACCTATGAAAGAAGATTTGAATTCCCACAACTTTTATGGGTACTCGAATCCTACCATTGGACTACACACCCATTGGCTTGCGTAAATACATAAATTGATACAACTAAAATCTGTATTCTCATAGGTTTTGTAATCCTGAAAATGTAAGGTGTAAAATGGCCACATATCACATATGGAAGGTAATTTTGCTTGGTTTTTTGACGTGGCTAAGTTATTATCATGCTACTTTAGGGTGAGTAAATGAGTCGAGCTTTGAAAAATCATTCTTCAATTAAAATGTTGTTTATAAATATTTTTAAAATTTTAAAGAAAACATAATTTTATAAACTTTAAATTAATATTTTTATTATGTTTTACTAAATTCGTACTTAAATAAATAAACTTAAAATTATGTAGAGTTTTTCAAAGTGCGGCACATTAACATCCTCTACCAAACACTAGGTCAAATTTTTGTTTTCAATTTCTGTGAATTGTTTGGTACATGATTGTTTCAGGCAAGATAGCTATCAATATTTACTTTCAAGAGAAATAATGATTTTTTTTTTATAAAAAAAATGCTCTCCATGGTCTGGTTATGATAAAGATATTACCACAGGCCACATTTGAAAAAAAACCAACAACAACAACAATAAACTTATGCTACTTCCTTAATAAAATCGAGCTCTTTGATAAATTTTTTAGATTATGCTATAATTATATAAATTTAAATTTTCATAAATCCTTAAATATAATGTCATTAAATTATAATATAAATTAAAAAATTAATTCATCCATTTGCATATTTTACTCAAGGTTTTTTTTCCTTTATTTTTTTTCAAACTAATAATCATTTTGATTAGCTACCTTTTTATGAACTTTACATAATTAAAAGGGAAGACAATTATAGATATTAACATTCTATTTTTAAGGGTTTTTTTTTTTTTTTTTTTTGGGTAAAAACATTTAGGGCTAATGTGAATTTTTCAATATAAATTTTTTTTCTTTTTCTACCAATTCAATTTATGGTGATTTTGTTTTGCTCTCTCCCCACTTTCATCTCATGTGCATAATATGAATTAAGAGAACCTTATCATTTTTTTAGTGGACGTCCATTTATTTTTTTAATGGTATTTTGTGCTTTCCCACCTCAAGAACATGCTTAGTTTATTTTTTGTCAAATCAATTTATAGTAAGTAAATGGATAATAAACGAATATTTCATCTTATAAGATTTAATGTTGCATCTAGTACAAGTCCCTTTATGTGATCTAGGTTTGGGAATATTATGGTTTACATGGTTAATAAAAGAATATTTCATCTAGTACATATTTAACGAATGTTTCTAATAAATACATTGAATGTGTAATAAATTTAGAACTTATCTATAAAGTACGTCATTGAACACCCAAAACTCAACCACAAAATAAAAATTGCAGCCGCTAGACAATATTCATTCTCAAAAGGATTAAGTAATAATGAGAGAGTTGCCTCATTGGTAACCCATGTCATGGGTTCGAGTCCCCACAAAAATAGTGGGGACTCAAACCTTTCTCTTTATGAGGAAAAAATTCTCCTATATGGGAGTTGATTCCCAAGTTGTGTCTTGGCTGATTTAGAATTTGTAAGTCCGAGCTACGCCTCGGTTGATTTCTGTGCAGTGCTATAATTGTATGTATCTAGAATCTCAGTTGATAGCATATTGTAATATATGTAGTTTGTAATAATTCAAAAAAAAATGAAAATATTGGTAAAAATTTAGATCAATATCTTTCATTTTGAAAATGTATTGTTGATGCAAAGTAAAAGGGGATATTTTATTTTATTTTTTTTATTTTAAATTCGTATTATTATTTCTTATGTATTGTGCTAGAGATGAAAAAAAGTTCCATTTTTCAAATAAAAAATATTAGTCCATAAAATAAGAAAATATTGTTATTCTTTCAAATAAAAATAATAATAGTCCATACAGAGATTGAGAAAGAATGAATGAGATTAGAGATCACAACGGATAAGATATTCGTAAATTTTGAAATATTCATATCCACATCTGTATTCGCATTCGTAATCAAAGTCTACGATATACGTATTTGTATTCGTCCATCAATGTGAATATTCATTTTTGTCCGAAATATCCGTAAAATCAAAAAAATTAAAAATCTACTAATGGTATATGATATTTGTTCAATTTATAACATATAAGGCTATAATTAACACAATACCAATAATTTAACATAATTTTGAAAATCAATTTCAATACAAATAAATTATATAATCTCATATTTAATTGTTGGATGGATATAACAAATGAAATTCGAAGATTTGGAAATTCAATGGCATCTCCTTCCTCATCAACTCATTCCCCATCTTCATCTGAAGTATCATATACCGATATCCGTAACCGTTTTATCCATTACAGATACATTATTTCATATCTTCAATCTATCCATTATTTACTAAATTGCAGATACCACATATTTTTATACGAATATTTGCAGATATCCAAAATATCCTTCCAAATTGCCAAAAAGGAGAGTGACTTTGTATTGGAGATGCTTCAACATGTGCTTTGTACATTTGACATCTCTCTCTCTCTCTCTCGTTTACATTATTCAAAAGTGTTTTCTTTATTTGTTTCTGTTTCTTCTCAACTTCTTTTCTGGCTCTTTCAAGTCTCTATTATCCTCTGATTAAAATATATAATGATCATGCTTCATGCTTCTTGCTATTTTTCTATTTATTTAATCATTTTTACTTGGTTCTTACATGTTAAAAGTCATTGGAAGCAAGAAGTGAAAGAAAGAGAGATAGGGAAGGTAATGACTTTGCATTACAATTGACCAATTGAGTAGTCACTCTTTTCTGTTGATTATTTGTCTGTTGAGAGAAAGCAACAGTACAAGATGCTCAGGTGGTTTGCCTTAGATCCAAGGAACCCCTTTTTGTTTTTTTAATCCAGGGAACTTAAGTTTGTTAAAAAGATACTATTTTAATTAGGGTTTCCTGTAAATTATTAGGGCTTCACTTTTCTTGGGTTCTTTTTCATGACTCTTTTGTTTGCTAGTGTTTAGAGATAAAGGGTTGGTTTCAAAATATCATTTATACATTGCCTATGTATAAGGGTGGCAATGCCCGGGCCCGGGAAAAGCCTGGCCCGGCCCGGACTTTTTTTTGGGCCCGAATTTTTAAAAAAAAATTAAAAATTAAAAATATATAAATATAAAATATAGTTACACTATATACAAAGACAATTTATAAATAAATCATAAGTTTCATTGATAAATTAACAATTTAAATATTAAAAATAAATAAAAATGATACAAACATATTAAAAATATATATTTATATTTATATATTTTTTTAAAATTTTGGCCCGGGCCAAAATAGGAAAGCCCGGAACGAGCCCGGGCCCGAGCTGGGCTTTCATTTTAAGGCCCGGCCCGGGCTTTTTCCACCCGGGGCCGGGCCGCGGGCTAAAATGCCACCCTTACCTATGTATGCTGTAGAGATCCACAAAATTTAGCACAAAAACACTAAAATATAAATGAAATTATTTATATAAATGAAATTATTTATCTTCTAGTTAAATATTATTTGTCTTATAGTGATTTAGTGGACATATCATTGTTCAAATTTTTTTTTTTTTTTTAAATTATTTTATATTTGTATTGTATTTGATGGAAGGTAGATAAAGAAGAATTCAGAAAAGAAGTTGATAAGAACTAGACAGGTCACTACATATCTATTTAGGGCTATTGTTTCCACAAATGGTTCTGACTACTTATATTTCACTTTCACCAGCATTTTTTTTTCCTCAACCATAAGTCTCCTGAATTTGCTTCCTCCTTTTGGGTTTATTGAATCTTCAAGGCATGGAAAATGGTCTATTAAGACCGACCTTTTACTTCTCATTATTGTTCTTGTTAACAGAAATAAGGTGAAAAAATTATTTGAATAATGATAGGTCTCTAGATATTGGAGGGGTAAAGGGGTAAAAGGGTAATGGTTATGTTTTTTTTTTTTTGAAATACCAATGAAATCTCACGTCATTCATATAAATATGAGGGTAAATCGATATTGTCTCAGACTCTTACAAGGGTACTACTACTGCACCACTTGGGGGACGATTGTCAGGAGTTGGTTGTGCAATATTTGACAAAATGCGAATGAGTTGATAGCAACTAAGATACACTGACTTTTTAGATTATTGCAATAAATTTAGTTATACAAAGTATTTAAATTAACTTTTTTTTTTAAAAAATAATAATAATAACTTGCTTTTGCGCAAAGGTAAAAGTTGAACTTCACATGGTTTAAATTTTGGAAACAGTCGCTGCGTACATATGTCCTTCCCAGACCCTATAATGATTAAGTTAAAAAAACTAATAAATTAACGTGAATCCTACAATAATAATAAATTATCTATAGAAATAAATGCAGATGTTTATAGAAAATTGCAGACAATAACATTTCAAGAAAATTGCAGAGTTTTAAGTTAAAGAAAGCCCTATTCAAGAAATAAAAAAAAGTTAAAGAAAGCAAATACTGGATATCATCAAGGCTTCCATAATTTCATCGTGCAATCTTCACCATATGTTGCCAGAAGGTTCCTATGGGGATGATGAGTGACACCGATTACATCCTTTTCATGGACCTGAGAGTTAGAAAGTAGATGTATCAAACGATTCATATCGATTAGAAAATTATTGCTGTAAGGCAACTTCCATTCGCTTGGTAAATCCATTATTCACTTTGTTAAACCTGTTTCTAGTTCAGATTTTATCTTCCCTTCGTGTTTTTCGTCTTTGGTTGAAGTTCTACATATAATTAAAATCCCGATATTTTAAATAACAAATTGTAAAACAATTTATTGAGCTTTCGGATGGCAAACACTGAGGACCAATTCAAATGCCTAATATAATACCAACCCAAAGCTTACCTTCATTAGATGCTCCAGTTTACCAGACTGATAGCTGAAGCAGTACAAGTTCCTGCAGATAATTCACAAGATTATGCAGCTGATGATTAAATCAAACGCATCGTTAAAGTGATGAAATCAAGTAGTAGTCGAATAACTGTGATATTAACAATTTCTTTAGTCAATTCCATTGAACTTAGACCCTTGCAGATTGGATTTCTAACAGTCATAAGGCCATGTTCCTAATATTGCTGCTTGCAATCAATTCGATGGAATCCTCAGAAAAGAAACTAACTGTATATTCTGATCACATTTCCTTTGGAAAATTTAAAAATTTAAATATGATGAAGCCAATTCTAACCAGAATAAGTCAAGACCAAATTAATACAAAAACGCTTCACTTAAGAATACCTGTCTTCACCAACACAATAGATCCATTCACCTTTCGGTGAAACACAAGATGCAACAAAATCTCCACCTTCTCTTTTACCTGATGAAAAACTCTTCACAACCTACATCACAATCATCCAGAAACAAGTCAACAATAAACAAATCATTTCACTCCTCTGACAATGGACTCAATGAAGACAAACGATAATTTTTGTGTAATTAAGCACCACATGATACCAAACGAAATGGTAAATACATAATCACGAGGGTAGTCGACAATCTATACCAACAATCTTCATTACCATAGATGATACAATTCGAAGAGCAATTCTTTATCTGAGAATAATGTACAATCATTTTTTTATGTGGACGACCAGAAAATTGCTCCAGTCTCTAAGATTGGTGAGAGTAAATGGCAAGTCTAAAGTTTTATTTGTTACTAAAATACTTAAAAAATATTCAAAAAAGAGTATAAGGCATGATTGCTAGTTATGGTTCCAATCTCTATGAAGCTTGCTCTTATAGAGAAATACAAAATTAAGTGAAGGTTACTAAACTTGCAAGACCCAAACAAATAGGAGCCATGAATAAGTAACAAGATCTCTTGCCCTCATCTGTGTCATGAATAAGTACCTGTCCTTGAAGAGTCATTATGTATATCGAGGATGTCTTATTACATACGACTATGTGATCAGTATTCTTTGGGAATAAATGGACAGAGTTCACTGAAGCATCACCTCCCTAACAGTTCAAAGAGAAATGGAAGAGGTTTAGTACAAGATCAATATTAAAAAAAAAAAAAAAAAAACAAAACAAAGAAAAAGATACCCTCAGAGGAGGTGGTGGCTTAAATGTCTGCAGGCAATCTGTACTCTTCAAGTCCCAGACCTATGTAAGACAATGATGAAAATTAATATAACATTTTACCTGATAAGTGAAAGTAACAATTAAAAAGGTCAACTAACCTTTACTGTACAATCACTTGAGGCAGTAATGACTCTGCTTCCATCATTTGTAAATATGGCATCATTTACATAAGATGTATGACCACGGAATTCTTTCAACATTTTCCCAGATTTTAGTCCATGAATTCTACATAAAACAACACAAGAAATAATCATTACAAAATTTCTGTAACCAGACTAGCCAGCTTTTGAACTTGTACCGCCAACAACAATAATTGGTAAACTATGGATGTATCAAAACATTGGACATATGAAACAAGTGCCCATAAATTTAATTAAACCTTGCTGTGCTGTCAAAAGATGTACTTAGTATTTGGCTTCCATCTCGAGAGAAAACAAGACTAGTAACACCTTGTGAATGTGCTCGTTCAAGACGGCGCAAACATTGACCAGTCCTTATGCGCCAAACCTGATTATTGTTACACAGATCCAATGTAAGTTTGTTACAAAATGATCACCACTTTCAATCTTCAATTCCAAGAAAAGTACAGGATCACAAGTTATGACAATATTCAGAAACTAGCACAACAGAAATAGTAGAACTTCAATCAGTTAATACTGTTGTCATGGCTGTGGCTGTTGTGTTCATCGTAGCCATTATTATTACCTTAAGTACTCTGTAACATCACATCATTGCACCTTTAACAACTATGGTGCATATATTACGAAGTTAAAAGCATCACATCATCACATCATTCAATCGAACAATTGCATATATCACATCATTGCACGTATTACGAAGTTAAAAAGTTAAATGAGGAAGATAAATAGTAATAAATATTATATGAATTTTGATGACTTTGAATCTTTTTTTTTTAATTATGACTTTTTCCATGCGATGTGATTGTTAATTTTACTTATTGAGTTGAAATTTATGGAATAAATTTATTAAACACAATTTATATGAACTATTCCAATTGAGAAATTAATATAAAAAGCTAAAAAAATATGAGGTATGCCATGCGCCTCATTTCGATCAGGCGTGCGCCTCATATTGAGTCTTGCGTCTAGGCCCTAGGAGGACCTTGGTGCCTCGGTACGCCTTCCGCCTTTAACAACTATGGGTTTGCCTTAATCACTAATAGAAAAAATTAAAAATTAATAAGTCAATGCTAAAAGTATAAAAAAATTATCAAAAGTCCTACCCTACCATTAATAGAAAGCTAAAATGTTGAGAAACAAGGGTTTACAGTGAATTTTTGAGGCAAAGGTCTCAAACTCAAATAAATATCTTTAAAGAAAAATGCAACACTAATAACATAGAACTTACTTTGATCTTTCCATCTTGCGAACCAGAGGCAAGCATCTCTGAATCTCTGCTAAAGTCAACACAGAGGACAGTTTCATCATGCATCATGAAAGTTTCCTGCACAAAGTTAAATATCACATCACTAAAAGAACCATATGTCTATAACTAAATCATCTAGAATGAACGAAAGCATGTGGAGAACATATGTCCTCACAATCCTCAATTCAATGTTACTGGGCCCACTTATGGTGGTGATTATGATAAGAATATTTGAATCATTACTTACTACAGGATACTAAAAAAATAACTGAAAAATGATTTGCATTTTTTTTAATTATTAGTTGAGTTTCCCATCGGTACATCTTCAGGCCATGTACCAGCAAGACAATATTTTATACCAATTAGGTGTAGACTACATATGGATATTTAAACATATGAGAAGGCGGGACAAAAAGTACTTACATCAGCCTGGTATTGTAGATCCTTCTTGAGTTTCCCACTTAAATAATCCCAGACCTGGAAGTGTTCAAAACCTCAGAGCATTCAAGTAATATCAATATATGGCATATGCTGGCAAGGGGTGGGAGAAATCTGAAGATTAATACCTCAATAAATCCATCAAAGGAGCAAGAGACAAGAAACTGGCCATCCGGAGAGAAACGAGAACATTCCGCATGACTTTTTGTCCCAAACTACAGCGACAAATCACCAACCGATGAAAATATCAACTCAAAGTTAAAGGTAAAAGAAAAGAAAGAATTACATTTGAGAAAGTATAAATAGAAATAAATTTCCAATAGAAGAGTGCCATAATCACACAATGTGCAGCCGTATGCACACATACTAGAATGCACTCCATTTTTTAACTTCAAAAAAATCATTAAAGCAATCAAAAAAAAAAAATTTATCTATAACTAGAATGCAACATGAAAAGAAAAAGCATTTGTCCCTCTTCCCTCTTGTGGCAAGGGCGTTTATAGATACATACAGAGAGAAAAATGAGTTTGTATACAAAGCAACTCACCTTAATGGTGTGGGAAAGAGTTGTTGGATACATGTCTTCTACATCTTGTTTCATAGCAGCAGTTCCTCGAAACAAGTCAAACTGTGTTCCCGGGGGTAGTAACCCTAAAAGACCAAATATAAACACATCAGAAAGTCGTGGAAGAAAGCATAATGAATGTATTTATGTCCCCTATAAGTTTAAGTTTTCTCCTCTTCAAGTATAGCGAGGTACAGAGGTACACAAAGCTCAGGCATGAACAATAAAATGACATCCCTTCTTTTAGAATACAAAATCTGTATTTCATAGGCACTACAAAGACAATGTAGCTAGAAAATTTGGATGTCATAACAACAAGAACCCAACAGAAGAAAATTCTTCCAATTACTGCAAAAGCAACTCTCACTCGAGATTTTCTTAATATAGCATAAGAGTATTCAAATAGAGGAACCTTGGTGCTGCTGCCACTTCAGAGCCTGACCAATCAGAGCCATTAACCGTGAGGGTGGAACCACAGAAACTTCCGCAGCAAGAGCTGGAATAATAAAGAAAGTTTGTTAGTAAAAAGAGACAAAAAAATATACATAGAAGGATGTGTATTTAAAACATAGAAAGAAGAATTAAAAAATTCTCATGCAATGTTTTATTCATGGTGGTCTATATCTTTTCCGCATCTTAATTCTGTTACCTGCTGCTTAGATTACATCCAGTTGGTACTCCTCAACTAAAATATGATAAACCAATGATAAGTTCTTCCCAGATTTTCCACGCAGCTATTGGGGAGGTAGAACTCTTAGATGATCTTAACAAAACTAAAGTTTTCTAAGGTCTTCACAATTAGATGTACTAAACATTAATTCACTGGAAAAAGCAAACGGGGTAGAACCTTGGGCAATTTGTGCACGGCGCCTCTCTTTGGTTGAATCTTGGTAAGCCTGTCAAAGAAAATAGTTCATAAGCAAAATTTCCTCCATTATATTTTGGCCTTGTGCTTTAGAACAGCTCTAAAAGATAATTTGTCACATGAAAAGTAGCTCCTAACCTCATGTGGATCAAAGTAAGTCCTGACAAGAAGATGCTCAAGTCGCAAATATCTTTCTGGTTGCTCCTGCTTCATTACACCCATTGCCTGAGTTTGCCTTAGAATCGCACGTGCAGTATCCAGCTCACGAAGTTCAATCATCTCCAATACAATCTACTCAACCCAACAAAAAAAAAAAAAGTCTGAAATCATAAAACTTCAATATCTCCCCAAAAAAATGAAACTTTAATTACTAAAATAGACACCTGCTCATACAAGTCCTCCAATTTATTTCTGGGAAGCTTAAGCTGAGCCACTTGAGGCAAAATTGCATCCCATCTTCCACTATTGATATCAGCAACAAATGTCTCAATGCTATCCACAGTATTAAGCGACACTTGGCACTCGTTCTGCAGCGTTTGAAACGTTTGCTGTAACGAATTCTCTTTGCAAAACTGAAGCACAATCTTAATCACACTGTAAAACTAATCAGAATCCATTCCAAAAAAAAAATGATACATTGATTCAATTATGATTAACAGTGTAGAAATTTGAGCATTATGAAAGTTTTACTTACTCGCGAGCTTCGATTTCTAATGTCATCTTCGATTTCTGATGTCGATGCTGCAGATAATTACGCGCGCGGGTTGAGGGAAAGAGGGTTTAGGGTTTTCAACATCTAGGATTTGGGGTTAGTTATGTTCAATTCTAACGAAAGCAGATGATTTGGATCCTTTGACTTATTACTGAAACATTACGAATATATCGTATTTACTTATAATATTAGGGATCTCGTTGAAATTTACAGGTTTTTATTGAAAATAATTAACAAGTAATAACATAGTTTAAAATTCAGTAATGATTACATTATATAAAAAAATATTGTTGTAAATTCTTAAAATATGGGTGGTTAAGATGGATGAATGACATGTCCATTGGATGGTACCCCATAGGGACATGTCCTCCAAATGAGAAGCATGGAAGGGGTACAATCTTTTATTAGGGTTGCACCACAACCCAAAGGGTGTCCATAAGGCACCCTTCCATGCCTTTATAAGGAAGGCATGAATGCTCATTCTCGATAGAAGAAAGAAGTACGAAATTTGTGTGTCACATTTCCATTATTTGAGTATTGAGAGAGTCCCACCATATTCCAAGTTCAAATACTTGTTAAGGAGTGCCCCATTGAACAAGAAGCATCCAAGGAATCCTGGGAGAACATTGGCCATTTAGAATCCGTAGAGCACCAGAGACGGAGGCTAATAAGTTCTTAAGGACAAAGAGATCTCGACTTGGATTCGTTTTCACAATTTCCAGGTTTTTTCTTTGTATATCAAGTTTTAGGGTTTTGCATAAATTGGTTGGTAATATATATATATTTCACTATGACTGAAATATACTGATTTTGTTTAATGTGTTGTACACTTTTATATAGGCCTGGTCCCGATTTTGGAATTGGCGAGTTTGATTTCGGAACCGAACCGTAAAATTGAGATTTTGATTCTGAACCACATTAATAAAAAAGAAAAATTAATAAAATTAAATTAGTTTTAATTAAATTAATAAATATTATTATAAAAGTATTAACATAATCATAATCTCCATGGTGAAATTTCATACTTCATTAATTACTTCACTAATTCATTATTATTTTTGCGATACTGGAACCGAGACCGGAACCGAAATTGAACCGTATAATTACAGTCCCGGTTCCGATGAAGGTTCTTGTTAATTTCATTTTTATTGGCATGTGTCCGTGACAAAACAAGTTCAATTGAGTTGTAATCTTTCATGAAGATCTTTGTGCAATTGGACTGGTTTCTGGCTGATGTGCATCAGACATGCGTTTGTGGTGCGTTCGTTGCAGTGTTCGAACGTGTGGCGTTAGTGACACGTTCTTTAGTGGGTTCGAACGGGAGCATTCCAGAGAGCAAACGTTCGAGTCACGTTCTTGGTGGGTTCGAACGAGATCGTTCCAGAGAGCATCTGTTCGTTGTGCGTTTGAGTGGCGTTCGAACGAGTCTTTCCAGTGGGCACGCGTTCGTGGAGCGTTCTAGTAAGCGTTCGAACTCGACTGCGATCTGAACGCGTTTTTGGCCTGCAAAACCCTAGTTTTTTCACCCTACCTATAAATATAACCCTTAGCCGTCATTCTCATTAGTTGAAGCATTTTTTCTTTGAGCCAAAATCTCTCAAAGCTTTCAACCTTTATTGATTTCACCTTGAAGACTCTTTGATTCTTTTTTCTTCTATTTGTTTGGTGAAATCAAATCTTTGATAAACCTTCAACACAACTTAACCCAAATTCCCTAAGCCTTTAGAGTTCTTTAGGAGGAAGTTTGATAGTCGGAGTTCCGGCGTTATTGGTGATAAAATCTACTCAGAGACTTCAGAGGTTCTGAAGAAAACCTTGGGTCGCGGGCTTAAGGACTTGCCTTGAGTTCTTGCAGTATTGAGGTACTTGAGTCGGTGGAGTTGCCACCATAGGTCTTGACCATCGCTGTAAGTTTTTCTCTATATAGTGGATTCGGGTGGTAGCCTATACCCGGAGTGGTTTTTTACTCGCAAGAGTTTTCCACTTCGTCACCAAAATTACTTGTGTTGATTTTGTGTGGTTTGATTATATTTGCTGCTTTAATTATTGTTATTGTTTTTACATTTGCAGCATATTATTTTATTTGGTTGTTATTGTGGTTGCCTGTTAATTTATCCATAGTAGCAATAACAGGACTTGTCTTGATTATTGTCTGTAATTCCGTATAGGGTCAGAACCTTAGGATAATCTCGAATTTTCAATTGGTATCAGAGCCTGAACTCGATCCTTGACCCGTTAGCTATGGAACATAGTCAACCCTTGAATTGTCCGCCATTTTTTGATGGCACGAAATATTTACATTGGAAGGTTCGCATGAAAGCGTTCCTTAAGTCCTTAGATGAGAGGGTCTGGATGACTGTTAAACACGGGTGGAAACCTCTCATCGTTGTTGTTGTTGATGGGGTCTCTTCCCCTAAAGATAAATTGACCTGGACCAAGGACGAATTTGATGCTAGCAATAGGAACAACAAGGCTGTTAATGCCATATATGGTGCTGTGTGTTCTGCTGAGTTTAGGAGAATCTCAATGTGTGAGATAGCCAAGGATGCTTGGGACATCCTGTAGACTGTGCATGAGGGCACATTGTCTGTTAAAAATAATAGACTCCAGGATTTAGCTACTAGGTTTGAGGTCGCCAGAATGAAAGAAGATGAGACCTTTGATGAGTTTTATGCTGAGATTAATGATATTGTTAACTCTAGTTTTAACCTAGGTGAGACTATTCCTACCAGTATGATAGTTAGGAAAATCCTGAGATCCCTACCTGATAAGTTCCTACCCAAAATCACCGCCATCGAGGAAAGCAATGACCTCGATCAGCTTAATTTAGATGAACTCGTAGGAAAGCTACATGTTTATGAGAAAAAGCTTCCTGGTTATAGAGAGCCAAAAACGTTTGCGATGAAAATCGCTAAGGAAGTTGTGCATGATTCGTCTAGTGATGATGATACCATCACGGATCGTGATTTGGCCTTGTTTGCAAAGAAGTTTAAGAAATTTCTTAAACTTAAGAAGAATGGCCATAGCAGTAACAGGGATAGGGAGGTTATGCCTAGAGAAATGAGGCATAACAGGAAATAGTCTAGAGAGGATAAGGGTAGTAGATCCCGTGATGTCCAATGCCATGAGTGTGAAGGATATGGGCACATTAGACCTGAGTGTCCCACATATCTGAAGGCTAAAGGTAAGAAAGTCATGGCAGTCTCTCCCAGTGATTCAGAAGGTGGTTATACCTCTGATGAGTCTCCTAAAGACAAGAACAATTATATGGCCTTTATTGCTAGTGTGACCGGTGAGAGGAACGAATATGTTAGTGATTCTGGTTCAAAATCTTCTCACAGTGAGTCTGTTGATGAGGATAGTCTTCAGGTAGCTTATGCTGAACTATTTAATGAGAGTTTAGCTATTAAGAAGACTAATATAAAGGTCAGTAAAAGGCTAGAAATTGTAGAGCTAGAAAAGAATGAAGCTCAAGCTAAATTTGAGCAAAGTCTTTTGATGGCTGATGACCTAGAGGAGAGGAATAGAGGCCTAGTTGATAAGGTCCATATTTTAGAGACTGAGCTTGAAGATGTTAGAACTCAGTTGTCTGCATTTTCTAGTGGAAATAAAAAGGTGGACCATATGTTTGGTATTATTTCTGAGCCTAACTGTAATAAGGCTTCTTCTTCCAAAGTTGTGCCTATAGCAGCTAAACGTGACTTAAGTAACAAACATGTTGTGTGTAGTCATGTTTCTCCTCATGTTGTTCCTCGTCATGTTTCCCAACCTCAATCTAGAGGTGTTGTGGGTAAACCTCACTCTCAACCGAGGTTTGTGCCTGTATGCCACCACTGTGGCAATGCTGGACATATTAGGCCTAAGTGCTTCATGTTGCACAAGCAAAAGAGAAGGCCTAAGAGTGTGTCTCTTAGATTTGATTCTTCAAATCTAATGTCTCAAGTTTCTGCACTAACCAAACAAGCTCAATTATTGAGTGAGAAACTTGTTTTGTTGTCTGGGAACTCTCATGTGGAAGAGGTTCCTAGAAAGGTTTGGGTGAGGAAGCAAAATGACTTCCCAATTACTTCTGTATGCCTTGATCCTGATAGGCATGCTGAGAGTGCACTTCGGTGTAACTCCTATTAGAAGTTGCATTTTTATTTTCCCATTGCATGTGTGTGTGCGCGCGTGTGTTTTATGTTTTTGCACGTTTATTTTGTTTTCACAGCATATGGGTGTGTGTGTGTCTTGTTTTTGTTATATATCCCTTGGTATATAGGATGGAAACCCGGACATAAATTTCATAGCCGATTCCGAATGGACGGTAGTATGATCTGCACTCGGGATACAACTCCACGTACCATTGGATGTTTTACAAGCCTGTTTATGTCTTTATTTTTATTTGTTAAAATCTGAAAAATACAAAAAAAATAGAAAATGAAAAAGACAAAAATTATTTTATTTTACGACTTGTTAGAGCATGAAAAGCTTATGCATGTGATCCTGGTATGTAGGATATATGATTATGCATGTATGGTATGCTTTTATTTTTCTTGATGCTCTATATACATGAGTGTGTGTGATAAAAACCTTTGGTATATCCTGTGCTTGCACCTCACATACACGTTTTTATTTTATCAAGGCTTGGTAGCATGTATGAGTTTTTGGAATGGAAATCTAATCTCTTCCATGCTTTGTTTGCTTAATAGTGTGACCTTTGACTAGATGACCTTGCTATCCCCTTTTCAAAAGTAAAAAGAAATAAATTAAAAAAAAAAATGAGCCTCAAGTGCAAAAGAGCCAAAATGGCCAAATCCAAAAGATAAAGGGCAAAAACCCTTCACTCGAAAGAGTTGTTAAATATGAGCTCATGATATTTATGGGGTAAACAATATAGCATGCAACCAATGTTGCTTATTTTCAGGTCCTAGTGGTGCTGGGTTTGAACACCTATTTTGTGGACTTGGTTTGTTTAGAGATGGATTTCTTTGGCTGTGTCCAGCTCATAAAATAAGGTCTTAAGCCTTGATTTGTTGTACACTTTACTTTTCACGCAAGTGCTTTATATGCTTTGGTGTTTATGTCATATGCATAAGTGTTGTATTTAGCCACTTTTAAAATGATGCATATTGTTTCATGTCATAAACAGCTGAATACTGACTGGGTATCATTGTATCAGCTTGAAATGCTGTTTCAGTCAGTTTTTGACAGGTTTTTTTTATTTATCTCAGTATGTGCCTGTGTGTACTTCATGTTATTGCATACTAATTTTTTTTCTTTTTTCCTGTGCACCTTTCTGAGTTTTGGTTTACTTCCCATTTGTTATTTTGCTAACTGTATGTACCTGTTAGTGAGGGGGAGTAATTCCTGTTTGTTTATGCTCTTGCATGTGTCGTCTCATGTTCTCCTGTTATTTTTCATGTTTCTTTTAACCTTTGTCATTTCGTGACAAAAAGGGGGGAGAGTAATATATTAAGGGGGGAAGCCTTAATATATAGGAGGGAGCCGTAGAATATCCTTTAGATATCTCTGTTTTAAAGGGAGTTAAGATTAAAGGGGAGAGAGATTTCTACTTGTACATGCATGAGACTTTTACCTGCTTAATGTTTTACTTGATTATCCCAATGCTTTTCACGGTATGTTGTTGTTTGTGGATGTTTCAGGTAGCAGGTATGTTGCTGCGGTGGCATTATTTTCAAGACTACTTTGTTAGGTGTTAGATCGAGTCCATTTGTAATAAGTCACTGCTTTGATGGTTGACAGTTGACTATTTGCTTTGTTTGGTCTATTACCGTAGTCTTTGTATTAGGTAGTGTTTTGTCACGGAATGTCAAATGGGGAGATTGTTAGTTCCATTTTTATTGGCATGTGTCCTTGACAAAACAAGTTCAATTGAGTTGTAATCTTTCATGAAGATCTTTGTGCAATTGGACTGGTTTCTGGCTGCTGTGCATCAGACATGCGTTCGTGGTGCGTTCGTTGCAGTGTTCGAACGTGTGGCGTTAGTGACACGTTCTTTAGTGGGTTCGAACGGGAGCATTCCAGAGAGCAAACGTTCGAGTCACGTTCTTGGTGGGTTCGAACGAGATCATTCCAGAGAGCATCCGTTCGTTGTGCGTTCGAGTGGCGTTCGAACGAGTCTTTCCAGTGGGCACGCGTTCGTGGAGCATTCTAGTAAGCGTTCGAACGCGACTGCGATCTGAACGCGTTTTTGGCCTGCAAAACCCTAGTTTTTCACCCTACCTATAAATATAACCCTTAACCGCCATTCTCATTAGTTGAAGCACTTTTTCTTTGAGACAAAATCTCTCAAAGCTTTCAACCTTTATTGATTTCACCTTGAAGACTCTTTGATTCTTTTTTCTTCTATTTGTTTGGTGAAATCAAATCTTTGATAAACTTCAACACAACTTAACCCAAATTCCCTAAGCCTTTAGAGTTCTTTAGGAGGAAGTTTGATAGTCGGAGTTCCGGCGTTATTGGTGATAAAATCTACTCAGAGACTTCAGAGGTTCTGAAGAAAACCGTGGGTCGCGGGCTTAAGGACTTGCCTTGAGTTCTTGCAGTATTGAGGTACTTGAGTCGGTGGAGTTGCCACCATAGGTCTTGACCATCGCTGTAAGTTTTTCTCTATATAGTGGATTCGGGTGGTAGCCTATACCCGGAGTGGTTTTTTACTCGCAAGAGTTTTCCACTTCGTCACCAAAATTACTTGTGTTGATTTTGTGTGGTTTGATTATATTTGCTGCTTTAATTATTGTTATTGTTTTTACATTTGCAGCATATTATTTTATTTGGTTGTTATTGTGGTTGCCTGTTAATTTATCCATAGTAGCAATAACAGGACTTGTCTTGATTATTGTCTGTAATTCCGTATAGGGTCAGAACCTTAGGATAATCTCGAATTTTCAGTTTTGATTATGAACCGAACCATGGCTGGGGCTGCAGTTTTATAAGCATTCATTAACATTGTTTAAAGTTTCTTTCATAGAACGATAGCCCTTCAACAGAAGTTAGACTTGTCTTGAAAGTACTGTACAGAGGTGGCCCTAGGATCATCGGCCGATCCCAAAATTTAACCAAAATTAAAATCTCAAATCAACAAAATTTTTAATTTTAAAATATATAATATAACTTATATATTTTTTATTATTTATTTATAAGAATCTCATTTTAATAATTCATTTACGACCCATTAAAGTTTAGGACAACGAAAAATCTCCCCTAATTCGTGATTACTAAAATTCCAATTAATAATAAAAAATGAGAATTGATTTTTAATGGTTGAGATTTCTCGTTCCATTCAAATTTTAAAAAAAGGAACAAAAATAACGATTTGAGGTTGGAACTTATTTGTGTCAACAAAATCCAATTGTAGGGTCCATATAAAATAAATGTAAATTAGTGCTTATTTGTGGTTTCAGTAGAACTTGGGGACTGCAATGCTATTATAAAATGGAGTTGAAGATTTTCAGTTGTTGAATTTTCTTTTTTCAGCTTCCCACAGCCAATCTCTAGGGTTAAATAATTCTCATCCCATTCAACGACTGCCTCAGTAGAAGAGGAGCCAACAGAAACAGTGATGGTGTTGTTGGATCTTATTCGAGTAAAGTAGCCGCGCTTATATTGTCCGTTTTGGACCCACAACAAGTCGTAGTTTTGTTAAAGTTAGGAAATCACGACTTATATATTAATTCGGGATCCTCATCGCTAGTGACACGAGATATTACAATAATTCTTAGCCAGATTCTATTACTTCTATTTCACAAGAAAATAGTACTAAAAGAAGAGCAGTATTCGGATAACTCAACCCCCAGGCCAAAAAAAAAACAAAACAAAACAAAACAAAATGGAGAAGAAGAAGAAGAAGAAGAACTAATTGCTTTGGTGAATATGGACACCTTCATAAGTTGTTATAACATAACTTGGATCATCTCTGTCTCTTTCAATTCTTTTCTTCACTGGGCACCCATCGACTGAACATTTATAATAATTCCTGTCAATCACACATCGTTACAAATGAATTTCATGCTTTCAGGTATAATTTAGATCATAACCTCACCAGATTATCTACTCAGGAGTACTCTGATAGCAATAATTTTTTCATTTTTAGTAAAATTATTAGCTTAAAACTGATTCCACTTAGAGGCGGAAATAGGACACAAATCTAGAGAAATTTCAATTTTTAATATTATAATATGACTTTAGATAGGGGTCTTATTTTTAGAACTCGTCCGAGCCCAAAAAAACTCGAGGTAACTAATTACGACAACACATGATTCCATTCATTTATGTTAAATGATGAAAAGTTGAAAATAAGGTCCAATATTTTGCATATCAGATGTTAAAATTATTACTAAACCTTGGATTTGGGCTGTTCTTCACCATCTTCTTCCCATATTTTCTCCACTTGAATCCATCATCCAATATTTCAACCTCTGATTTTGTCTTGAATGCAACTCTTTCTTTTACCAGCTGTCTCTCCCTCCCACTTTCATTAGCACCTTCACCTTCACATACATACACAACCACAAAAAAATTATTAACATTAACTCAAATGCAAAATTTTACATGATCTTTTTTTAAATTAACTTTGCTTACTGTTACTAGGCCCTTCAACTTGGCTGCTGCTAGTTCCTCCGGATTCAACAACTTCATTTGCTCGATACACCGGATTCTGAACAGACCCAAAAATGGTAGATGCTTGATCATCCTCGAACCACTTATTAAACGTGAAATAATCGGAGAGCTCGAAATTAGTTTGTTCAGCAATAAAGTCACTCTCAGGTGAGTCTTGTGACATAAAATTTGTATTAGACATTCAGCTATATATGAGCTTAAAGATTCAATATATGTAGTATCATTATGATATGAAATGCAATCTTTATTATATAGTATTAGAAATCTTAGTAACCATAAAGCTTGAATTAATTAGGTGACTTCACCTTGAAGTTTCTTGTGGAGTTGCAGGAAACTTCTATGTTGATTCTAAGTGGGAAGCCACGTGTACTGGTAAATAACTGTGGGACATATCAAGCATGACTTGTGCGTAGACTTTTCTGTGCCATGGCTGGTGGTTCTAAAGTTCCAAGTCTCGTGCTTAACCTCTCACAAAGATAAGGAATACAAGTCAAAAAGTGATGGTGACTTGAACAATATCGCATCTAAATGTTTCATGTTTCCTCACAATATCTTAATTAGTTCAATAGATTCGGAGGAGGGCATTTGTTTTGAGACACTTCGATCAGTCTTGTTAACTTGTTTGATCCGTGCATGAACAGCTGGTCTAATTAACATCTGTCTTTCAAAGTAATCCCGTCTAGGGGGCGATAAAATTGAAACTCGGATCGTTAAAGTTGAAAAGAGGGTATTATTTAACTTGAAATGTTTCATGTTCAATACTAAAAGTTTCAAGTTCGGTACTTCCCGTTTCAAGTTTAATAGTCATTATTTATATTTTATTGCCTCCCAATATCATTACCGTACGTAGGGATGGAACATAAAACCTTAACTGTAGGAGAAGATAGGACAACTGTAAATTAGTTGAAGTTATGACATAAGGGTAATATCTCTTGGCAATTTGGTAAATCCTGTTGATGGATATTTTTGCAAATTTTTCCAATAATAAATATTAAATCAGTTTTTCTTTTTTACAGGGGGCATGACCCAATTTGGTCACAAGCATGTTCCGCCCATATGGTACCGCAAGGTAATATAGTAATAATAAATAAGAGAATCGCTTCATAATCAATCACAATATGATTCACACAATTTAAATAATAATTAAGCATATACTTAGTTTCTTGAGGAAAATTTGTGTGGGATGGGCCTACGGATGACGTGATATGTAGAGGTGGTAATTTGAGTTAGGATTCGTTTATTTGTTCGATTAAATTTGCTTTAAAGCGAATAAGGGTTTGAAAAAATGGATTCATTTAATAAATGAGTCAATTCGATTCGATTCGTTTATTAAACGAATCGAATACAGATTTAAGCTCTGATTTATTTATTCTTTTATGATTCGTTTTATTATTTTACTAGTTATTGTTATTTTTTAATTAAGATTCGAGAAATTATGGCTAATTATCATTGAAAAATAATATTGTAGATATTTGATGAGATATTTTTAGTAAATATATTAATTTCATATTTCATATTTGTATATTTATGAAGAATTAATGTAAATAGTTTATAGTATTTTGTGCTATTGAATAATATTATGACTAAGTGAATATTCGTATTCGATTAGTTTAACAAACGAATCGAATACGAATTCTAATATTAGGATTCATTTAATAAACAAATCGAATATGAATTCATTCTATTTTGATTCGATTCGTTTAGGATTTGATACAAATTTGATTCGTCAATTCATTTTACCACCCCTGTGATACGGTTATCCATTAATATATATATAGAGAGAGAGAATTTAAAATTAACCAATAATAATAAAAAGAATAAATTATTAATTGCATAAATCATATATTTATTAACTCGATACATTTAAAGGTTTTACTGGATAATGACTTTACGTGCCACTGTTTTGGCATCTCAAGTTCAATCTTCCTAGCCGGGTTTATGAGTTACCTTTTAATTGAACTCAAACTTGCTTCTTGGTTTGACATCCACATCTGAGGGAATGTTAAGTTTTACATATTAGGGTTCTATTTGAGTCGAGTAGTGGCTGTTTCGAACTCGGTTCAATAAGTATTTATATTAACCCGAACTCAAATTGAGTTTTATATATATTATTTGAGTTCGATTCATTAAGAAAATATTGTAATCAAGCTCCATTCAAACTTGATTACTAATCTAGTAAAGCTCAGTTAGAGCTCGAATTTTAAAAATTCTTAATTTTGGACTTTTTTATTTACTTTTTCAAATTTTTAAATAAATTTCCTATAAAATTCAAACGGTTGTGACGCATGCGCACACACAAATTCATACGATATGAGTCGGGTCTATTTAGTATCCGCGAGTCAAAAACGAGCTGAGTCTAGTTTTTACAAGCCGGTCTCGTTTAATAATCAAGCTATTATTTTCAATTCAAGTAGATAATCAAACTATTATTTTCAATTCAAGTAGCTCATTTATTAAACGAATCAATCTCTAATCAAGCCAAATACTAGTCGAGCTCAGTTGTTTATGAACGACTCAGTTAATTTACAAACCTATTCATAATCAATCACCATGATTTTGACAATCACCATATTGAAAATTCGATTGTGTCATAAGATTCCGACCCTATGCGGAATACATGTATTACTATATCTAAGATAAGTGAAAAGTAGAGCACAATGGTTTGAGTCAACAACCCACCTTAATTCTAAGCAGATATAAAATAAAGCAAATATCAAGGCAATAAAGAGAATCACATAACTTTTGTTGATGGAGTGAAAAACTCATGCGAGTAAAAAATCACTTCGGGTATAAGCTATCACCCCAATCAACTACAATTTTTTTTTTTTAAAAAAAACTTACAGCAATGGTATAGGACATATGGTGACAACTTTACTGACTTGAATACCTCTAGATTATAATAACTCAAAGAACTCCTCGAGTCTGCACCAAGCGGCGTTCTTTAGAACCTCTGAAATCTCTGAGTGAATCAACTCTGCGAACTCGCAACGCCAGAACTCTCACTACCAATCTTCATTTTTTAGAACTCTGAAGGCTTAAGAAATTGGGTTAATGTTGTGTTTTTGTGTGATGGTTATCTAAGAATAATCTTACCAAAGGAAAGAAGACAATGGAATTAATGAAGTCTTATAGGTTGATTGTCAAGAAGGAAGAAACAGAGTATATGGTGGCTCTCAAAATAGTGTTTCTTCACCTGAATAAAGTGACTAAGTGTTTATTTAAATATATAGTGTAAATGTAGGGTTTTCCTTGTGTAAAATTAACTTAAAACGCGTTTAAAATAGCCCACTTATGCACAGGTGTTCCAACGCCCCTCGAACATATCTGCCTCTGGGCGTTAGAACGCTCAGACGAACGTAATGTGAACGCACGTTGCAGACTGATTTTGAGGTACAACTTAAAATGCTTGTAACTTTCTCGTAAATCATGCGTTCTTTATATGTACGCGATCGTTTTCGAGTCTACTTTCCAATGACACTAAATTCATGTCAATCGAAACTCTAAATCTTCTGAAATATCCAAAAGAGTGAATGTCTTTATGATATTTACGTCTGATGTTGTCCAACGACTTGTCTAATTGAATCGAGATCTTCAAGACTCATTACAACTTAATTGAACTTGTTTTATTACAGACACTGCCAACAAATATGGAACCAACAACCATATGATTTGTATATAACTAAGTATGGGTTAATCTATTTTAACTTAAAACTTTGATACAAATTTTCATACTCGTTCTAATACTTGAGTGAAATAATGTCAAAAACATGACTTAGATATGAATATTAATGCCATTGAGCAGGCAGAGGAAAGGGGTCAATATCAGCAATCTAGACTAAAAAATTAATCATTTGACGGCTACCTCTTTTACTAATTGTAATATTTGAAATGCCACCAACCATCACAATTAAGAAAAGTAGAACTCCATTGACCCATAGAAGCTCCCTATGTAACTTCCAGTGCCAAGTTTATCGATATTATAAAGATAGTACGTACAGTAAACTGATTTATTTTTTTAATTTATTTACCATCTATGATATGAATTTTATTGAAAGTCTGAATACATATATTTATAGCATATTCGAGTTAAAATTATATCGAGTATAGTTCAAAAGTTGCGCCTGTGGAATCGGGAATCGGAACTGAATCAGAACAGAATCAAATGGTTCCGATTTTTTTTTATTAATTTAAAATTTTAATTTTAAAAAAATAAATAAATATGAGATTTCAAATTTATTTAAAATTATTGATTTGAATTTAGATTATATTAAATTAAAAATAAAATAAAATAACTTGAACTTAAATTTTTAAAAAACTTAAATTGTCTACGTATCCTCTAGACGTGAAAAGAATCAAAGCTCACGTAATTTCATTATATTTTGTATATAGTTCCTCATTACAATTATCTACTCATCATCATTATTTGTGCCTGTAGTTGATCTTTCAGCTCCCGTTCCGCTTGCACTTGCAGATGCATTATCAAACAAGTCTTCAAAGTCATCGGGGGGATCTTCTCGTTGCCTCATATCAGCTCGGGTCTAATCATCCACACATGTTGTTGATTCTAAAGTGCTTGAATGTAATGAAGACCGTCTCGCTTCCAAAATATTGTCTCCTAAGCTGAAGACTTATTCAACCGCAACGGTGGAAACAGGTGCTGCCAGCACCTGTTTAGTAATAATTGATAAAAACATGATAGACATTTTGATGTCGATTCCACCAGTCAAGTACCTGAAAATTTTTACGCACTAAACTTTCATGAGGAAACTCGAAATTGGTAGATAAATAATTATCTAATTTCGGGTTGTTAGTCGTGTTATCCCTATATTTTTATTCTGTTGTAGTAACCAACGATCACCTACGCTAAGTCTTGAATGTATTACAGGTTCTCTACTAGATTGTCCTGATGATTGCAAGTTATATCTACTAACATAATCAATAAATAAATCTATTAAATCATTTTTTATTTTATCTATTATTTTTATAATATTAATTTAATCAGCTATTCCTAAATATGTATAGTAAGTTTGTAAGCCACTATTCAAACTTCTAATTTAAATCTAAGATTAAAAAACTATGACAATAAGATAAAGCAATAAAATATCTTTAAAATAAGTCAGTCATTTTCTCTTCATAATAGCAATATCTTCAAATAAAACAATATAATTAACATTTGAGCTTTCCAATATTCAAACATTCAACAAGAAATAAATTTATTGTAGGATAATAAACTCCACTAAAAACATTTGTAGCATCACTATAAACTTTTAAAAGTTCTAATTTTTTTCACAAATATCACATTGACTAGGCAAAAGTGTGATACGTTGAACATGTTGGGAAAAAAACTACATAACACTTCTTTGTATTGAAAAGCTTGAGTTAAAAGAAAATACGATGAATTTCAACGAGTTGGAACATCTCGTGAAAATTTTACCGATTTAACACCATTTAATTTACAAAACTTAGTACATTCTCTCCTGACATTAAAATGACTAAATACAATTAAGTAAAATCTTAATAGGATTGATGTGATGTTCTAAATAAGTCAGACCATCTTGAACACATAAATTAAGGATATGGCATGTGCAACGAACATGAAAAAAATCGACCCCCCAAAGTTAGTTGGTATATTCAAATGTATTGTCAAAATCAATTGTTAAACTTTTACCTAATAAACCACGTTTATCAAAAATTACTTTAATTATTCTATAAATATTTTGTGGAGTATGATGCTCATCAAAAACTCTAAATGCAATAAGTCGTTTTTGCATGTTCCATTATGCATCAATCCAATAATAAGTGACACTCATGTATGAGTGTGTTTGCCAATGGTCATTCCAAATATCAGAACAAATAGAAAAACGGCCTTTAATAAATTAAAATATTTCATTTAAAATAATTTTATCATCTTTTTATAATTTAAAAATTTATCGGCATGAGAATTTAAAGCATTTCGAACATAATTAGTAAAAATAATTTTTTTACCAAAACTTAAAGAAAGATGTGTCATACAAGTAAATTTGACAAATTCTTCTCTTTTTTAGTATCAGAATATTTAAATAAATCTAAGAAACTCGTTCCAATATTAGATGAAGCGTACTTGTTCATTTGAGTTTGTGTTGTATCAAGTCCAATTTCAGCGGCATGATGTCTATCTGAGCGCTTGTTCCTATTGTCATAGCCGCTAGTAAATTTGTAAGATACACCATGATAGTTACATATTACTCTAGGACATTCATTTTCAGTCTCAACTAAATAAAAATGAATTTTGAAAATATCAGAAGATCGAGACTTAACTTCTCTTCTCCGTGTACCGATACTTTGGCCGTTTTCTTGGACATGATATTCTCAGATGAGCTTGTCATTTTTTATTAATATTGAAGAATTACAAAATTAAATCAATATGAGAAATTGAAAATGAGAGAATTGAGACGAAAGAATTAAAAAAATTGAGAGAATTGAGAATTGGTGTGTTGAAAAAATAAAGAATGACTCATATTTATACATTTTTGGATTATTTTTGTGATACCTAAATTATCCATAAAACTAGTCATTTTATTAATGTTATTAAAGATAATTTAGTAATTAAAAAAATTAAAAAATACAGTTAAAGGAAACAGGGAGCCGCTGGCTCCCTGCTTCCAGCCCAATGGCTAGTAGCCGTTGGGCCCTACGATTCCAACCGGAACAGTAGAACCGTTGGAACCAGACAGTTCCAAAGATTCCGGTTCGAATCGTTGGAACTGTCCGGTTTCGTTCGGTTCGGCTAGGGTCGAACCCTAACCAAACCTGTTAGTTCCATTTTTATTGGCATTGTCCGTATCAAAACAAGTTCAATTGAGTTGTAATCTTTCATGAAGATCTTTGTGCAACTGGACTGGTTCACTGGCTGATGTGCATCAGACATGTGTTCGTGGTGCGTTCGTTGCAGAGTTCGAATGTTGGCGTTAGTGCTGCATTCGTTATTTGGTTCGAACGTGTGGCGTTAGTGGCACGTTCTACATTGGGTTCGAACGATAGCATTCCAAAGAGCAAACGTTCGAGTCACGTTCTTGTTGGGTTCGAACGAGATCATTCCAGAGTGCATCCGTTCGTTGTGCATTCAAGTGGCGTTCGAACGAGTCTTTCATGTAGGCGCGCGTTCATGTTGAGTTCGAGTAACCGTTCGAACGCGATTGCGATCTGAACGCGATTTAGAGTCTTTTCACTTTGCAAAACCCTAGTTTTTTACCCTACCTATAAATATAACATTGAGCCACCTTCCCCACGAGTTGAAACATATTTCCCTTGAGCCAAAACCTCTCAAAGCTTTCAACTTATCTTGAATCCACCATTGAAGACTTCTTATCTTCTTATCTTCTTCATTAATTGTGAGATTCGTTCTTTCATAAACCTTCAACCAACCAAACCCAAAATTCCCAATCCTTCAAAGTTCTCAAGGAGGAAGTTTGTTAGTCAGAGTTCCGGCATCAAGGTGATACAATCTACTCAGAGACTTCAGATGTTCTGAAGAAAACCGTGAGTCGCGGGCTTGAGGAGTTACCTTGAGTTCTTGCAGTATTGAGGTACTTGAGTCGGTGGAGTTACCACCATAGGTCTTGATCATCGCTGTAAGTTTTTATCTATATAGTGGATTGGGTTGGTAGCCGATATACCCGGAGTGGCTTTTTACTCGCACGAGTTTTCCACTTCGTCACCAAAATTATTGTGTTGATTTTGTGTGGTTGATTTACTTTTCCGTAATTTATATTACTGATTTATATTATGGTTTGCTTGTTGACTTCCGTAGACACATTAATTAGGACTTGTCTTAATTAATTGTGATTATTTCCCCATAGGGTCTGAACCTAGGCTAATCTCGAACTTTCAATTGGTATCAGAGTCTGAACTCGATCATTGACCCATTAGCTATGGAACAAAGTCAACCCTTGAATTGTCCGCCATTTTTTAATGGCACTAAATATTTACATTGGAAGGTTCGCATGAAGGTGTTCCTTAAGTCCTTAGATGAGAGGATGACTGTTGAACACGGGTGGAAACCTCCCATTGTTATTGTTGATGAGGTCTCTTCCCCTAAAGATAAATTGACATGGACCAAGGATGAATTTGATGTTAGCAATAGGAATAACAAGGCTGTTAATGCCATACATGACGATGTGTGCTCAGCTGAATATAGGAGAATCTCTATGTGTGAGATAGTCAATGATGTTTGGGACATCCTGCAGATTGTGCATGAGGGCACATTGTCTGTTAAAAATAATAGACTCTAGGATTTAGCCACTAGGATTGAGGTCGCCCATATGAAAGATGATGAGACATTTGATGAGTTTTATGCTGAGATTAACGATATTGTTAACTCTAGTTTTAACCTAGGTTAGACTATACCTACCAACAAGATTGTTAGGAAAATTCTTAGATCCCCATCTAAAAAATTCCTACTTAAAATCACCGCCATCGAGGAAAGCAATGACCTTGATCAGCTTAATTTAGATGAACTTGTAGGAAAACTGCAGGTTTATGAGAATAAACTTCTTGGGTATCAAAAGCCCAAAACTATAGCGATGAAGATCACGAAGGAAGTTGTTCATGGTTCGTCTAGTGATGAGGATACCCTCACGAACCATGATTTGGCCTTGTTTGCTAAAATGTTTAAGAAATTTATTAAGCTTAAAAAGAGTGGCCATAATTATAACAGAGATAGAAAGGATGAGCCTAGAGAGAGTATGCATAGTAGGAGAGAGTCTGGAGAGGATAGGGATAGTAGATCACATGGTGTCCAGTGCCATGAATGTGAAGGATATGGGCATGTTAGAACTGAATGTCCCACATATCTTAAGGCTAAAGGTAAGAAAGCCATGACAGTCGCCCTTAGTGATTCTGATGGTGATGATTCTCCTAAGAATAAGAGCAATTATATGGCATTTACTGCTAGTGTGACAGATGAGAGAGAGATTGTTGTTAATGATGTTGATGCAGAGGTCTCTCTTGATGAGTCTGTAGATGAGGAAAGTCTTCAGGTAGCTTATATTGAATTGTTTAATGAGAGTCTAGCTATTAAGAAGACTAACATAGAAGTCAATAAGAGGCTGAAGGAAGTAGAGCCAGAAAAGAATGAAGCTCAAGCCAAATTTGAGCAAAGCCTTTTGATGGTAGATGACTTGAAACAGATTTCCCTTAAGTCAAAACCTCTCAAAGCTTTCAACTTATCTTGAATCCACCATTGAAGACTTCTTATCTTATTGTCTTCTTCATTAATGGTGAGATTCGTTCTTTGATAAACCTTCAACACAACCAAACCCAAAATTCCCAATCCTTCAGAGTTCTCAAGGAGGAAGTTTGTTAGTCGGAGTTCCGGCAACAGGGTGACACAATCTACTCAGAGACTTCAGATGTTCTGAAGAAAACCATGAGTCGCGGGCTTGAGGAGTTGCCTTGAGTTCTTGCAGTATTGAGGTACTTGAGTCGGTGGAGTTACCACCATAGGTCTTGATCATCGCTGTAAGTTTTTCTCTATATAGTGGATTGGGCTGGTAGCCGATATACCCAGAGTGGTTTTTTACTCACATGAGTTTTCCACTTCGTCACCAAAATTATTATGTTGATTTTGTGTGGTTGATTTACTTTTCCACAATTTATATTACTGATTTATATTATGGTTTGCTTGTTGACTTCCGTAGACACATTAATTAGGACTTATCTTAATTAATTGTGATTATTTCCGCATAGGGTTTGAACCTAAGCTAATCACGAACTTTCAATTGGTATCAGAGACTGAACTCGATCATTGACCCATTAGCTATGGAATATAGTCAACCTTTGAATTGTCCGACATTTTTTAATGGCACTGAATATTTACATTGGAAGGTTCGCATGAAGGCGTTCCTTAAGTCCTTAGATGAAAGGGTCTGGATCACTGTAGAACACGGGTGGAAACCTCCCGTTGTTGTTGTTGATAGAGTCTCTTCCCCTAAAGATAAACTGACCTGGACCAAGGACGAATTTGATGCTAGCAATAGGAACAACAATGTTGTTAATGCCATACATGGTGATGTGTGCTCAGCTGAATTTAGGAGAATCTCTATGTGTGAGATAGTCAATGATGTTTGGGACATCCTGCAGACTGTGCATGGGGGCACATTATCTGTTAAAAATAATAAACTCCAGGATTTAGCCAGTAGGTTTAAGGTTGCCCATATGAAAGATGATGAGACATTTGATGAGTTTTATGCTGAGATTAACAATATTGTTAACTCTAGTTTTAACCTAGGTTAGACTATACCTACCAACAGGATTGTTAGGAAAATTCTTAGATCCCCACCTAAAAAATTCCTACCTAAAATCACCGCCATCGAGGAAAGCAATGACCTTGATCAGCTTAATTTAGATGAACTTGTAGGAAAACTGCAGGTTTATGAGAATAAACTTCTTGGGTATCAAAAGCCCAAAACTATAGCGATGAAGATCATGAAGGAAGTTGTTCATGGTTCGTCTAGTGATGAGGATACCCTCACGAACCATGATTTGGCCTTGTTTGCTAAAATGTTTAAGAAATTTATTAAGCTTAAAAAGAGTGGCCATAGTTATAACAGAGATAGAAAGGATGAGCCTAGAGAGAGTATGCATAGTAGGAGAGAGTCTGGAGAGGATTAGGATAGTAGATCCCATGGTGTCCAGTGCCATGAATGTGAAGGATATGGGCATGTTAGAACTGAATGTCCCACATATCTTAAGGTTAAATGTAAGAAAGCCATGGCAGCCTCCCTTAGTGATTCTGATGGTGATGATTCTCCTAAGAATAAGAGCAATTATATGGCATTTACTGCTACTGTGTCAGATGAGAGAGAGATTGTTGTTAATGATGTTGATTCAGAGGTCTCTTTTGATGAGTCTGTAGATGAGGAAATTCTTCAGGTAGCTTATATTGAATTGTTCAATGAGAGTCTAGCTATTAAGAAGACTAACATAGAAGTCAATAAGAGGCTGAAGGAAGTAGAGCTAGGAAAGAATGAAGCTCAAGCCAAATTTGAGCAAAGCCTTTTGATGGTAGATGACTTGGAGGAGAGGAATAGAGGCCTAGTTATAAGGTCCAAACTTTAGAGACTGAACTTGAAAATGTTAGAACTCAATTGTCTGTCTTTTCTAGTGGGAATAAGAAAGTGGATCGTATGTTAGGTATTAGTTTTGAGCCTAACTGTAATAAGGCTTCAACATTGAAAGTTGTGCCTAAACAAGTTATGCCTAAACCTCATAAACGTGACTTAGGCAAGAAACCCATTGAGTGTAGTCATGTAATTCCTCATTTTGTTCCTCATTCCGTTCCTCAACCTCGTACTAGAGGTGTTGTGAGTAAACCTCGCTCCCTTCCGAGGTTTGTGCCTGTGTGCCATCACTGTGGCAAGGCATGACACATTAGGCCTAAGTTCTTCATGTTGTACAAGCAAAAGAAGAGACCTAAGAGTGTGTCTCCTAGATTTGATTCGTCAAATCTAATGTCTCAAGTTTCTGCACTAACCAAACAAGCTCAATTCCTGAGTGAGAAACTTGCTTTGTTGTCTGGGAATACTCATGTGGAAGAGGTTACTAGAAAGATTTGGGTGAGGAAGCAAAATGACTTCCATTATACTTCTGAATGCCTTGATCCTGACAGGCATGATGAAAGTGCACTTCGGTGTAACTCTTCCTAGAAGTTGCATTTGTATTTCCCATTGCAAGTGTGTGCGTGTGTGTTTTATATTTTTGCACGTTTATTTTTTTTCCGTTCACTGCATGTGGGTATGTGTGTTTTTTTATTTTTGTTTTATATCCCTTGGTATATAGGATGGAAACCCAGACATAACTTTCATAGCCAATTCCGAATGGACGGTAGTATGATCTGCACTCGGGATACAACTCCACGTACTATTGGATATTGTCAAGCCATGTTGAGTCTTTACTTTTTGTGTTTTAAAACTGAAAAATTCAAAAAAAAAATTTGAAAAATACCAAAAATATTTTTTTTTTGGCTTGTTAAAGCATAAATAGCATGTGCATGTGATCCTGGTATGTAGGATATATGATTATGCATGTATGTTATGCTGTTATTTTTATAATTCACATACACGATTTTATTTTATCAAGGTTTGGTCGCATGTATGAGTTTTTTGAATGACAATCTAATCTCTTACATGATTTGTTTGCTTAATAGTGTGACATTTGACTAGTTGACCTTGTGCTATCCCTTTTTGCAAAAGTAAACAGAAATATATTTTTTTTTTAAAAAAATGAGACTCAAGTGCAAAAGAGCCAATGTGGCCAAAATTCAAAAGATAAGGGCAAAAACCCTTCACTCGAAAGAGTTGTTAAATATGAGCTCATGATATTTATGGGGTAAATAATATAGCATGCAACCAATGTTGCTTATTTTCATGTCCTAGTGGTGATGGGTTTGAACACATATTTTGTGGACTTGGTTTGTTTAGAGATGGATTTCTTTGGTTGTGTCCAGCTCATAAAATAAGGCCTTAAGCCTTGATTCGTTGTGCACTTTATTTTTCACGCAAGTGCTTGATATGCTTTGGTGTTTATGTCATATACATAAGTGTTATATTTAGCCACTTTTAAAATGATGCATATTGGTTCATGTCATAAACAGCTGAATATTGAGTAGGTATCATTGTACTTGCTTGAAGTGCTCTTTCAGTCAGTTTTCTTGTTAAAAACTTTTCTTTTCGGCATTGTGTGCTTTTGTATGCTTCAAGTTTCAGAATACTTTTTTTGTCTTTTGGTTCTTAAATTTTTCTTTGTTCTGCAATGTCAGTCAGTTTTCGTTCGTGTTCCGTTTTCTATCACGTTCAAACTTATTTCGTTGGTGTAACGTTTTAATTTCGTTCGAACGCATTGTCTTGCGTTCGATTCATGTTCGACCCTCGTTCGAACGTTTTCGGGGTATTTATATACCTTTTGTGCGTTTTGCGTTCGCACGTTTCTTTTTCACCTCTCCTCTCTACTCTTTACCTTTTCTCTCCATTTTCTTTCCTTTTCGGGTCTGATCCGAGTTTGGGTGGCCTTCATCTTCTTCATCTGGGTCTCATCTCCATCATCAAGGTAAGGTTTTCTTCTATTTTTTAGTCTTTCCTTTCATTCTCAGATCTGGTTTTAGGGTTTCTTTTCCCTTTTGGTTTTAACCTTCTTTCTTCGATTGAAGGAGTATGATGTCTTGTGATAGTGTTTTTTTGTTGTTTGTGTGTGTTTGTTTGTGGCGATTTGCATTTGTTTAGGGGTGATTTCATTTTTGGTCTGTCACCATCGCGTTCGAACGCCCCAAGAACTTCGTTTGAACTCCATTTGAATTTCACAGTTTGATTTTTCTTCTGGTTTTGCTTTTTGTTTGGATTGCCTGTTATTCTTATGCATGTTTCTTGTGTGTTCTAAATGCCTTAAAAGACTACTGTTTCCAAGAAACGCCATCGAGATCGTTTTCGCAGTCCTGCGGCGACTTGTCTTTTCGATGATCACTTCTCGCAGCGAAGCCTTTGTTTGGAGCACAACGTGTTGGAGGATGAGTTGTGTGACTTTAGGGTTGTGCCCTTGTTGGTTAACCGGGGTTGGGGGCCGCTTTTATCTGGTTACATTGGTCATTCTCCCTCCCTAGTCCAGGAGTTTTATGCGAACATGGAGGTGGTTTCCGCTACTACTTTCTCTGTGTTCATTCGAGGCCGTTATTTGGACATTGATGCTTTTGTCCTGTCTCGGGTCCTTGCGATCCCTGGGGTGCCATATCCTCAATTTCCTTGGCCACCCACTGAAGGTCCTTCTGATCAGCTAATCATAGATGTTGCCACCGGAAAACATCGTCCATTTGCTGGGGGTACGATCGTTGTTGCCACCTTGCTCCATTCCTATCGTCTGCTCAACCGAATCGTCTGCCACAATCTTTGGCCTAAATCGCACGACCCATTGCCAGAATTGCGTTTCTCCATGCTATCAAGCAGGGTCTCTCTATTGACATCCTCAATGTGATTTTACGAGAGATGATACGCATTTGCACTGCCTCTTTTGTTGTTCACACCCTGCCATACAAGTGCCTTATTCGCCGCATCATCTCCTCATTGGTCCCCGACTTTGTGCATGATCCTCTGCTTCCTTTGTTGAAGCCAATTGGTCGTCAGACTGTATCTTCGGGAGCTGCTCATCTCCCCGCTCATGCTCGTGAGCCAGCTCCTGCTCCAGCGGCTGATCATAATCCTGATCCCGTTGTTGCTCCTCCAGCCTCAGCTTCTGCCTCCTCCTCTTCCACCAGTCCTCCGCCAGATTTTTACCAGCGCATTTTAGACTCTCAGACGACTATCTTGGCAAAGCTTCGTTTGGTTTCCGGAGGCCTATCCAAGGTCCGTACTTTTGTTTGCCTCTTAGAGACTCAGCTTGCCCAGCATCTTACGGATTCCCAGGCTGGCTCTGATGATGAGAGCTCTTCTGCCGATTCGGAGTCAGACTCGTAGCTGTGTTTTGTTTATTAGGACTTATTAGAGTTAGGTGGAGTTTATCTGTTTTGTCATCTCTGTCGTAACTGGTTGTGATGTTTTGTTGACTATTGATGGTTGATGACTATCTATTTTTGTGTTTACGATGTATTGATGACTATTGTTGGTTGATGACTATCCATTTTGTGTTTGCGATGTATTGATGACTATTGATGTTCCTTAATGCAAAATGATCTATTTTGAATGACATCGACCAATGACTGTTCCTAATTGCATGCTTGATGTATTTTATTTATGATTGTTGTTTTTCTTGTTATATGCATGCTTTGTCATTCCGTGATAAAAAAGGGGAGAGTAGATTAAGGGGGAGTAGTAGCGTAGGATATCCTTTTTTATATCTCCGTTTTAAGGAGAGTTTTGATTAAAGGGGAGAATGATATCTGAGTTTTATACATGTTCTATGTTATCCCAATGCTTTTCACGGTATATTGTTGTTTGTGGATGTTTCAGGTAAGCAGGTTTGTTGCTGAGGTGGCATTGATTTCAAGACTACTTGGTTAGGTGTTAGATCGAGTCCTATTGTAATTAGTCTCTATTTTGATGGTTGACAGTTGACTATTTTCTTTTTAGGTCTTTTACCGTAGTCTTTGTATTAGGTAATGTTTTGTCACGGAATGCCAAATGGGGAGATTGTTAGTTTCATTTTTATTGGCATTGTCCGTGTCAAAACAAGTTCAATTGATTTGTAATCTTTCATGAAGATCTTTGTGCAATTGGACTGGTTCACTGGCTACTGTGCATCAGACATGCGTTCATGGTGTGTTCGTTGCAGAGTTCAAATGTTGGCTTTAGTGATGCGTTCGTTATTTGGTTCGAACGTGTGGCGTTAGTGCCACGTTCTACATTGGGTTCGAACGATAGCATTTCAGAGAGAAAACGTTTGAGTCACGTTCTTGTTGGGTTCGAACGAGATCATTCCAGAGTGCATCCGTTCGTTGTGCATTCGAGTGGCGTTCGAACGAGTCTTTCCTGTAGGCGCGCGTTCATGTTGCGTTCGAGTAACCATTCGAATGCGACTGCGATCTGAACGCGATTTTGAGCCTTTTCACTTTGCAAAACCCTAGCTTTTTACCCTACCATATAACATTGAGCCATCTTCCCCACGAGTTGAAACAGATTTCCCTTGAGCCTAAACCTCTCAAAGCTTTCAACTTATCTTGAATCCACCATTGAAGACTTCTTATCTTCTTGTCTTCTTCATTAATGGTGAGATTCGTTCTTTGATAAACCTTCAACACAACCAAACCCAAAATTCCCAATCCTTCAGAGTTCTCAAGGAGGAAGTTTGTTAGTCGGAGTTCCGGCGTCAGAGGTGATACAATCTACTCAGAGACTTCAGACGTTCTGAAGAAAACCGTGGGTCGCGGGCTTGAGGAGTTATCTTGAGTTCTTGCAGTATTAAGGTACTTGAGTCGGTGGAGTTACCACCATAGGTCTTGACCATCGCTGTAAGTTTTTCTCTATATAGTGGATTGGGCTGGTAGCCGATATACCCGGAGTGGTTTTTTACTCACACGAGTTTTCCAATTCGTCACCAAAATTATTGTGTTGATTTTGTGTGGTTGATTTACTTTACCGCATCTTATATTATTGATTTATATTTTGGTTTGCTTGTTGACTTCCGTAGACACATTAATTAGGACTTGTCTTAATTAATTGTGATTATTTCCGCCTAGGGTCTGAACCTAGGCTAATCGCGAACTTTCAAAACCGAACAAAATCGGTTCCGGAATCGGAACTAGTTGGAATCGAAACCCGAACCGACATGTTTCGGTTCCGAATCGAAACTGTGGTCTGGTCTACATAGGAGGGTAACAATTCAATGATGACAGGGGCGGTCTTCAATTTTGAGAGGTATTAAATTAATGAGTTTCTAAAATGTGTCATCATAATTGATTAAAAATATATATATATATTTTCGATTTATTTATTAAAATATATATTAATTTTTATTAATTTTAATAATCTAATCATATGTCTACAAACTATCTCAAGACCACATTTGCTACTTAGTAGGGTTGACCACTGGTTTCGATTCTACTCGGAACCGGTTGGAGCCGAAACCGGTTGGAACCAGACCGGTTCCAATTCCAAAATTGAAGAACCGAATTTAAACGGTCTGGTTTCGGTTCCGTCCATGATGGAACCGGAATCGGAACTGATACCTATTTTGGGAATCAAATTTCGAAACCGGAATCGAAACCTGTTTTGGGAATCGAATTTCAGAACCGGAATCGGAACCTGTTTTGGGAACCGTATTTCGAAATTAGAATCGGAACCTGTTTTGGGAACCGAATTTAAACCCAATTTCATAAACCCAATTTCGGAACCAAATTAAAACTCAATTTCATAACGAGTTTTAAAACTCAATTTAAATCTAATTTCATAACCCAAATTAAAACTCTATTTAAACCCAATTTCATAACCAGTTTTTAAAACTCAATCTAAACTCAATTTCATAACCCAAATTAAAACACAATTTAAACCAAATTTCATAACCCAATTAAAACCCAATTTCATAACCCAATTTAAACTCATGAACTTCCTACAATAATATTATGTATTGAGTCAAAAATATTATGTAATATGCAGTTTTATTTATTGTTTTATTACTATATGGACATTTGCCAAAAATATTATGTAATATTCAAGTGTGAGAAATAGTTATATTTTCAAAGTTTGACAATAACAAATAAATAGGGTAAATCAGAACCGGACCGGAATCGAATTAGAACCGATATCCTATTTAATTGGGTAGGTCTGATTCCCCGCATAACCGAAATAGAACCGATTAATAGGGTACCATATTTAATTCCATTGGAATTCAATTTCCCTCCGATAGAGGAATTTGGATTCCTCACCCCCAACTCCCACAAATGAAATATGAAATTCCAATAGTATCCCTATTAAAATTTTATGTTTATTTTTTTTATGTATA
Organism: Zanthoxylum bungeanum; assembly: GCA_019454045.1. Lineage (NCBI taxonomy): Eukaryota > Viridiplantae > Streptophyta > Magnoliopsida > Sapindales > Rutaceae > Zanthoxylum > Zanthoxylum bungeanum. The sequence continues at coordinate 346,821 of SKCR01030640.1, forward strand.
ATAATTAATTTTTTTTTTTTACTTTTTAATATGTAAAATAATTAATTCATATTCCATTATAATATTTATTTCATATTTTTAAAACAAATATTTATATTTATTTATTTTGTAATATTTACTTCAAAAAAATATTTTGTAATAGTTTTTTATTTATAACAATTAATTTTTATTTGTTTAAAAAATTATCTTAAATATTTTTAAGTATACAAAATGGTATGACTTTTTTTTATTTCCTCATTTAAATATTTATTTTTCAATTATTATTATTTTTTTAATATTTAATTTTTTTTTATTTTGTAATATTTATTTAAAAAACTTTATTAATTATTTATTACAAAAATTAATAAAGTTTTTTTTTATTTCCTCATGGATGGGACCTGGGGCCCGGGATCGGAACCGATGCCTTCATATTTATAATTATTTATAAAAATATATTAATATTATAAATAAATTATTTATATTTAATAATAATTTTATTATAAAGATATTTAAAGTATTATAAACTTAGTTTAATATTGAATCTTAATTTAAAAACATAAAATAGAAATTCATATTCTAGGTTAAAATATATTCATATAAAAGTCAAAAACCATTGTAAATGAGAAATAATATTTTACTCAAATAGATATTTTAAATGAATGTCCGAATAAATAAAATTCAAAACTTATAAAATATTACATTTTACTATTAAACTTGTTAAAAATAATAATTTTATTACTTTTCCATCAAACTCTTAATTGACCGTTATATTTTAATACTACGTTGACTAAGATCAACTAATGGAAAATTAAGAAAATATTATATTTTGTATAATTTTAGTATTAAAATATAATTATGTAACAAATTTAATAATAAAATGTAATATTTTAAAATTCACAATACATAATTATTAAGTTTAATAATAAAGTGTAAATAATCTATAAATTAATTCGGCAAATTCACAAAAAAGTTGACGAGACATATATAAATTATATATACATAAGAAGGAATGACTAAGGATAATGTGGATTATGGCAAACAAATTATTGGAATAAAGAAACTTTATAACATAGATTTATCCTCACAAGCATTAGCAAAGTTATTAGTAAAAGTGCGATATATATTAATCAATAATTTTTTATTTTCATTATTATTGCTTGATAATTAATTCATGGAAAATGTTAAGGATGACACTTATTAGGGATCTATTTTATGAGAAAAATGAAAAAATAATTAATATTTTAATAATTTTTTATATTTCTCATAAAAATAATGGGAAAATTTTCCTTAAATATTAAGACACTTGTTATTATAACCATTAATTTATATATATTTTAAAATATTAATAATCGAAGATATCAATTCATGAAGTCTTTTTCTATGTTTATTTCCAGGAAGCAACAAACTGCACTGTAGAAAGATTCCAATTTGACGGTTTATTATTGTTACATCCATAATCAATTCACCTTAATATCAGTGATGGTGACGGCTTTTGAAAATGAGAAATTTGAGTTTGTAATTTTCAAAATTTCAATTAGTTATCATCCCAATATTTAAATTTTGAGTTTTAATTGATGCGAGAAATGATAAGAATTTTAATTATCATTTTAACATTTATATATAACCTACCACGTCAGCTAGTTATTAATTTTATAAATAAATATTAAAATTTTCAAGGGTTATTACTTATTATCATTTTTTTTAAAATATTAGAAACTCTGCAACCAAACCATCCAATTTGGGCTTAAGCGGAGCAAATAAAATCTTTGGTTATCTCAGGCTCTTACAAGAAGTGCACATTCTGTATTCGAATCTAGAACTTAAGTAATTAAATCTTAAGCATTATGCCACTAAGTCACACCATTTGGGGACGATTATTATCATTTTACTATTTCAAATTTTGAGAAATAACAAATAAGTATAAGAAGTATTGAAATCTAACATTTTATTACTATATATTTTTAAACTTTTACATTTTACTATAAAATAATATATTTTATTACAAAAAGTATTGGAAAATAATAAATAAGTACAAGAAATATTAAAGTATGGTATTTTACTATTGTAGTAAAATGTAAGGATTTTTTTACTAAGATATAGTAGTAAAATTTAAGGTGTTATAAAAAGGAATAACAATATTTTTAATTCTAAAAGTTGTGTTGTTCTTACATTTAAGTCCTAAAAGATTTTTTTTATTATTAAGTCCTATAAATGAATAAGTTTTTCTTTCAAGTCCTAATTTGTTAACTCTAACGGACCTGCTGACGTGGTATGACGAAACGACACATCAGCACAAGTATTAAAACAGTCAACCACCACGTCGGATTGGGTAACAACTTCTGAAGTCCTAAAAGTTGTGTTGTTTTTACACGCAATCTTAAAATGAAATTTTATTTATAATTAAATCCTATAAGTGAATAAATTTTTTTAAGTCATAATCTGTTAACTGTAACAGACCTACTGACGTGGCATAATGAAATGATACTTCAGTACAAGCATTAAATCATTCAGAATATAATATGACATACTTGTACGCTTGCCAGCAAAATGACTAATCTAGATCAACTGAAGGAAGATCCTTGAAGATCATTGTTCATTTTCTCCATAAAAAATTCTTTTATGTTTACCATATTGTTTGTATTATTTGTCTCGATATCATTATCTTCATCCGCTGTGTTCCCAAATCATGACCTAGAAGATAATGATCTTTGAGATTGTCATAGCGCTTTAGTGAAAATCACCTCAAGATTTCTCCCAATTTGTGGACATGGTCTTGAAGATAGTGATTTAGGAATTTGACCACAAACAGTTTATAGAACTCCATATTATATGTAATTTGATTGTGAGAAGTCTTAAGACGACTTTCCCTGGAGTGTCATGGCACCCAAATATCATCATCTTCTACATATGGATTTGAGAGCACAACTAATGAAGATGGTGATATCGAGACAGATAATACAAATAATGTGGTAAATATAGAGGAATTTTTTATGGAGGAAATGAATAAGAATCTTCTTTCAGTTGATCTGGATGAGATATTTTACTGACAAACATACAAGTATGTCAAAGTATGTGCTGACAGATTTAATATTTGTGCTGAAGTATCATTTTATTATGCCACGTTAGCATGTCTGTTACAGTTAACAGATTATGAATTAAAAGAAAAAACTTATTCATTTATACGACTTAATTATAAACAATTTTTTTTTAGGATTGAAATATAAAAACAACATAACTTTTAAGACTTCAGAAATTGTTATCTCAATCCGACGTGGCAGCTGACTAATTTAATGCTTGTGCTGACTTGTTATTCCTTTATGCCACGTCAGCAGGTCCATTAGAGTTAACGAATTATGACTTAAAAGAAAAATTTATTCACTTATAGGACATAATAAAAAAAATTGTTTAGCACTTAAGTGTAAAAACAACATAACTTTTATGACTGATAATGTTGTTATCCCTTATAAAAAGATATAATAGTAAAATATAAAATTTATAAAAATATAATAATAAAATATTACAATCAAATATTTCTTATACTCATTTGTTATTTCTCAATTCTTGAAGCATTGAAATGATAATAACCAATTTTCAAATATCACAATTAACCTAACTCAAATTTCACTTAATCAAAATGCATTTTTTATAGGGTTGATCAAACGAATTGACGAATCAAATTTATGTCAAATTTTGAATAAATCGAATTGAAATGTGATAGATTTGTATTGGATTTGTTTAGTAAATAAATCCTAATATCAATATTCATATTCAATTTGTTTAATAAACAAATCCTAATCGAATATTTGTTTAGTTCTTACGTGATTCAATGACATAAATTATCGTAATATATTTATATTATATCTTCATCAATGTAAAGGTGTGAAATTGATTTAGTAAAAATTATCAATCAAATTTACGCAATAGTTTTTCTATAGTAATTGACAACTTCTTAAAATTATATGAAAAATAACAAAAACTAATAAAAAAAAAAAAAAATGAATCATAAACAAATCGGTGAATTTAAATTTTTATTTGATTCGTTTGATAACTAAACGAATAATTTTTTTCAAATTCATAACCTTTTTAATGTAAATCGATTCAAGAAATAAATAAATCCTGACACCGATTACCATCCCTAACTTTTTCACTCTAAATTTTTGTGTGTGGACTCCGATAGCGATTGCCGCCATCATTTTTCCTGCAAAATTGATAAATACACAATCCTTAGTATACAAAATTACCAAAAAATAAAAAATAAATTAAACCTTGTCTTTTAGTTAAGAATGGGGGCTATTTGCACTTTATTACTTTAAATACTCTTTTAGGGTTTGTTTGATATTATGATTTGACATGTGGTGAGAGATGATAAAATTATATTTGGATGAAAATACAATTTTTAAGTGTTTGTGATTTGACATGCAGTGAGATGATAAAATTATATTTGGGTCAAAATATAATTTTTAAATATTTGGTTAATAATGAGAAATTATGAATATTAATATTGATTTCTTTCAAAAAATTGAGTTTTACAAAAGCTAAAAATTTAGTTTTTTCCACCATCAAAATATTTAAAAAATGCACCATAATTTTTTTTATCATAAATTAAAATTTTATAACACCTCTAATAAACCACCGCTCATTTACCATATTTTTTTAATCGCAACACCAAATAGAACTTTATTAAAATTTAAAAATTAGTTTTGACTTTATACACTCTTTAAAATGACCTAAAAAAAATCCAAACTCTAATTATCTATATTTACTTTGTACAGATATAAAAATACTCAATTCACTCACAAAAAATTCTTAAAAAATAAATATCATTGCTAAATTTACATCAAAGAAACAAAATTCTTGAATTGTTAGTCATGTGGATGACCCCTGAAGTGATGCAGGCATGTTAGGGAGAAGAAAATCTACAATACAATGGAGGTACCACGTCATTCGTGTAATAATCCAATAATTCACTACCACGCGTGTTAAAATATTAAAAAACAACTAAAATGGATATTAAATCATACATGTCATTTACTAATTTATTGGTGTTACCACGTCACTTATGCATCTGTTGCACCAAAGAATTACTCATTAGGGAGGGTTGTGATTAGGTAATTTGTGTATTCATTTGATTTATTTCTATTAGTTCCATTTTTATTGACAATATCTGTAACAAAACAAGTTCAATTAAGTTTAGTAAGTCTTGAAGAACTTGGAGTAATTGGACTAGTATTTGGAAAAGTTGTGCATGATGATCAAATATGTGTTAGTGCTGCATTCGTTGAAGTGTTCGAACGTGTGGCGTTAGTGTCACAATTGTTGTTGAGTTCGAATGAAATATTCCAGAGAGCAAATATTCGAGGTGTGTTCGAGTATGCGTTCGAACGAAATCTTCCAGAGAGCACGCGTTCGAGTGGATTTCGAATGATCGTGCGTAACTTAGTTATTTTGGATGCATTTTCAAGCAATTTTACCTTTGAAAACCTTAGTTCTTGCCCTACCTATATAAAGAAACACATAGCCACCTTCACAATGGTTGAAAACACATTATCTTGAGCCTAAATACATTCTTAGTTTTCAATCTTCTTGTTCTCACCTTGAAGACTTATTTGGTTTTCTTATTTTCTTTGTTTATGGTGAGATTGATCTTTGTTAAACCATCAACACAACAAAATCCAATTTCCTAAACCTTCAGAGTTCTCAAGAAGGAAGATTGGTCGTCGAATTTCCGACGTTCAGAGTTGCAGAGTTGATTCACTCAGAGACTTCAGAGGTTCTAAAGAAATCGTGGGGTACGGGCTCAATGAGTTCTTCGAGTTCTTGCAGTCTAGAGGTACTAGAGTCGGTGGAGTTGTCACCATAGGTCTTTTACCATCACTGTAATTTTTCTCTATATAGTGGATTTGGGTCGGTAGTCGAGATACCTGAAGTGGTATTTTACTCGCACTAGTTTTCCACTTCGTCACCAAAATAATTTGTGTTGATTTTGTGTGGTTGATTTATTTTCTACTTTAATATTCTATTTTGATTTATTTCTATTAGAATTAAGGTTGCTTTTTGAGAATCCATAGACACATTAATTAGGACTTGTCTTAGTTAATTGTGATAAATTCCGTATAGGGTCAGAACCTCAGGGTAAATATGAACTTTTAATTGGTATCAGAGACTGAACTCGACCTTTGACCCGTTAGCTATGGAAAGAAGCCAACCTTTAAATTATCCCACATTCTTGGATGTGACTGAATATTTATATTGGAAGGTTTGCATGAGAGAATTCCTTAAGTCCTTAGATGAGAGGGTCTGGATTATAGTAGAATACGGGTGGAAACCTCCCGTATTTATGGTTGATGAGGTCTCTTCCCCCAAAGATAAACTGACCCGGACTAAAAAAGAATTTGACGTTAGTAATAGGAATAGTAAGACAATTAATGCCATTCATTGTGCTGTTTGCTCTGCTGAATTTAGGAGAATTTTCATGTGTGAAATAGCCAATGATGCTTGAGATATCCTACATACTGTGCAAGAGGGCACAATATCTGTTAAAAATAATAGACTCCAGAATCTTGCTACTAGGTTTGAGGTCAGAATGATAGATGATGAAACATTTGATAAATTTTATACTGAGATCAACGTTATCATTAACTCAAGCTTTAACCTAGGTGAGACTATATCTACTAGTAGGATAGTTAGAGAAATCCTTAGATCTTTACCTGACAAGTTCCTAACTAAGATCACTGCCATCGAGGAAAGCAATGAGCTTGATCACCTTAAACTTGAGGACCTCGTAAGAAAATTGTAAGTATATGAGAAGAAACTTCATGGTTATAAAAAGCCCAAAACCATAGTAATGAAGATCGCGAAGGAAGTTATTCATGATCCATCCAGCGATGATGATAATGATAATCTCACGGATCATGACTTGGCCATGTTTGCAAAGAAATCCATGACAGTCTCTCTTAGTGATTCAGAAAGTGGCTATACTTTTGATGAGTCTCCTAAAGATTATAGTAATTTTATGGCATTTGCTGCTAGTGTGACTGGTGAGAGAGAGGAAAAAAATAGTGATGAAGATGCTAGATCTGATTTCTCTCTCGATGAGTCTGTAGATGAGGATAGTCTTCAGATAGCTTACACTGAATTGTTCAATCAGAGTTTAGCTATCAAGAAGACTAATATAGAGGTTACTAAGAGGCTGAAAGAAGTGGAGCTAGAAAAGAACGAAGCTCAAGCTAAGTTTGAGCAGAGCCTTTTAATGATTAGAATAACCTTGAGGAGAGGAATAAAGGCCTAGTTGATAGAGTCAAATCCTTAAAAGATGAACTTGAAGATACTAGAACTCTTGTCTGTGTTTTCTAGTGAAAATAAAAAACTAGACCGTATTTTAGGGATTAGTGTTGAGCCTCATTATGATAAGACGTCATCATCTAGAGCTGTGTATATCCTTTCTAAACATGACTTAGGTAAGAAGCCAGTTGATTCTAGTCATGTGATTCCTCGGGTTTTTCCTCATCCTTTGTCCCAACCTCGAACTAGAGGTGTGGTGGGTAAACCTCTCTCTCATCTGAGGTTTGTGCATGTATGTCATCATTGTGGCAAGGCAGTACATATCAGGCCAAAGTGCTTATTTTTGCACAAATATAAGAAATAGCCTAAGAGTGTGTAACATATATTTGATACTTCAAATCTAGTTTCTCAAGTTTCTGCACTAACTAAACAAACACAATTTCTTGGTGAGAAACTTGCTTTGTTGACTCGGAATACTCAGGTAAAAGAGATTCCTAAAAAGGTTTGGGTGAGGAAGCAAGATGACTTCCCATCCATTTCTGAGTACCTTGATCCTAAGAGGCATGATGATAGTATATTTCAGTGTAACTCTTATTAGAAGTTGCATTTTATTTTCCCATTGCATGTGTGTTTTATATTTTTGCACGTCTATTTTTTCCTTTTCACTGCATATGGGTATGCGTGTCTTGTTTTTGTTATATGTCCATTGGTATATAAGATGGAAACCCGAACATAAATTTCATAGCCAATTCTGAATGGACGGTAGTATGATCTGTACTCTGGATATAACTCCACGTACCATTGGATATTGACAAGCCTTGCTATGTCTTTTCTTACTTTGTGTTAAAAATAAAAAATACAAAAAAATATATATATATAAAACGAAAAAGACCAAAAATATTTTTGTGGCTTGGTAGAGCATGAAAAACATGTGTATATGATCGTGGTATGTAGGATATATATTTATGCCTCTATTATATGTTTTTATATTTCTAGATGCTTTATGTCCATGAGCGTGTTGTGATAAAAACCTTTAGTATATCTTGTGTTTGCACTTCACATACACGTTTTTTATTATTGTCAATGTTTGGTCGCATGTATGAGTTTTTGGACTGACAATCTAATTTCTATCATACCTAGCTCACTAAATACTGTGACATTTGACAAGATGACCTTGTGATATCCCCTTATGAAAGAAAATTTAAAAAAATAATACCGTTTACATGAGACTCAATAGAAAAAGCGCCAGTGAGCCAAAATTTAAGAGATAAGGGCAACAACCCTTCACTCGAAAGATTTTTTATATATGAGCTCATCATTTTAGAGGGGGATTAATATAGCATGCAATCAATATTGCGTAATTTCAGGTCCTAGTGGTATTGGGTTTGAACATCTATTTTATGGACTTGGTTTATTAAGATATGAGATTTATTTGGCTATGTCCCGCTCATAAAATAAGGTCTTAAGCCTTGATTCGTTGTGCACATATTTTTCATGCAAGTACTTGCTATGCTTTGGTATTTATGTCATATGCATGTGTATCGTATTTAGCAAAATTTAAAGTGATGCATATTATTTCATGTCATAAACAACTGATTACTGACTGAGTATCATTATATTTGCTTGAAGTGTTGTTTCAGTCGATTTTGACTTATTTTTTCTCAGTGTGCTTGTGTGTGCTTCTTGTTATTGTATACCATTTCTTTTACGGCATATTTCTGAGTTCTATTTTTCTTCCCTTGTGTTATTTTTTCTACCTGAGTGGGCCTATTAATGAAGGAGAGTAAGTCTTGTTTGCATATACTCTTGCATGTGTTGTTTCTCGTGGTACATTAACCCTTTGTCATTTCGTGAAAAAAAAAAGGATAATAATTTGAGGATTTGTTTGGGAGTAGTAGTATATCTTTGTTTCTTATAACTGCGGTTTAGGGGGAGTATGATATCTACTTTCTATTTGTACATGTATAAGTTTTATCGCTGTTTTATCCGTTCTCTATATTCTGTGTTTTTCACGGTATATTCTTATTTATGGATGTTTCAGGTAAGCATGTTATTTAATGAGGTAGCATTGATTTCAATACTACTTTATTAGGTATTAGATCGAGCCATAATGTAATAAGTCACTGTCGTGATGGTGGGCAGTAGGCTATTTTCTTTTTGGGTTTTTTACTGTAGTTTTTATATTAGGTAGTGTTTTGTCACGGAATGCCAAAAGAGGAGATTGTTAGTTCCATTTTTATTCATAATGTCTGTAACAAAATAAGTTCAATTGATTTTAATAAGTCTTGAAGAACTTGGAGCAATTGGATTGGTATTTGGCAAAGTTGTGCATCACGATCAGACATGCGTTAGTGCTGCATTTGTTGAAGTGTTCGAACGTGTGGCGTTAGTGTCACGTTCATTGTTGGGTTGAACGAAATATTCCAGAGAGCAAACGTTCGAGGTGCGTTCGAGTATGTGTTCGAATGAAAACCTTTCAAAGAGCACGTGTTTGACACGCGTTCGAGTGGCGTTCTAACGCCCGTGCGTAACTTAGTTATTTTGGACATGTTTTCAAGCTATTTTGCCTTTGGAAACCCTAGCTCTTGCCCTACCTATATAAAGAAACACATAGCCACCTTCACAATGGTTTAAAACACATTATCTTGAGCCTAAACACATTCTTAGTTTTCAATCTCATTGTTCTCACCTTGAAGACTTATTTGTTTTTCTTGTCTTCTTTGTTTGTGGTGAGATTGATCTTTGTTAAACTATCAATACATCAAAACCCAATTTCCTAAACTTTCAGAGTTCTCAAGGAGGAAGATTGGCAGTCGAAGTTCCATTCAGAGTTTCATAGTTGATTCACTCAGAGACTTCAAAGGTTCTGAAGAAACCGTGGGTACGGGCTCGAGGAGTTTTTCGAGTTCTTGTAGTCTAGAGGTACTCGAGTTGTTGAAGTTGCCATCATATGTCTTTTACCATCACTGTATGTTTTTCTCTTTATAGTGGATTTGGGCTGATAGCCGAGATATCCAGAGTGGTTTTTTACTCGCACGAGTTTTTCACTTCGTCACCCAAATAGTTGTGTTGATTTTGTGTGATTGATTTATTTACTGCATTATTTTTATTTGTGTTGAATTATAATTGTTAGACTTAAGGGTGTTTGTGAATTTAAGTAATCTATAGAAACAATATTTAGAATTTGTCTTAAAATATTGTGACAAAGTCCACATAGAGTCAGAACCTAGGATAATTACGAACTTTCAATTTCGCATTAAATATAATATGAATTTGAAAAAATTTATTCATTTAGTAAATGAATTAATTCGATTTGATTCGTTTAATAAAAAAATCGAATACGAATTTATAATCACCAATTCGATTATTCTTTTATGCTTTGTTTATTACTTTACCTTTTTTTTTAATTAAATTTGAGAAGTTGTTATTCATTACCACATAAAAATCAATGTTACGTAAATTTAATTAGTCATTTTTAGTAAATTCATTAATAATGTATTTCATACATATAAGTTTATGAAGAATTAATATAAACAAAATATGAAATTTTATGTTCAACTAAACGAATATTCATTTAGGATTTGTGTATTAAACAAATCGAATATGAATTCTGATATTATAATTAATTTAGTAAATAAATCAAATATAAATCTATCTCATTTTTATTCGATTCGATTAATTTAAAATTTGAGACAAATTCGATTCATCAAATCATTTTGCCACCCGAAGCGACGACTGAATTGTTCTAATTGAGATCAGGAGCTTCTTTGAGCAATGGATTTGGCTCAAATATCTATCAACATGATTTGGCCAGATCTTGTAGCGGTATGCATGTGTGTTCTTGAATATGCCAACAACATTATTAATTTAAGATCAGCTTTTTACAAATTCAATAAATTATTATCTCTATTCAGATTAGTTTTGGAAATGTAGAATTTTATTTTGAACGAGTGTGCTAGATGTATATATGTTAAATATGTTACATTACAAATAAAGATTGTCATTATTTTATTTTATTTTTTTGGAAACGATGGATATCTTATCGTTATATCATCTGATCCGGGCTAAAATGGAGTATATAAAACCTCTGATTGTCTCATATTCTTACAAGAAATGCATTTTATGAACTCGAACTCATGACCTGAAAATCAAATTCTAAGCTTTTTGCCACCAAACCACACCCTTTAAGGACTAAGATTGTCATTAATAGTAATCCATTACTCGAAATTTAAGTTTTAAGTTTTTTTTTTTTAAATACAAATTTAGTAGTAGTTGTAATTTATGATTTCATATAATATAAACTGATAATTCAATAATTATTGATAATAAATACTACTTCATTGATATGATAATACATAAAATATAATATCAATATATTTGATCAAGATTAAAATAATATATATTTACAAAGAGAGAAAACAGCAAACTGTTATCCTGAAATACAATTGCTATCTCCTTTTTCTTTGTTGTAATTTTTGCCTTGATAAATATATATTATTTAGTTAAAAAATTAAATGCCTTAATTTATTATCATATAGTATTGAAATTATGATGCATATTTTTTTTTGATGGTTTGATTTATTATTAATTTATTGTTTCGAATAGTTTTAAAATTTTGGATTATAATTAGGCCCCTATAGAATTAGAATCCTGGCTCCTTCTTTTCTCTCCGCTTATCAGCAGCATGTTGTCATCCTCCACATACGCCTTGACGTATCTCCCCCGACTTCCAACCCCCTCATGTCTATTATGAACACGTACGAGTTCGGATACTATACGATGATACCATATCACTCATTCATCTCTTCATTAGGTAGGGCAGATTTGTATGTATATATAGTGATTATTAGTTACTTTGTTATTTGTCGATCAAGTTACTTTGTTATTTCTCGTTCAAATAATATAGTTACTATTAGTCGGATGTTGAACCCACATAACTTGATATTTTTTTTTTATTAATACCAAGACTTACTTACTTAACATAAACTAAACTATTTAGAAGAATAGTTGATTTAATGATTTAAGTGATGAGTAAATCAAAATCAAAATCAAATAACACACATTAGGAAACCTTATAGATAGAAGAAGAATTTAGGGTTGCATTTTCACTTAAGCATGCATACAATTGGCCCAGACACTTTCCATTCAATTGGAGGGTTGTTATTAATTATTAACTTAGAACACTAAATTACTCATATACCTCTTTTGATTGTCAGGTGAATATATTCAGAATAAATCAATTAACTATATATCTATCCTAATTAAATTAAATCGAATTCATTAAGGTCAGATTCTAATATTGGTTGTGTATGCCCTTTAGGTATATTTCTATCCTGTAAGGAAATCTATTCAACGAATAAGATCACAGGGTATGATTCTCACGACTAGCCTAAATTCCATCTGTCGAGTTCCTAAGGATTTACCAAAATTATTCTATTTTCGGCCAAACAAATAAAATAAGCATCAAAGCACAGAAAATAATCAATAATCAATAACAAACCCAAAACAATAAAAATATACAATTAAATTAATTAAACATGTTTAAGATCCATTACAATATTAGATTTAATGAATCAGTTACTCATAATATTCAATAAAAAATATGCTAATCATTATTACAAAATAAGAACTCATAAAAGATAAAAGTAGAGAGAAAATTGAAGAAAGAAACTTCGTTTGCAGTCTTCGGCTTCAAACTCCACCGCCCGTTGAAGCACTCATTCTTGCCTTACTCTAGGCATTCTTCTATGCACTTGGAGGCTCCAAAATATGTTATAAGGCTTGATAATAGGTTTTGAGATTAACTTGTGTTTATATAGGAGGTAAATGAGGTGTTTCATACTTAAAAATCAGATACATGACGAATCTGAGAAAAATCTCCAGTGTCGCGACGCCTGTTTCGTGCGTTGTAAATTCACTTCATCATCACTCGGTCCGACACGAGTCACGACGCTTAATGCGCAGCGTCGTGATGAGCCAAATTAATCACTTCTCTGGTCACAATTTGCTCATACGCGCATTAAACAATATTATTTTTCTATACTAATTAGTTTCTTCTTCTCGAATTTCATTTAAAATTAATTAAGCAATATTATGTGAAATATAAAATTAATGGATTTACTAAAAATGGTCTACTAAATTAAGCAATATTATTTTTCTATACTAATTAGTTTCATCTTCTCGAATTTTATTAAAAATTAATTAAAATTTACCAAAAAAACAGTAATTAACGAATCTCAAACGCATAAACGAATTAATGAGATCAAATTTGTATTCGATTTGTTTAATAAACGAATCAAATTTGACCCATATTACAACCCCTAAATTAAACAAATAAATTTTAAATAATGTGTGCACAATGGTTTTCTGGCGTCTCTAAGCATCAAAGTATTGCTCATAAGCGGCTTACCATTTAGGTTTTTTTAAGTGGATTTTAATGGTAATAATGTGGATTGCAATTAGTGCCATGGCTATGGCTTATCTGTTTGCCATGGTTAACCTAATAAGCCAAGAAGCAACTGCTGTAATATTTGTGTTGGAGTTCCTTGATGGGGATTCTTGTTCTCGGCCACACCGTAAGCTTTCTCCTACTGCCTCCAATGGGGCACATCATACTATCTAATGTCTTTATAAAATGGATTGTGATTTGTTTTCGAGCTGAATTTATATCGAATATTAAATTAATTATCAGCTTCTATCTATATATTATCATAAAATAAAATCAGATATAACTCCCTCCTTAATTTAAGTGAAATATTGAGATCTAATTGGTTGAATAAAATTTATTTAATGTTTTTTATATTTAAAAAGATACATTGAACTGAATAAATATGAAATTTATTTAATGATAATTACATTTAAAAAGATACATTTAACTGAATAAATATGAAATTTATATAATGCTCATTGTATATAAAAAGATTCATTGAACTAAATAAGTATTAATATAATTTATATTTAGAAAGATACATTGAACTAAGGTTGAGTAAAATTTGTCTAATGATCCTTGTATTTAAAAACATATATTGAACTAAATAAATATTAATATAATTTAATAAGCTGAAGAATTTAAAAATAATTATACATGCACATGAGCTAAATTTAGACAGTAATTAATAATCTCAAGATTGAAAAATAATTATGCATGTACATTAACTAATTTTAATCACATACTATAATTAAAAATATATAAACATTGAACTAAATTTAATATGCTTAATATCTTAAAAATAATCATACATGTATATAATAACAAAGTGTTCAATGCATTAATCGGAGTAAATTATGCAATTGTCCTTATAGCATGATGCATTCAATTTTATTTTTACTTGCTATCTTCCAGGTTTAAATGTTGGGTTAAAAGCTTTTCATATCAAGATGATAATACATGCTACTTATTTGGTATTGCAGGCCGTAGATGATGCAAGGCATGATAAAGAAAGCATTTTCAAAGTTAAAGGTTTGGCAACTGTAGATCGAGCAATATGCCAGCTAGCAAGACTCCTATGATAAGTTGAGAAAATAGGTGTAGACATGGTACAGAGGTACGGCGACGCTGTCCGGGCTCACGGCCCGTTGGGAGTACGGAGTAGCCCGTGTGGGACTAAACCGGAGAATAAATGGAGTTGCCACCCAGTGTGAACTGGGAAATGATTTAAGGCCGCACTCACCCCTCGCAAGGGAATACCTCAAACCGTTGGGTTCGAAATGGTCCCTTACTTATGCCAATTGTAATGAAATGATTTATGCAATAATATAACCAAGTCTTATACAACACATGCAAGATAATTTAATAACACACAAGTTTGCACACCCATAAACGTAAATAAAAATGAAGGCAAATACATAATTTCATAAACATATTAAACAAATAAGTGCGAAAATGTAAATAAATAATAACAGTAAATCGTTAATAATAAAGAAAAATGATTAAGTGTGTAATGTAAAAGAAATGACCAAAGAGGCAAACATGCATAAAATATGATAAAAAGAAGTTTGTTCACTGTATGTGCGTTCGTGTAACGTTCGGAAACGCGTTCGAACGGTACGGATATGATGCATGGTAAAACAGAATGCATGCGTTCGAGTAGCGTTCAGAAACGCGTTCGAAAGAAGATTACCAAAGTGGTATCTAAAATGACATAAACAAGTGCGTGAATATTTCTCAAGCGGTACGTGGAGTTATATCCCAAGTACAAACCACACTACCGTCCATTCGGATTCGGCTACGAAATTTATGTATGGGTTTTCATCCGATATACCACGAAAGGCAACACTCCAGCATTGACACAATGTATAAATAAATAAAGAAACAATAAGAAACGAATAACGAAGTGATAAAAGAGATGCGGCCAAGAGATTTGGACGACATCTATATGAGACCTCGTATACCCGATTGGACATATTTCACATCCAACCAAGCGTATCTCGTCCGGCGCGACAAAATATCGTGGTAAGGCTGCCTTTAGGCATTTCCCTCAAATGGGGGACCTTTAATCCAACGTGATTAGCCCATGCACACTAGATGACAATGCATAAGTAAATAAAGAAATAACACGCAGAAAGTAAATAACGGAATAATAAAAGAGATGCGACCAATGCCGACATCTATATGGGACCTCGTATGCCCGATTGAACGTATTTCACATTCAATCAAGTATACTTCATCCGGCGTGGCAAAACATCGTGGTAAAAGTAGCCTTTAGGCATTTCCCTCAAATGGATGACCTTTAGTCCAACGTAGTTAGCCCATGCGCACTAGATAGCAATGCATAAGTAAATCAAACAATAACACGCAGAAAGTAAATAACGGAATAATAAAAGAGATGCGACCAAGGTCGACATCTATATGGGACCTCGTATGCCCGATTGAACGTATTTCACATTCAATCAAGTATACTTCGTCCGGCACGGCAAAACATCGTGGTAAAAATAGCCTTTAGGCATTTCCCTCAAATGGAGGACCTTTAGTCCAACGTAGTTAGCCCATGCGCACTAGATAGCAATGCATAAGTAAATCAAAAAATAACACGCAGAAAGTAAATAACGTAATAATAAAAGAGATGCGACTAAGGCCGACATCTATATGAGACCTCGTATGCCCGATTGAACGTATTTCACATTTAATCAAGTATACTCCGTCTGACGCGGTAAAACATCATGGTAAAGGTAGACTTTAGGCATTTCCCTCAAATGGAGGACCTTTAATTCAACGTAATTAGCCCATGCGCACTAAATAGCAATGCATAAATAAATCAAGCAATAACACGCAGAAAGTAAATAACAAAACAGTAAACACAAACCATGAATGAACACAAAATTGAATAACAAAATGAAACACGTGCTTGAAAGTTTCTCAAGTGGTACGTGGAGTTGTATCCCAAGTACAGACCGAACTACCGTCTATTCGGATTCGGCTACGGAATTTACGTCTGGGTTTCCATCCGATATACCGCAAGAGATAACACGCAATCATTAACCCAATAACAATAATAGACGTGAACCCTTAAGACGCATGTAAGGAAATAATAATAGACAACCGAAAAAAGATAAATGAAAAAAAAAACAAAGGGTGCCCTCAGGTCTTACCTTTTAGGTTGCTTCTCAGAAGTGCGTTGCGTCGTCGCCGGAAGGGTTAATGCCCCGTAACTTTTCCGGTTCACTGGTTCAATATTTTCCTTCGCTGTTTCGCTGTTTTTGCTGCTATTTTCTCTGTTTTCCTTCGATATTTTCTGCGATTTCCTTCATCATTTTAGGGCTGTTGTTTACGGTTTTAGGACTGGTTTTGGCGTTGATTTTTGGATTGTTTTTAGCTGGTATTTTTGGTGAAATGAGGGACTGTTCTTGAGGTGTATTGCTCGCTGTTTTTGGGTTATGTTTTGTTGGATTTTTTCGGTCGGGAGGGTAGTGCGTTTGTTGGTTTCGGTTCAAGGTGAGGGTTATTTGTTGTTCGGCTGGTTACGTGTTTGTGATGAACGGGTGGCTGCTGCCGGCGTGAGTTATGTTGATTCTTTTGTGTGATGGTTTCGGTTGGGCTTGGTTTTTGAAAGTGGCGTGGCAGTGTGTGTAAGATGTCAACTGGTGCCGAGTGTGTGGCTTCGTGAGTGAGGTTGAACGTTCAGTGGGTGCCGAGTTAGGGTTTCAAAATGAGTGTGTGGTCTGATTGTGTTTGGTGCGTGATGGAGTTTATTTGTTATGGTGGTTGCCGAGAGTTGAGAGAGGTGAGGGTTAAGGTTTAGTTCTGTTGTTGATAGATGAAAGGGCTGTTGAATGGGAGATGGAGGCTACGTGAGTCTTTTAGGGTTTGTGTTTCATGCCGAGAGGGAGAGAGATGATGGGCTGTGTGTGCTTTTCTGTTTCGGTGGCTGCCGAGTGGGTCTGTCTTGTAGGTTGTGTGTTCGTGAGGGTTGGAGGATTGCCGTGGCTTGTGACGTGCTGAACGTGGAGGGAGAGACGAGTGCTGCTAGGGTTTATTTGTTTGGTTGCCGTGAGTGAGAGCCAAGGAAGCGGGAGAGAAGACTGTTTGGTTTTGTGTTATTTTTATAATGGTGCATGCTAGGGTTAGCGTTGTGCATGGTTTTTCAAAAGGAAATAAATCAAGCAATAAATTGGTGTATTTAATTAATTTATTTAGGGAAAGAATATTGTGTATTTTTGGTGGGGATTAGATTCAAAATATTTTTAATTTGGAAGGGGATTTGGAGGGATTTTGGCATGTGTTAAATGTGATTTGAATATTTTGGATTGGGCTTGGGTTTTGTGATGTGGGCTTGGGCGTGTGGCCCTTTGTGGGTTGCATGGGTTTTGGGCCGAGGCTAACATTTAAAACATAGATCAACCGAGCGAACCCGAGGCTAAATAAATGAATTAATTTTTGAATTTTCACTTCCGACGTCTGTTTCCCGCAACTTCCGCAACTTATCGGGTAGTGCCTCCATACGAGGCTCATCATTGGGCTTCATGCAAAAATGTAGTGCCTACAATAGGAAAATTCCAAGATTTTCCATGGGGATTATCAGCCTCACTATATTTGGACAAGCAAGAATACTGTTATAGAATGTCAGAGTAAGGCCACTAAAACACTCATTAACAGCTCTACAAATAATCAATTTTTTCAGGTGTACTTACTTTTAGCTTTTTAGAATATTTGTTTATCCAATGTGTGTATAATATTCTTGTTTCTCATATTTTCTCAATGTGATCTACTGTTTAAGCACTTCATTCAAATTAAGTCAAGAACAACAAATCTGCAATCAATCAGGTAAAATCAATCTGTGAATGTTCTTTATCTAACGACCATTATGTTTTGGATCGCGAATGAGACCTTGAAGAACTTGAAGTAGACTGGTTCCATTCGGGATTTTATGAAGCAGTAAAGTTCATTGATGCTTGA
Organism: Zanthoxylum bungeanum; assembly: GCA_019454045.1. NCBI lineage: Eukaryota > Viridiplantae > Streptophyta > Magnoliopsida > Sapindales > Rutaceae > Zanthoxylum > Zanthoxylum bungeanum. The sequence continues at coordinate 365,473 of SKCR01030640.1, forward strand.
CATTAGGAACATGTCAGAGGAAGATAAATTGTTCAATTTCATGTCAGGATAACATAATTGGGCGCAAAATGAATTCAGAGACAAGGTGTGTGTGAATTTCTTGTGGCCATGGCAGCGACAGATTGCCTTGTCGATTACAAACCTAGGTTTTATACCAAGTCCAAACCTGATTCGAAAGGGAAGGGAAAAGAAAAATCCAAAAATTCGAAGAATGAGGATAAGAAGAAGAACAATGAGGGAAAATGAAAACTGCAAGATGATGGTAAGTCCAAATGGGTGAATAACCACAAGGGATGTTTCATCTGTGATGGTCCATATAGAGCAAGAGACTGCCCGAAACGAGAGAAACTTAATGCATGTGTTGCTGCTGAGAAGGGCAAAGAATGAGAGGGAGATTTGGCAGGACTTAGTTGGATAAACCCCTTCAGTTGGTGAATGCAATTCATGAAGATAGGTTTGACAATGGTTTGATGTCTGTCCAAGCCCTCATCAATAGGAAAGCAGTGAGAGCCATGGTGGATATTGAGGCTACGCACAACTTTGTTTGCGGTGGGAATTGCTGAGTAATTGGGCCTCGAATTGTCTCAATCAAGGAGTAACATTAAGGCTGTCAATTCAACAGAAAAATTAGTTTAAGGCATGGTTGTGGGAGTGGGTATTCAACTTGACCAGTGGCATGGGTCATGTACATTGATGGCGATCTCGTTAGATGATTTCGAGTTGATTTTGGGGAACCAGTTCTTCATTCAAGCTAAGGTCACCATGATGTCTTACTTAGCAGGTCTTCTCATTGGTGATAAGGACCAACCATATTTTGTCTCTGCTGTTAACAAAGCTTGCAGAAGCAAGCGCACTGATGGGCAAAAAAAGTTTATTTTTGCCTTACAAATTGAGATTGGGTTGAAGCGGGGTGAGGAAACATACTTGGCGGCACTCATAAAAGTCGATGTTGGAAAGACAATGGAGGTGATTGATGTAGTTGCAGAACTATTGATGGAGTACAAGGATATTATGCCTCCAGAGTTATCGAAGTCTCTTCCTCCTAGAAGGCCTACTGACCACAATATTTAACATATCCTTAATTTTAGGCCACTTGCCCAAGTACCTTACTGGATGAGTACCTCAGAACTTATTGAATTGCGCAATTAGTTGGGCGAGTTGCTGGATGCCAGTATGATCCAACCCTCTAAAGCTCCTTATAATGCCCTTGTTCTATTCCAGAAGAAACAAGATGGATCCTTGCGAATGTGTATAGATTATAGGGCCTTGAACGAGGTTACAATAAAAAAAATAAGTTCCTGATTCTGTTGGTGGCATACTAATTTGATCACTTATTTAAGGCATTATATTTCATGAATTTGGATCTTAGGTCTGGTTATTGAAAAGTTCGGATTGCTGAATGGGATGAGGAAAAAACCATTTATCTGACGAGGTATGAATCATATGAATTCTTGGTAATGCCTTTTGGGTTTACTAATGCGCTGGCTAATTTTTACAATTTGATGAATGATGTTCTATTTTAATGTGTGGATCGTTTTGTGGTCGTTTATCTGGATGATATTGTGATATATAGTGATAACCTTACTGATCATTTGATGCATTTGAGATTGGTGTTGAAAAAATTACGGCAGAATTCGCTGTATGTTAAAATGGAAAAATGCGAGTTTCCTCAACAAGAGATGATGTTCTTTGGACATTGGGTTAGTCAATAGCAAGTTCGCATGGATGAAAAGAAAGTGAAGGCCATTCTGGATTGGCTTAGTCCTTCAAAGGTTGCTGAGTTGCATTTATTTTTGGGTTTAGTCAATTATTACCGCAAATTCATCAAGGGATATTCAAAACGTGTGGCTCCATTGACTGATTTACTGAAGAAAGAACAGAGTTGATATGGAGTGTGCAATGTCAGGAGACATCCGAGGATTTGAAAGGGCGGTAGCAAAGGAGCATGTTTTCAGTTGTCTGACTTTAAATCACCATTTGAGGTGCATATTGATGCCTCTGACCGAGCCACTGGTGGCATGCTGGTGCATAATTATCATCATGTTGCCTTCGAAAGTAGAAAATTGAAAGATGTGGAGCACCAATATTCAACGTACGAGAAGGAAATGACGGCGATTGTTCACTGTCTAAATATTTAGAGACATTATTTTTTAGGTTCGCACTTCACTGTAGTGACAGACAATGTTTCCAATACGTTCTTCAAAACACAGAAGAAACTTAGTCCTAAGAAAATGCGGTGGCAAGAGATGTTTGTTGAGTTCGAATTTGAGTGGGAACATCGACCTGGTAGACATAACCAAGTTGCGGATGGCCTTAGTCGCAAGACTGTGATAAAGTCAGTTACCGCAATCTCGATCCTGGAGAGTGACTTCTTAGATCGAATCACGAATGTATCACCATTTGACCTTGTTTCTTACGACTAATAAAAAATATTACTAAATGCCAAGTTCGAAAGCATTAGTTAGATGTTGGTATGCTCTATGTAAAGGGAGATTGGCCTTTTATTCTAAATTGTGGAAACCTAAGGAAAAAACTATTGAAGGAGACACATGATGGTCCGTGGGCAGGACATCCAGGGGTTGAACGAACATTGGATTTGCTAGCTCAGAGTTAGTACTGCCAAGGATGGAACATGATGTAGAGGCCCATGTGAAATCTTGTCTTTTGTGTCAACTTGACAAAACTGATAGGAAGAAAAAGGCGAGGATTCTACAACCCTTGCCCATTCTGGAAAAATAGTGGAAGAGTGTGTCTATGGACTTTATTGGCGGGTTCCCAAAAGTGCAAAGATATAGTTCAGTGCTATTTGTGGTGGATCGGTTCTCTAAGTATGTTGTGTTCATGGTGATGAGTGGTATTTATATCACTATTCCCCACTCATTTATCCTAATATTTTGAATAGTTTCTTGAGTCTTGTGAATATTTTGATGTGTTTTGTGTTATTTTGTAGATAAATAAAGTTTCAGGACATTCTGGAGGTGATTTGGGGCAAAACAGTGAAAATTGGCGAAAAAGGGCATTTTGGTAATTTCAAGCGTCGCGACTCCCAGACATTCAGCGCGCGACGCTCAGCATGCGCCGAATCTGCTAACATACACCAGGTCAACGGATCAGAATTTGAGAAGTTTGACTTTGCTAACGTGCGCCGTGCCACGTGTCACCATCACAACCAATCTGCTAGCATGCGCCGTGCCACGTGTCATCATCATACGCTGCCGACACTCATCATAGCCACGTGTCGCCACGTCATCATCAATGTCAGCGGTCAACGAGTCAACTTCGCCATGTGTCACGCCACGTCATCAGCCACGTCACAAGGTCAACCAAGTCAACTTGCCACGTCAGCATCAGCCAATCACAGCGTGACACGTGTCACCACGTGTCGCAATCCTATTATGCCGACAATTGCAATGCCACGTCAGCGCCACGTCAGCATGACGTCATCAATGACGTCATCATAATAATTGAGTCTTAGCCGCCTTGCCACGTGTCGCGTTAACAGTCAGCCGTCTTGTCACGTGTCGCCTCCTCAGCGTGCTACGTCGAACTGTTTCAGCGTCGCGACGCTGGCTTGGCGTCGCGACGCTGAAACCAAATTTTGCCTATAAATTCAGCTTCAAATTTCAGAATTCGACACACCTCTCTCTCTCTTGAATTCGATCTAAATAGAGAGTTTCTCTCTCTAGATTTTTTTTACTTTTTTTTATTTTTAATTTTTAGTTTTGTAAATAATTTTAATTACGTTTTGTAATAATAGTAATTTATTTTTTACTTTTTACTTTTTACATTTTTTACTATTCACCATGAATAGGTAACTTCCCCAGCTAGGGTGAAAGGTAATTCTTTTACTGTTACTATTTAGATTAATCTCCCTTTAAAATAATATATTCACTATTTAAAATACTGACTTAAAAAGGATACCGCTATATTGGTCGGTTGGTAATTTAATTTTAATCTGGTTTAAACCTGACTAATAAAGGATACCGCTATATTGGTCGGTTGGTAAATTTATTTTTGGTTCCGCCTTAATGGCTGGTTGGACTTAATCTGACTTAATCAGGATACCGCCAGATTGGTCGGTTGGTTATATTATCACAAGTTTATATATTATTTTATGGGAAATATCTAAATTAGTAGTAGTAAAAGTAATTCATTTTACCTTAGCATTTTATTTTATTGTAATTTATTTTTCAGCTTTTACTTTATGTCTTTTACTTTTATGTTTTTACTAGCTCTAGTTATGTGTTAAGTAATCTCGGGTTGTGATGACTTTTAATATCACCGGTTTATAAGGGATTATTTTATAGTTTGGGTATTTTAAAAGTTTACTTATTAAGTCTTAAGCTTAATGCTTCTTGTTGACTGATCACCAATAAGATTGATGTGGTAAATCTAAAATGAACTAGACATAGGGATTTTAGATTTCAGCCTTAGACTTAATAGCCCACGATCTTCCTTGATGATAGATAACCCTTTAATAGATTTCCTTACAGGATAGGAATATACATGTCGGGCGAGGGTAGCCATAATTGGAACTTAGTCTTAATGAATCCAGGTAATTTGGTTGACATAGACATATGGTTCAATTGGGTTAAACTGGGTATTTGTGTCTGACCATCGACAGAGGCTTACACATAATTTAGTGTTCCAGGTTAGTAAACCGATTTATTACACAAACATAAAATAATCACTTCATCTTTTAAATGATATTAGAACGATTCACAACCTTAGATTTTTGTGTCTTTTATTTTCCTTAGTATTTTCTTTTATCTATTTATTTTTATTTAGCAAATCTACAATCAACCAAAAGCAATCAATTTCATTCTCCCTTTAATTAGATATTTGTAAATAAATAGATTCAATAATTAATAACAACAATAGGAATTAAGTCCTCGTGGGATCGATATTTTTATACTACTTGAACGATACGTGCGCTTGCGTTATACGTGTGTGTTTACGCCGGTCACATGGCGGCGCGCTATTTGTGTCATGTGAAGGAAACTGCACGCTTGTTCTTCAAGGATGTGGTGAAACACTTTGAGATGCCACAAGACATAGTGAGTGATCGAGATGCGTGTTTCACATGATGGTTTTAGACTGGACTATTTAGTGTGATGGGGTCAGACTTGAAGTTTTATACTGCCAATCATCCTCAGACTGATGGCCGGATGGAGAGGGTGAATACATTGCTAGAAGAATATTTGAGGCATTATGTGACCGCAAGCTAGAAGAATTGAGTGGATTTATTTGATGTGGCCCAGTTCTCATGCAATCTGCACAAGAGTTCATCGACGGGGATGAGACATTTTTGAGATAGTTTTGGGAGCAGCAGTCGCTGACCCCGCGTGAGGTGATCAAGAAAAACACTGGAGGCAAGTGTTCTGCAGCATATAGGTTTGCTCGAGAGAATTATGAGATGCTGGAAGAGGCAATGGACAGTCTCGAGAAAGCAATGCGAAGAATGAAAAAGTATGCTGATAAGAAGAATAGGTCGTTGGAATTTTAGGTGGGTGATCGAGTGTTGCTGAAATTAACTCCTCAAATCTTGAAAAATATCAGCAGCAAGATAGTGCATCGTGGGTTGGTGTCGAAGTATGGTAATCCCTTTAAGGTAGTGAAAAGAATGGGTCAAGTAACTTATCATTTGACGTTGCCGGACAGAATCAAAGTGCATCATACATTCAATGTGAGCTTCTTAAAGCCATTCCACGAAGACAATGATGAGAGTTGGATTCAAAAGAGTAGAGCTCCTTCAACAATTCAAAAATAATTTGACAATTAAATTGAGAAGATATTGGATCACATGGTGACGAGGCAAAGCAAGAAGAATCAGAGGATTAATTTTTTGTGTTCAATGGAAAGGTTGCGCAGTGAAAGATGCTACTTGGGAAAGGAAAACTACGTTGTGGCAATTTGATAGGGAAGTCCAAGCCTACCTTGACTCAGTTTCGACGAGGGTGTCGTCTAACTCGGGTGGGGGTGGTCCATTAGCCCCATAGTATGGTTGCTAGAGAAAACTAGGGAACAAGTGGCGTTTGCTGTAGCCAAACACTCAAAATATGCGCACAACATAGAATGAGCTGTGTGATGGAGGCAGTTGGTACTGTCTGAAGGAACGTGATGTTGACTCATTGGGTGATTGGTGCTGTCCGTTGAAAGTTGGAAATGTCTTGGATAAGGCAGTTGCGTGCATAAACGTGGGCAAAGGCTGTGGCTTTACATACAACACACAAAGGGACAATTACATTTGTTGGTACCGCTAACTCTATACAGGTCGTATTTATCTCTCGACAGTTGATCTAATACTCAACAAAAACTCAAATTAGCAATGAATCTTGATCCCTCCCATCAAACTTTATCGGGAAAAAAAAACTTGCAGTTAGTGCCATTTTATCAATGTAATATGTTTAAACAGTTACAAAATATGTAATGAAAAAGGGATCTATCTCTTTTTTGTCGCCCATCTAATTATATATAACAAAAACTATGAGAACAAGTTTATATAAGCAATTTAAATGCCTAGCATCAGTCACTCAACCATCTTAATTTCAGAAACTCTAGATTTTTTTTTTTTTTTCAAAATGCACATATAATTCAATTTTAATTGCGTTTAGGACAAAAAGAGAATGAACTGCATGTAGTCCATGACCAATTCCCCAATTGGTTCTATACATGTAACTCGCGATCAAAAAAAGAATTGCAATAACAATTTACAATAACTAACCTACCAAATGATTAACAATAAACGTCTTCTTCACATTAATAACTCATGTAACTATAAATTTCACTAAATTTTTTTATTTTTTATTTTTAAATTATTGGAAACCCCGCCGCCAAACCATCCATTTCGGGCTTAAGCGGAGCAGGTAAAATCCCCGGCTGTTCCAGGCTTTTACAAAAAAAACACACCCATGCATTCGAACTCATGACCTCAAGGTCAGATCCTGAACCCTACACCACCAAGCCACGTTCCTTGGGGACAAATTTCACTAAATTCTTTCCTCAGAACCGCAACTGAAACCTTACAGCAACACAACAGTTTCCCTTTATTCTAGTAATTAGATGGCAGAAGTATCCGATGATGTAATTGTTGTGTGCATGGCAATTAAGGATTTGGATTCGATACTGTGCTTAAATTTTTATAAATTGTGCTTGGAAAGTATTGAATTTTACTAGCCTAAATGTTTGAACAAGATACATGGCTTAATTTATTTTCAGTTTTGGAATTACCATGTTTCATTTTTTTTTCTCTGTTGATTATTAGCTGAAGAACTTGATTCTTTCTTCCTTAAGGTAACTTAGGGGTTGTCATATTTCCTTATTAACGATAAAATTCAGTTGAAATTCAAGAAGATTCTCATCATCAGTTTTTGCTCCAAGAGGTTAATTAAATTCTGATTTTTAAATATGAGAAAAACAAAAATAAAAGGTACTCATATTTATTCATACAAGAAAATATTGTAACTTAGATGTCCAAAAGGATTCTCGAACAGGTATAAACAAAACCGCACAGTTTTGACTTTTGCCTGTTCGGGAACATGATCGATAAGGTTGGAGTCAGTTTTAACGAGCTCGTAGGATCGTTACAACTGAGCAGAGGCAACTACAGGATGGAGCATGAGCAAGATGTGAAGCTCTGCTGCTAACATTTGTATCTCTTTATCAAGCATGTCGTAATTCCATCAACATTAGAGACATCGAGGGATTCGTAAAAGGCAAAGCTAAAGAAGGATCCAATGACAATATAAAGAGTCAAGAATGGGCATGGATTGCATATAAACACAAGAAATTCAGACATCAAACTAGTTTCTTCCCAATGACTGCCGGAAATTAATTCCCTACGGGAGCACACGACTCTAAACGATAACTAAATAAACAGCAAATTTGCAAGCTACACATAACATCCCATGGATAACCTAGACGAAAGACTGACTAAGAACATGCCTACTAGACAGTTGAAAGTTCATATAATGCCAGAATAGATACAGAGCCACTAGCACCCACCATTCATCAAGGCCGTGCTCTCTTGTTGCTACAAGATGGACATTTGTACTGCTTAATGTGCTCGGCCCTTGCTGGGGTGATCTTAACACACTTACCATGGAACCATTTCTCACAGATGTCACAGCAAATCCAGAATTCATCGGCTGCGTAGTTCTCTCCACAAGCCCCACATAATGTATCCCCATGCTCCTCCTCATCTTCCTCTTCCAATCCTTCAGCTTCTTCTTCATCCTTTGATTGTACTGGCTTTGAAAACTTGGCCTGAGATTCAGAGGGTCGCTGCACATGCCAAATAAAAGAAAGATAAGTTTTAGAGGCGATCTTCAGGAAGAGTATATCATGCAACCAAGGTCCATGACGATCCATTTGCTTTTTTCTAGGTCCAGTGTTGGCATGTATAGATGACTTCGACGAAATTCATTCAACTAGACAGTACAAATTTTTCCTTGCAAATTAATAATAGGCAGGATTTTTTCCACTCTACCAATCGAACTGAGAATATATAATTTACTCACTTGAGAATTTTACTTGGCCAAAAATATTCTATATGAAAATAATAATATAAAAAAATGTGTTAGCTCCCTAAATCCATGCCAACACCAAAATCAGTATCACACATCCATTAATTTTGATAAATGCTATGGACTGATAAACAGCAGAAGTTCTATCTTACCTTTGGGTTCGATTTAGATTTGCTGCTACTGTGATTTGAGACGGAAGATTTTTCTTTTGCCTGTTTCTTTGCAGTGCCTGTCACAATTCCTGTCACAACCTCAAATATAGTCGGAAGTTCATTTATCATATTAAAAAGACGTTTCCTGCACAACATTTGCCAACAAAATATCATTAATGAATAGAGAGTCAAATTAGAAAAACTTCTGAGCACCTACATGGAGCCTATGAACAATACCACAAATTCATCGGGCTTCTACTATGAAGAATTAAAAGGGTCTCCTGTACAATTAATGGTATATGACTAAGAAGTCATCAAGTGGAAAACAAAATTCTTAGACATTAGATGTGAGGAAAAGTATAAACTGTCAATTAAAAACCAAAGCAAAACAAGGATACAAGCATTGTTTAAAAAAACGCTTGAGGCGGCCGCCTCGCGGCGACAGCGCGTCGAGGAGGCCGCCTTATGCGTTTTTTCCGAAACGGCCGCCTTCTGCTGGTGAGGCGGCCGCCTCACAAGCAGAAAGTTTTTTTTTTTATTTTAAAATTTCTAAAATGAAACGACGACGTTTTGGGCTTCCAAAACGTCGTCGTTTCAGTTGACAAAATTAAAACAAAAAATAAAAACCGAAATCAAGATTAGGGTTTCAAATCGGCAATCCTCTCCCTCGTCGCTCTGCTGCAATTCTCTCTCTCTCGGCTTCGTCTCTGCTGCAATCTCTGTCTCTCGGCGTCGTCTCTGCTGCAATCTTTCTCTTTCGACGTCGTCTCTGCCTGAATCTTTCTCTTTCGACGTCGGTGTTTTCAAATCGGTAATGTGAAAAGTTGAAACTTTGGTCTCCTGTTATGCATTTACAAATTCGTCTCCTGTTATGCATTTACAAACTTTGGTCTCCTGTTATGCATTTACAAACTTTAGTTGTGATGGTGATGTTTTGATAATATGCTTAACAGAGCCTTGGACAAAACCTATGAGCCAAATTTGATGATTTGTTTTGATAATTTTTTGAACATACTATGAATTATGAAGAAAGTAATGTATTTTGGATTACTTATCAATAGTTTTTTTGAACATATTATGAATTATGAAGAAATGAATGTATTTTGGATTATTTTTCTGATTTCCGGATCGAGGCGCCCGCCTCACCGCCTCGAAGAGGTCCGCCTCGCGCCTCAATGGCCGGCCGCCTCGAGGCGCCGCCCCGTATTTTTAAACATTGGATACACGTATAACAGTGTAACAAACAAAGAACGAAAAAAGAAAAGCAGCTTCCTACTGACACCTTAGAGAAGAGTCAAACTGCAACACCTCAGTGGCCTGGATACACACTTAAACGGCCATTACTGTGATTCACAATCCTAAAAAAATTGTACCAGAACAACCAACCAGCTGTTACTTTCTCCAAAAGAATTATAATTAATCACTAACGGCCAACTTTGATTAATCTTCAAGGAAAATCAGAATACCCCATAAATTGATTATTACCACAAATGAGGAAACAGCATGATGCCAAAAGATAATTATCAAAATATACATTATTTAACTTTTCAAACATAAAAGTATACAGGAAGGGATTCAAATGGAAGTATGATGTAAAACTACTAAAACTAGAGTAGAACCAGAGCAAAAATCAAAACACATTCATACTTGAGAATCATTTACAAAATCATATTACACATCAACAAGTTGGCAAAGATAAAAGCATACCTATCAGATTTATCAAACCCAAACCTAGAACCAAAGTAGAAGGCCACGGAGAGTAACCAAGCATCGCTGTGGACAGCAACCAAAGACAGCCAGTCCTTTTCTTGCATCCCATCTCTGGCAAAATTGATACCCAAGGCAGGCTCCGGAAGCTCTGGAGGCACTTCTTCAGCAGGTAAATTTACCTCCCACTGCTCACTCGGAAAACCATAGAGGCAAAGATTCTCCTTTTCTGTGATCAAAATTCAAATTTATGTCAACATGATACAGTGTTGCATGCATTTTTACTAATTCAACCATTTTCAAATAATCTTTCAGAGACATTTTCAAATTACTTTTTTCAGAACACTCTTAGAATTCAACATAATTTGCAAACCACATTATAAAAAAAAATTGTTAGAATCATGAAAAAAAAACTGTTTAATATGAAAAAAAATGGTGCTAAAACTGACAAAAAAACAATAAAAAGAGACATAACAGCTATTCAAAACGCGATGCAAGGAAATCCAATAATAATCCTAATGTAATTACTGTACTTAACAACTGACAATCCAATTGTTTATGCATAATCAGTTGTATGAGAAGAATAATAATCTTTTGCACCAAAAAAAAAACCTTAAAATTCAAATCAAAATAACTTCCACACTTGTCTTCAAGTAAATGCAAAACAAGTAAAACTTTATTAAACTGGAACATAGTAACCAAAATATATCTACAAAATCCAAATTGCATACAAACCTTACAACCAAAGGTTTAAGAAGCAAAGATAGGAAAAAAAATTATACTTTGATTAAATTTAAGTGTAGGCATCAGCCAAGTCAATAAATTTAAAAAAAAAAAAAAAAAAAAAAAAAAAAAAAACTTAACCACATAATTGAAAAAGAATAATTAAATAAAGAGTGAAGAGAAAAGCTTACCAGGGTCACACTGGTGGTAAAACTCTTCAACCTCTGCAAGACCAACATAAATATTCCATTAAAAAGTTATTTTTTTAACAGAATTCCAAAATTAAAAGAACAAAGATATGAAAACAAAAAGCAAGTGTGACTTAGGATTTGATTGTCAGGTCATGTATCGCATTTCTGGTAAGAATATGTGGCAGCCGGGGTTTTAATGGTCTCCACGTAAGTACAGATAGAGTGATTTGATGACGGAATTTTAATTTTCCAAAAAAATTATGAAAAACAAAAAATATAAGAGTAGAAATAATACCAGTAGTAAGAGCTTTAATAATGGCAGCCCTTCGGCCCTTGAAATCCCTAAAGACTTCTTCAACAGTACGCGGATTGTACCCTGCACCTCCGTCCATTACACAATCAAAATTCTCTCCTTTTTTATTTATTTTTTATTTATTTATTTGCCCTTTATTTTCTGTTACAGGTTTACAGAAAGGAACTGAGAGTCAAAGAGGGAAGATATGAAAATATTTTGACCAGAGGAAACAGAAGGCGGATTTGAATCGGATTGGAAGTGTATTTATTAAACCGATTTGATAAATAGGGGAAGAATCCGTGGATGCCGATGCCACCCGAATTTTTAAAACCCTAAAAAATAGGATGCCATCGAGATCTTAGCACGTCAGCATCAGTGGCGCTCACTTGTCTAGGTGGCATCGCAATTTGTTTTGTTATTTATTTATATTTCTTGAAGATTATTAAACGTCTTCAATTCATTGATAAAATCACTTTTAAGTAATTACAATTATTTATTTTAAGGGCATTTATTGAAAAAACTTATTAGGATAAAATTTTATTATTTAACCCAACTCAAATTTAAAAACTTACATTTAATTATATGGGTGTGAAATTACCAAAAATGATAAAGAACTAGCAAAAAAATAAATTAAATAAAACGCACGCCCACATACATTCTATGTGTGTGTTTAAAAAAAATTATTTTACTTCAAAACGTTAATATCTTTCAAAATATAAAATGTTTCATAAAATATTATATATTATTAATTTATAAATCATAAATTTTAAAACAACACACATTATTAATATGTTTCGACGAAAAATATGGATCAAAAATGACTTTTACATTTAATAGAGAAAAATAATCTTAAACTAATCATTTTCAAACACTCGTTCTCTTTCAAACGGACTCTAAATCACAATTTGTAAGAATATACATATACTTAACATATATACCTACAACTTTTATCAACATACCTCTTTCAAATATGGACTTATGTAAGGTCAAAATTAACTTCAAAGTTGTTGGGTTGTACATATTTTATATTGACCTTCGTTATAGTCACATATTTTCATTAACCATATTGGTGATTAAAATTTGTGTTATGTGTACCCAGTCACATTGCCGACCCTCGGTCATGTTGAGTAAAGTGTAAGAGTTTTTAGGGGCTAAATCTGGTAACGCAGCGGAAGCGGTGGAAAATCAAATTTTCGATTTCAAAACTTTTTCTCGGATTAATTAAATAAACATATTTATCTAATTATCCAATAATCAAATTATGAAAATAAATTCAATAAATCATATTTAAGTGAATTTACCGAATTGCCCTTACACTTGGTATTTTGTCCATTTTAGTCCGAAATTGATCAAATCGATTTTGAATGATTCTAAATCATTTCTAAGATGAACTTAGCATGTTCAAAACATTAAAACACTAAAAGCAACAAAAATCTCAATTTCTTACTCCTTGGCCGAATGCATCCTTAAGTGTGCATTTTGTCCATTTGGTCATTTCATGTCTCAAAACACATCAAGATGCAATCCAATCAACATGAAACTTTATATGCATCATATACACATCCAAATACACAACATATATGAAAAGCCCCAAATTTGAAATTAGTCATGAACCCTAATTTTTCAATTTCATCAAATTGGACAAATTAGACCAAATTGGTTAAATCCAACACTTCAATCATCTTTCTTCCATCCAATCAAAGTCTCAACACAATGAAACAACTCAAGATCAAATCTAGGTCATCCAAGAGTGGGTCAACAACTCTAGATTAGCAACAAGGTTTCCAAAACCATAAAAGAAAGCTTATAACTACAATAGTCACAATCTTCCTTCATCATACATGCTCAACACTTCCATCAAAACTTCCATCAACAAAAACACAAAGAATAAAGAAAGAAATAACCTAAGAACATCATATGTTAAAGCCTAGATCCTAAGGAACATTTTCCTCTCTAATAGTAAGTTGGAAAAACTTACTAAAATCCAAGCTTTCTTTGGTTTCTTCTTTCTTTCTCACAAGCTTTCTTTGGTTTCCATTAATGGAGTTTTCTTTTAAAGTGTATTAGGTTAGATACCAAATGAAATGAAAAACAATATATACTTATTTATTTTTGTGCTTGGCCGAATTTAGCCTTAAAATAAACAAGACTATTAATTTCATCTTCATTTAATTTTCATTTGATCAACTTGACATAAATATCTAAAAACAACTTTAAAGATATTTAATTAAGTCAACAAATGCAACTAAGAAAAATATATCTCTTATATTTTAAGTGTATGGCCGAAATTATGAAGAAATAAAGGAAAAAGATATTTTTATTTTTCAAACAATTTGAACAAATATCTTAAGAAGTCAAAATCAATTTGACAACTTTTTCCTTTAATGTAAAGTCAAACATTTACATTTATAATCATTTCCTAACTTTATCATTTGGTGATATATTTATATTTTAATTATATTAATCATTTAACAATTAAATAATTAATTAAATACAAATATATCAAATATATGTATTATATTTACTTTAAATATCTCAAATACATATATTGATGATATATGTCAAATACCTTTATTTGACTATTTTTAATGTGTATTTAATAATATCATATATTAAATACAAATACACATTAATTAGGAAATGACGGTTCGGCCCGTTCGCATGTATTTTTCGTTTAACGATTAAACGATTTATAAATAATCATCATTATTCATAAATGTTGCTCTAGTGCTCTACGAGTATGTTTCATTATTGAGACTCTCTAGATTCAGGTATATCCGTCACGAAATCCAATTTCATGTGCATAATCTATCCACCCGTAGATTATGACGATCACGGATAATCTCGCTGAATCATACAGGTCGAGGTCATTACATACGTATAATCCCTCCGTCACAGGTATCCAGATAATCCCAGAGATATAGATGTGAACGTCAAATCTCTATAGGTATTATCTCGTCGACGTATCTATTAGCAATCTTTAAATAACACTCGGAACTTACTTCCGATGTATACTGTGGCCACATATTTAACAGACTGCTAAATATATATGGACTACCTATGCTCTGTACACAGAACTGACGGATCCTATCTTGACACACAGGATATCCTGAGGATCGATCCACACCCAACGAACAGGCGGAGGTCTGATCTTAATAGATCGGTGACGTGACTGCCATCTAAGTGTGGAGGATGTCTCATACATCCACAGTGGTATCTCAAGTCGAAGGACCAATATGCTACTCTCCGAGAAGATTCTTATTGACGTTGGTGTACCGTCCATTAAGAATCTTCGGTGAGTCGTTCAGTGTTTATCCATTATAAACACCTACACGTCTATACGAGTCTCACTAGACTCATGGCTCATTGGGATAAACCATCGGACCAAGTCTCGATATACGACATGTACTGGTCTCAACGGATTTGACTAACCGACCCGTGTTAGAAAATCTTGACCAGGAACTATGTTTGATAATATATATATAGCAGTGACACTTCCCAATGTCAATTACAAACTAACTTTGTAATTGTGTACTGCATTATATATTATCGGGCCTTTGTTTAATATATACATATCACTAAACCACATTTAGTTTCAATCTAATCATGATCAGATCGAATACGTATATAAGAACAAGAGGTGCAACCATAAATAAGTAATATTATGGAATTAGGGGATGTTCGTATTCATGAATCAGACATAAATACGGCCCGGATTGGCGCTCTGAGCACCAACCCCAACAATTTCTCCCACTTGCTCTAGTGCCAATCCACGGTATCATATACACGTCTCAATGTGTATCATATGCACATGGCCCTCAAAAGCTCACCAGTACTTAAGAGGCAAGAAACAAGTCTGCTATGAAATATTGAGTTTGTCAAAACAAACTCCATCGTTTCTCATAGTCAGCATCATTCATATTTTGTAGAATCTAAATTATACATTAATATGACACTGATGCTACATCAGTATTATGCTACAGCTACTAAGTTGTCCAAGTATTTAGGGATCAAATCCAAAATACTATATGGACAACCGCAAGCACAACACCAATATAAAACTTCTAATTTATAAGGTCACTATACAACTTCATAAGTCAATACTTCATAAGTTGCATCTAATTCTGCTCAGTTAGTAGAATCCTTCGTGACACTCCCACTGCAGCTTTTGTGACTCTTTATGACTTAGACTGTCTAACGTCATAATTAGTCTCAAAACTAATATGACCTTAATGGTTGCAGACTGTATCTCCATGAATTAGAAACTGTTCTTAATATCTCAAGGATCACAAAGAACATGTTTCAAGATCCATCATATGGTCTATAAGATATCAAAATAACTCGTAACAATTACGATTAAATCGACATCTTTAATCGCACATTATAAAGTATTTATTATGTCATCATCAAATGATACATAAAATTGATTAGACATTCTAATCAATATCTCTTTCGAAAAAGGGATCATCCTTTACGAAAGATGAATACTTTATATAAGACACACAATAACTGTCCAACAGTTATACTAACTGTCATACAGATAGCCTAGTTATGTCCTTTATTAGATCATATCTAATGTACGAATAATAAGAGTATCTCACAAGTCTCTTGGTTTTATATCTTATATAAAACTTTATATCGTATATAACATAGACTACTCCCACTGTTTTCACGGAGTAAAGAAGACTTAGGTAAACCTTTTACCCAACAAACATCTCATTATTACTATAATAATGATAATGTTTGTTAGGATATATAACAATAGAAAGTAATTTGTACGCTCCCACTAACCCTTTTATCACATATGTATTCTATATACTTTGACAAGATCAAATAATCTGACGATATCAAAAATAGAGAACACATATTTCTGGAAGACTTATCCGAGTCTACAATAGGCTCTGTAAGCTAGCACACTAAACTGTGATCTCAGCAGAACACAGACTCTAGGGCCATTTCAGAATGAACTCTTCAAATAAGGAAATCACAACTGATCTCTTATCTGAATAAGTCATCCAAAAACGCCACTTTGCATTCTTTAGCTAAAATATACAGTTTATTATCAACATTAACCAATATATCTTTAATTGTTCAATTAGCGTGACTAGAGATAAGTTTTCTCAGAATCTACAATAGATTGCTGAGTATAACTTTTCTCACTGTTATACTGTAAAGGTCAAACCTTTAATAAGCTCACATTGCTTTCGCTGCGCAAACAATTAGCACATATCATGAACTAATTCATAATTAAAGCGTAATCAAGTTCAAAACTTGATCGTAGTAAGCTATGAACAATCTTAGATCTAAGGTTCAATGGTGAACTTCTAGAATCGATATCAAATATCGCTTCCATTATAAGTCATAGGATAATTTTTCTTCAATAAGAAAACAACGGAACCATTAAGTATCAAATACTCGTGAATGATTCTGTTATCCTATTGGACTTGTACGGAAGATGTATAAGGGTTGTTTCATCTTATTAATTACATAGTTCCATTTATAATTTATCATTCTCACATTTGACTTCAATAAATCAAGTCTTTTCTACAATAGTTAACATCTGATGTTACACACCAAGTAATAAAACGATTTTATTACTTAGAATCGTAGGAAAGATATTCTATTAAATAGAATACAATATTCTATTAAACAGAATAAACGATAAACTTTTACTTATACCTCCAAGGTGTAAGTAATTTCCATTATATAACTATTATATAAAAGAAACATTCAAATCTTAAACTTTTCAAGATTCGGATTTTCTACCTATACATATCATATATGTAACTGTAGAAATAAATGGAACATTAATTAAAGAGATGTATTAGTGTTACTGGAGCATATCCCTAAGAGTATTGAAACTAATTCGGTAACATTCAATATCAAACGAATCAAATCATATAAGATTCGACTGCTCCCACTACTTAATTCCATCAAGATGGAATCGTGGAAGAACAATATTGAATATGAATCATATTCACTAAATAACCTTAGAACTAATTGCTTTAAATTCATACGTTTGATCGTATCAAAGATCTTTGAACAGTTCAAAGACATGTAATGAATTTTAAGGATCAAGTTTTCAAAATTCTTCAGATTGAATATATTTGAACAAGTCAAAATGTTCAATCTACGTTTCATCAGAACAGAATGAAAGTTCTTAATACTTTCAAGACTTTCAATATGTGTTCCTTCAGAAACACGTAACTAAGTTATGACAATTCATCAACTAAGTTACGAAATAAAGAAAACTACCTTAAACAATTATTATTTATTAAACTATATACATCCAATGTATCAGTTAAATAAATTTGGTGGTCCAATGACAATCATTAGTTAAACGAGATCTTAATCACTTTCTTGAATACAATATTCATTAAATGGACAAGGATGTGTGGTGTGATCTAGTATCAAACCATCCTTCACCATAAGGAATAAGCATCCAATGCTTAAGTGATTAAACTCATAAAGCACTGTTCTAAATTATTTACTTTACCGAATAATTTTTCTTTATGTTTATCTCTACGTCAATAACACTACTAGTTATTATAAAATATGTAACAATTGTTTATAAAGAACAAGTGACTATCCAATAGTCGCAAGTTCCGATATCAAATATCAAAACAATCGTTAACCAATATTTCAAATAACTAGATGAGAGATCTGGTATCCAATACCTATAGTTGTAGTATTGTGAAAATCGATATTTTCTATACACAAATATACGCATCTCCTTTCTTTAGCTTTACTATTTGCATTCAACTATTCACAACAATTGTAAATAACTGATTAGCAAATTGTGTCAGACACATTTCCTCTAAAGGTAATTAAAGCTTAGAAACGTCATTACTAGATAAACAAATACCTAATGGGGCTTTCTTAATGCCAGTCAAGAATCTCGAGACATGAACTAATTCAAGTCAATTCTTACTGCATAAGAAACTATTGTCTCTAAAGTATAATATCCTAAAGGGGATATATATCTAGATTATCTATCATGACTTAGAAACTAAGTCATTAACCATCTTGATTTTTCAAGAAAATCGGAACAACTGTTCCCGATTGTTTAGACTAATCTAATAATATCCTAGTCTAGTAGTATCTAGAACATATTCTAGAATGACTGCAACCAAGAGTCTAGTCTAGATAACATATCATAATATGTGTGCAGTAAATAAAAGTTTAATTATATACAAACAATAGAATAAGGAAACAAACAAGCGGCAATTTCCATAATAACATACACTGCCTAAGTTATGGAATATTTTAAACTTAGCAGTGCCTCCCACTATTTTTACGTAATTCCGTAATCCCCAACGGAAAGACGAGAATTCAATAATTAAATCGAATTCCATAGTGGAAAGAGGACCCCATGAATATATTTCGACTCACAGCAGAGGCACGGTCTCGCCTACGTATATTCACAGGTAGACAACTAATTGTCAATCACTCACTAGTGACTCCGAGGTTCCGGTCCTGGCCGTTTCTCGTTGTCGCTGCGAAGGCAGGCCCACAAGGAGACGTACCAAGGTTAAACTCGTCAATGATAAACTCAAGTTACTTGCGTAACCCTGACAGCTAGGGCACGTTCAGGATTCCGCTTTCGCTTGAATTTATCTAGTATCTAATATACATTCGGCATAAATAAATTTCTATCAGCTACATCCTCACAGCAGAGGCACGGTCTCGGATGTAGTCAACGAAAAGATATTTATAAACCGTATTGACAAGACGGACCAAGAAACAAGTATTCCAAATACTAGTTACTTTAAAACCTTATTAAGCGGGGATATTCCATTAAGTGTCATACACCCTAAATCTAATCAAATTAGATTATACCAAGCATGTATAAAGTCAAGAAAACATGATTGAACATTGAATAAAACAAGCTAATCATTTTATGGAGGCCTAGAATCAGACTTGCTCTGATACCATTTTGTAAGGGTTTTTAGGGGCTAAATCCGATAACGCAGCGGAAGCGGTGGAAAATCAAATTTTCGATTTCAAAACTTTTTCTCGGATTAATTAAATAAACATATTTATTTAATTATCCAATAATCAAATTATGAAAATAAATTCAATAAATCATATTTAAGTGAATTTACCGAATTGCCCTTACACTTGGTATTTTGTCCATTTTAGTCCGAAATTGATCAAATCAATTTTGAATGATTCTAAATCATTTCTAAGATGAACTTAGCATGTTCAAAACATTAAAACACCAAAAGCAACAAAAATCCAAATTTCTTACTCCTTGGCCGAATGCATCCTTAAGTGTGCATTTTGTCCATTTGGTCATTTCATGTCTCAAAGCACATCAAGATGCAATCCAATCAACATGAAACTTTATATGCATCATATACACATCCAAATACACAACATATATGAAAAGCCCCAAATTTGGAATTGGTCATGAACCCTAATTTTTCAATTTCATCAAATTAGACAAATTAGACCAAATTGGTTAAATCCAACACTTCAATCATCTTTTTTCCATCCAATCAAAGTCTCAACACAATGAAACAACTCAAGATCAAATCTAGGTCATCTAAGAGTGGGTCAACAACTCTAGATTAGCAACAAGGTTTCCAAAACCATAAAAGAAAGCTTATAACTACAATAGTCACAATCTTCCTTCATCATACATCCTCAACACTTCCATCAAAACTTCCATCAACAAAAACACAAAGAATATAGAAAGAAATAACCTAAGAACATCATATGTTAAAGCCTAGATCCTAAGGAACATTTTCCTCTCTAATAGTAAGTTGGAAAAACTTACTAAAATCCAAGCTTTCTTTGGTTTCTTCTTTCTTTCTCACAAGCTTTATTTGGTTTCCATTAATGGAGTTTTCTTTTAAAGTGTATTAGGTTAGATACCAAATGAAATGAAAAACAATATATACTTATTTATTTTTGTGTTTGGCCGAATTTGGCCTTAAAATAAACAAGACTATTAATTTCATCTTCATTTGATTTTCATTTGATCAACTTGACATAAATATCTAAAAACAACTTTAAAGATATTTAATTAAGTCAACAAATGCAACTATGAAAAATATATCTCTTATATTTTAAGTGTATGGCCGAAATTATGAAGAAATAAAGGAAAAAGATATTTTTATTTTTCAAACAATTTGAACAAATATCTTAAGAAGTCAAAATCAATTTGACAACTTTTTCCTTTAATGTAAAGTCAAACATTTACATTTATAATCATTTCCTAACTTTATCATTTGGTGATATATTTATATTTTAATTATATTAATCATTTAACAATTAAATAATTAATTAAATACAAATATATCAAATATATGTATTATATTTACTTTAAATATCTCAAATACATATATTGATGATATATGTCAAATACCTTTATTTGACTATTTTTAATGTGTATTTAATAATATCATATATTAAATACAAATACACATTAATTAGGAAATGACGGTTCGGCCCGTTCGCATGTATTTTTCGTTTAACGATTAAACGATTTATAAATAATCATCATTATTCATAAATGTTGCTCTAGTGCTCTACGAGTATGTTTCATTATTGAGACTCTCTAGATTCAGGTATATCCGTCACGAAATCCAATTTCATGTGCATAATCTATCCACCCGTAGATTATGACGATCACGGATAATCTCGCTGAATCATACAGATCGAGGTCATTGCATACGTATAATCCCTCCGTCACAGGTATCCAGATAATCCCAGAGATATAGATGTGAACGTCAAATCTCTATAGGTATTATCTCGTCGACGTATCTATTAGCAATCTTTAAATCACACTCGGAACTTACTTCCGATGTATACTGTGGCCACAGATTTAACAGACTGCTAAATATATATGGACTACCTATGCTCTGTACACAGAACTAACGGATCATATCTTGACACACTCAGGATATCCTGAGGATCGATCCACACCCAACGAACAGGCGGAGGTCTGATCTTAATAGATCGGTGACGTGACTGCCATCTAAGTGTGGATGATGTCTCATACATCCACAGTGGTATCTCAAGTCGAATGACCACTATGCTACTCTCCGAGAAGATTCTTATTGACGTTGGTGTATCATCCATTAAGAATCTTCGGTGAGCCGTTCAGTGTTTATCCATTATAAACACCTACACGTCTATACGAGTCTCACTAGACTCATGGCTCATTGGGATAAACCATCGGACCAAGTCTCGATATACGACATGTACTGGTCTCAACGGATTTGACTAACCGACCCGTGTTAGCAAATCTTGACCATGAACTATGTTTGATAATATATATATAGCAGTGACACTTCCCAATGTCAATTACAAACTAACTTTGTAACTGAGTACTGCATTATATATTATCGGGTCTTTGTCTAATATATACATATCACTAAATCACATTTAGTTTCAATCTAATCGTGATCAGATCGAATACGTATATAAGAACAAGAGGTGCAACCATAAATAAGTAATATTATGGAATAAGGGGATGTTCGTATTCATGAATCAGACATAAATACGGCCCGGATTGGCGCTCTGAGCACCAACCCCAACATAAAGTCACAATAACATTTTACTTAAGTCACAAAGCAATAGGTCATAGACATATTTTTCCCCCCAAAGTCACAATGTGACTATTAATTGGGTGACTAAAAAATCAATCATTGGTGTGCCTCAGTCATATTTGTGACCGCAGTTACATTACTGACTCTCAAGTCTGAGATGCAATAGAAATGTGTTATCGTGAGAAATTCTTTGCCGTTTTGTTTTGGGTTTTTCAACCTTAAACATCTTAGTGTTGAGCAGTGAACTATGTGTTAATAGTCTTAACACATATAAGTTATCTCCTAGTTTCCTTTACATATTGGTAATTCATTTTGAAATTATAACTATTATTATTAAATATAATGAAAACCATCATGCAATAGTTTTGAAACATAAATTAAATTCCTGCCACAAAATAAGAATAAATAATATTTTGTTTAAATTCAAATAACTTTTATTTGAAAATAGAAAATTGATAACCCCCACTGTTTTTACTGGAATAGCATCCATTGTCTTGTCTCTCATGGGAAAGTTACCTTTATCAAGGTCTTTCCATATATCAAATAGTTGTACCTTTTGTCTTCTCAGTGTTTCTTTCTTTTCTTTGCAGTTTTGAAAGACTCGACAACACTTGCCTCTCCATTAGGCTTCCGAGGATCCATCAGCATGGACTCCAAAAAGGTGAGCTAATTTAGCAGTTATGTAAGAGTGAAACATAGTTGCTCTCAAACTGCAGGAAACTATTTAATAGAGATCTAATTATAATGGTCACATAGCTATGGGGCGGTCGCATTGAAGTGAGTCATTATCCTCATGACGTTCTTTTAGATGATGTCCATTCCTTCATCTTTGTGGTCATCACTGAGACTAAAGCCTCATGACGTTACCACTCCGAAGGGTACCCGAACATGTCTTGAAATGACTGCATCATCATAAAAGTTATAGCCATTGATTCATTCTTTACAGCAAGAACATCAGGCACCCATGCTTACAAGTAGCAGTGGATCTTCTCATTGGTCGTACCCACTTTTGGTGAGTATCGTATACAGCTTGGCTCTAGAGGACACTCTTCATTTATGACAAATGTAAGGTCTTCAAATGACCAAGACAACATTCATGTTACTTTTCTTTTAACGTAACTTTCTCTCGTATATTTGTCGTTAACAAATATGAAAATATCGGGAAAATAGCTCATAAATTTTAAAATAAACATGCATTCAAAAATTTCATTCATCGTATATTGAAATCATCACAAACATTTTGGCGTAAAATTAAACATGATGCATGGACCTTGTAAAATGAATCAGAAACCTAAAAAAAATTACTATACCACGGAAATCTATCATCCCACAAATAAATACCGTCGTAGGATAGGTCAAGTATTTGCATGATAGATCGAGACAATCTCGATTGATTAATATATGTGGGAATAACTCTTATTCCTATATTAACCAACCACCGTTTGATTTGATCAAGGAATTTCAATTAACATTTTAATCATTCCTTTGTGAGTGCAACCCGTTGTTTCGGAACCCTTGAACTTAACTAGTGAAATGCCGCCATAGGGTAAGTTAGTTCACCAGATACATCAGAGTTCTTATCCTCTCGGAATCCAAACTTGATATTGACCCAAAATGGACACCATATGTAGGGGCGAAAACAAAGCAGTCTCAAGATGCCTTTTGAATCTCACATTTTCGGACTAACAACGAAGATCGCGGGATATATTTACATATGTCCATCTCTCACTCACTATTCTAAATTTAATGTTTCTATTTAAAATATCTAATATTTTAAGTCACTAGTGTCTATAAGTTTATATGCGGCTAAAACATAACTTCTATTTTACACTAGTGTATAATTATTGATCTAACCAATTTTAACTCTTAAAATTTTATTCACCAATTCTCATTAGTCTCAACTAACATTTTACTTAATTAAACTAATTTAATAAAGTTTGGTTTAGTCACCTAATATATTTTAACACTTAAAATATTAGTTCACTAACAGGTTTAAAAAATAAGAATTCAACAAATGGACAAATTTTAATTAAACTATTTAATTAATGTAAGCGCGTTATAAATTCTAATGGTACGTGGAATTGTATCATGAGTGCAAACCACACTACCGTCTGTTCACTCATTCAGAACAGGCTATGAATTTACGTCTGCGTTTCCATCTGATATACCAATGGAAAAACAATGCACTTGTAAAGTCCATGTGTATTAAATTTTTTGAATTTCCAATTTAAACCATTAAACCAGTTAATCTAATTAATTTGTTTCCATGAATATCATATTCCAATTTAACTCTTAAATTTCATAAAATCATATTTTTTGACTAGAATATCCATGCATCTATTACATGTTATGACATGTGAAAAAAGAAGAGTATGCGCCATGAGCTATATGACATGTTATTAAAACATTTCGAAATAAATATTCATATAACATAAAATAAAATTATATTGACTGGGCTCTTATTTTTCCTATACTAATCTAATTAGTACAAAATATTCTAAGGCATCTATTGGTCTTCAAGTCTCGCTCCATAGAGTGGTGTTGAGTCCTTTGGCGGCATCGGCACTCCAAAATACATAGCAAGTTACAACTTGAAATTTTTACATAGGAAATAAATTCACAACACTTGTAAAATTTTGGCCTTATGGCCTTACATTCCCAAAACCAAAAATAACACAAAAATAAGAGCCGAAAAAATTTACGACAAATGCAATACATTCATCGTATGAATCTAAAACAAACATTCATCACATGAATATTAAAATGTTCTTATTCATCACAACATGCATACCAACAATTTATATCTCATATAAATCATTAAAAACATAAAATTTTAATTAAAAAGAGAAGGGTTAATAACACTTTGTAACATCGCTCTTGATGCCAATAGTAAGAAACGTTTTCCCTTAAGTAGCGGAAACGCCTTAGGCACTGGGATCGACTTAGAATTTTTTTTGCCCTCTCCCTTTGATGACGGAATCTGACCAGCCCTTGGTCTGATGTTTTGCTTCTGTTTTTAATAATATTCCAGTCCGGGAACAATTCCCAAACAAACCCCGTGCATGAGGTGAATTAAACTCATTTGCATTTAAGCCTCGCGTCGCGACATATGGAGATTTGCATCGCGACACTCGATTATCACAACTTTCGGTCTGGTTATTATTCTTGAGTGTGTCGTGACGTGAAAATTTGACGTCGCAACTCGCTCATCTCTGTGTCGCAACGCGATAGCACTACCGTCGCGATGCGCAGAGCTTGAAAGTTTTTGCTTGGATTTTGTTCTTTGGCGCGTCGCGATGCTGTGTGGGAGTCGCGACGCGCTGGCTTGTTCCTAAAAGTTTGTGTGCTGTCATGAGTGTTATCTTGGTGCTATATCCAAGCTCCAAACACAAAACATGCCATGTGTATAGAGAGAATAAAGAAGAAGTAAGTTTATTCTAATTCTGAATGATCTTCCGAGCTATGTCTCGGTACCAACAAAAAGAAGAGTGGGCTTTACTCACAAAACCAAATCCATAAACTCTTTAGAGATTCAAACAAGGTTTTGAAACCAACTCTCTAAACACTTTAGAGATTGAGTTAAGATTTGTCACACCAGAATTTTTCTTTTCTCTTTTGTTCTTTTTTTTCCCTTTCAACACTTAAGAGAAAACAATAACAAAGGTGGCTAGGTTTTTCAAGAATGAAATCTTGTTTTCTATACCTAACACTTATTTTTTCCTTTTATACTTAGGGTTAATGTTTAAATAAAAAACATAAGCTATTTATCTCATAAACTCAACCAACCTTATTTTCTATACCTAATATTTACAACAACTAATTTATTAATTATCATCATAATGACAATTAAATGTAATGTTGAAAGGGTGTAAAAATATTAATGAAATGTTGATTTTTACAAATAATATTTGAAAAATTCATCATTACAATAAATGATATATCAAACAATTTAAAATGTATACATTAAATTAAATGATTATATCATAATCATTTATTTAATAAAAACCTTATATTAAATATAATATAAAGTTACATGTGTGATAAAATATATTATTAATCTTATTAATAATAATATATGTATGTGAGTATATAATTGGACTATTCAATTATATTTAATTTGCTACAGTATATCTGTTAGGGTTGGTGCTCAAAGTGTCAATCCGGATCGTATTTATGTCTGATTCATGAATACGAGCAATTTTATTTTCCATAATATTACTTATTTAAAGGTAACACATCTTGTCTTTTATACACATATTTGATCTAATTACGATTAGATATCTAATTATGATTAGATTGAAACTAAATATGATTTAGTGATACATATATATTAGATAAAGATCCTAGGATTTACAATGTAGTACGCAGTTACAACGTAGTTTGTAATTGACATTGGGAAGCGCACTATAAGATGTATATCCTTAAATAAAGTTCTTGGTCAAGATCTACTAACACGGGTCGGTTAGTAAAATCCGCTGAGACCAGTACATGTCATATATCGTGACTTGGTCCGATGGTTTATCCCAATGAATCATAAGTCTCGGGAGACTCGTATAGACATGTAGGTATTTATTTGATAAACACTGAACGACTCACTGAAGATTTCATAATAGATGGTATACCAACGTCAATAGGAATCTACTTGAGTTAAGCAAGCATAGTGGTCCTTCGAATTGAGATACCACTGTGGATATATGAGTTATCATTCACACTTTGATGGCAGTCACGTCACCGATCTATTCAGATCAGACCTCCGTCTGTTCGTTGGGTGTGGACTGATGTTTATGATATCATGTGTGTATCAAGATAGAATCTGTCAGTCCTTTGTACATGACATAGACATCCTACACGTGTTTGCGATCTAGTAAATCCATAGTCGTGGTATAACTTCAGAAATCAGTTCCGAGTGTTATTTAGAGATCGTAAATTGAAAAGTCGACTATATTATACAGAAAGGATTTGACGTTTTCATCTATATCTTAAGTATAATATGGATAGCCTGTGACAGATGGATTATACGTATGCAATGACATCGACTTGCATAGTTTAGCGAGATTATCCACGGTCGTCATAATTCATGAGTGGGTGAATTATGGACACGAAATTGGATTTCGTGACGGATAAACCTAAACTTAGAGAGTCCCACAATATGAAGTGTACATGTTGAGCACTTGGGTAACACGTTATGAATAATACAGATTATTCATAATACTTCATCGGATTAAACGAGTTGATTCGAATTGTTTAATCGGTTAAACGATAACACATGCATTAGGGGATTTTGGTCATTTAATAATTATTGTGTATTTGTATTTGATACATAATTTGATTAGATACACATTAATTAATTATCAAATGAAATTTTGACACATGGCATGAATATATACATTTGTTATTTAATGTAAATATATATATATATATATAAATAATTATATTAATTAATTATTTATATATTTAATTGTTAAATATTTGAATAATTAAATAATATTCATATTACATGAATGTTATGCAATATGTTTAATTATTATTGATACATGTGGCATGATTTTATTGAGCTTAAGTGTGCAAATTTGATTTTTCCAAGTTTAAACTTATCTTATCTTCTTTTTAATTTAATGAAATTAAAAAAAAAAAGCAAAAATGACCATTTGCCCTTGTATTGTCGGCAAAGAGGAATTAAAAATGGGAAAATTTTTGTTTTTCTTCATTTTTGTTTCTCCATGGCCCTGAGTCTCACCTCTAAAAGCTCCCAAATAAATTTTGATGATTCAACAAAGAAGAAAGTAAAAAATTCAAGAAAATCCAAAGAAAGTTGAAGATTAAAGGTAATATTTAATATTCTTTAGTGTAGAAAATTAGTTTCTTATTCTTGAATTGTTAAAATGGTTCTAGGGTTTACTTACTTCTTAGAATTTGGGGTTTTTGGTTTTGGTGGATGGAATTGGAAGTGTTGAGCATGTGTGAAGTTGATTTGGGTGATATTATTGTAATATTTATCCAATTTGATCATTTGATGATATGTTGCCATTCTAGAGTGTTATGATCACACTTGTAATGCCTAGAATTGTTCTTGGGTGGTTTATATGTGGTGACTTTGATTGGTGTTTTGATTAATTTAATTAATCTTGAAAAATTGGATTTAAAGCATGAAAAATTGTTAATTATTGCTTCTGGATCAGATCTGGAAATACTGTTCCTATGGTGATGAAAATAATGTCTTATGAATGTATTGGATGTATTTTGGGTGTTGGAACAATTGCCGGAAATTATTTCGGAGTTGAAATAAGCGAAAACGGCGAAAAATTGTGTTACCGGGTGACTTTTGAGCTAACCGGGTGACGACTATCCAAACAGTGAATTTGTCACTGTACGGGCAGCCCATGAACTGCCCTAACACTATTGGGGCTGACCTGGGCAGTCCCCATAAGTGTTGGGTGGTTGGTTCGGTCAAAAACACTTTTTGCGTCATTTTACGGAAAAATATTTTCGTAAAAGTTTCGCGACGTTTCTTAGTTGTTTATGTCGTTATTTGACCTCGAATAAACATGTTTAGGTGAAATATGAATAAATTATTCATATTGGATATTGAATAATTTATTCGGTAATTTAAAAAAATTTAAAATTACGATTTCGCCCGAACCGCGCTTCCGCTGCGCACTTCGCCCAAAACCCCAACAATATCGAGCTAGCACGAGGACCTACGGTTCCGAGCTCTAATAATCCTGAAATATTAGTTAAACACTTTAACTAAATATTTCGAATTATTAATTTCGGGTTATTTCACTAAAAACCCGAAGTTGCACTCTCGTCGCCGTAGATGGATAATATAAGCCGAACTATATCGATGTCCATCGATATGGTCATTGCATACGGATTTACCCTTCAAAAGTATCTCATAATTAGACCCGGATCATATTGTCCGTTATACCCCTCTAATTATTTTTACCTTAAGTACCATTGATTCTTTAAATAACGATTTATTCATAACTATTATGAATATTAATCTTTATATTCGTAATAGAAAGACTTAAGCGCTCTAATCGTTCAAGTACCGAATCAACCCTTAAAGAATATACTCATCTATTTCTCGTAAGAATGAGCGAACTTCATATCTATGTAAAACGTCCACAAATACACACCAAATCATGTCCGTAAAGTACATAGCTATTGGTTGGGATTGCTACACCAACCTTATTTTTGTAAATCAAATGACATAGTCTGTCATGCATGAGTTCGCAATACACTTAGGATTCACATTAATCCATATATGATAATCTAGTATATTGAAATGAATTTCTTATTTAACGGATATTATAAGAAATTCATTTCGATCTGGATCAAGTCCTATATGATCACATCATACAAGATGCCTCAATTCTCATGTCATCACATGAACGATCCTGGATCAAGGTCGCCATACAATTATAGAATAGACCGCAACTATAGATAAACCGCAAACAAAGTACCCGTTTTGTCTGCTCTTTATGGACTATTTTAGATTAATAACTTTTGACTTAAATCCTCTTTTGTATGACTGATGAGTGGTAATTACATCACTTATTCCCACTCATTTAGCCTAATGTTTTGTATTGTTTCTCGAGTTTTATGAACGTTTTGATGTGTTTTGTTGTTATTTTGCAGATAAATAAAGTTTGGAAAGCATTGGAGGCAATTTGGGAGAAAAATGCGTCAACAGGGATATTTTCGTCTTTTACGCGTCGCGACGCTAAAGCCTTGCGCGTCGCGACTCCCAGCATGCGCCGGACTTGCTAACTTGCGCCTTATGCCACGTGTCGAAATCTGATTGGTCAAAACTTGCTAACGTGCGCCGATCATGCTAACGTGCGCCGTGACACGTGTCACCATCACAACGGTTATGCTAACGTGCGCCCGCCGCCACGTGTTAACATCTGATTGGACCAAACCAAGCGCGTGCCACGTGAATGACACTCATACACTAAGTCTGAAGACACATAAGTAATCAAAGATAAACAAGATAATTTATAATATGCGATTTAAATCAAACATTTTGATAAATGAATAATGCATCTTTTATTTCATAAGAAATAACTCCATTAACATTACATGAAGCTCTAAG
Source organism: Zanthoxylum bungeanum (assembly GCA_019454045.1). NCBI lineage: Eukaryota > Viridiplantae > Streptophyta > Magnoliopsida > Sapindales > Rutaceae > Zanthoxylum > Zanthoxylum bungeanum. The sequence continues at coordinate 395,723 of SKCR01030640.1, forward strand.
ACATATATCCCAACATAAATACCACACAATTATTTCTACAGTATCGTTGGAAGTTTACTTACCTATACGAGAACCTCAAACAGTGTACCTAGTTCGTTAATTTGTTCTTGAAATACATAACGTATCAAGCCATTAAAACACACTCATACAATTTATTATCCCTATTGATTTTATTACTTAATTATTATTTAATTAGTTTTTGTTATTATTATTATACATATATTTTATTACATTATTTATTATTATTATATACACACACATACTATTATCCATTTATTATTATTATTATTATTATTATTATTATTATTATTATTATTATTAATGTACACATGGACTCACGTACGTGTACCTATTTCTACATATATCCAAATATATAATTATTCATTATTATTACTTATATATATATTATTTAATTTTATTGTTTCACTTATTAATTAAATTATTATTTATTTTTTTTCCTGGGTCTAGTCGGCACAGGGTTGGCAGACTCATTCCCTCATTCTCTTTTCTTCTACGCATACCAGCAGATCGCGCAGCCGGGTCTCACATATGCAATGGACGGTGATCGACGCCACCACTGCCGAAGTGGAGCGCATGACAAGCAGAGTCAGTTCGTACCTATGGTTGCGAATGCAGCTGCCACTACCGTGAAACACAGGGCCGATTACAGAAAGTTTTGACATGTTGCACGTTCTTAGGGTGGAAAAACGAATCAATGAATCAAATTTGTATCGAATCCTAAACGAATCGAATCGAAATGTGATGGATTCATGTTCGATTCGTTTTATTAAACGAATCATACTATCAGGATTCGTATTCGATTCGTTTATTAAACGAATCGAATATGAATATTCATTTAGTTATGATATTATTTAATATCATAATTTACCATAAATGATTTACGTTAATTCTTCATAAATATATACATATAAAATATATAATTAATATATTTATTAAAATTACCTCACCAAATATCGAAAATATAATTTTTTTTCTATGGTAATTAGCCATAATTTCTCAAATCTTAATTGAAAAATAACAATAACTAGTAAACGTAAATAATAAAACGAATCATAAACGAATAAACGAATTCATGAGCTTAAATTCGTATTCGATTCGTTTAATAAACGAATCGAATCGAATTGATCAATTTATTAAATGAATCCATTTTTTCAAACTCGTATTCACTTTAAAGCGAACTAAATCGAACAAATAAACGAATCCTGATCCAAATTACCACCCCTACACGTTCTCCTCCCCTGTTGACAGCCCAAACGGTCATCGTTCAAGCCCTAATCGGTCTAATTGTGTCCCCCTTGGCGTAAGCTTTCTGTCGGTGTGGGCGACGTCATGATTGGTGGCTAGAGCTGCTATCTGGATGTGTAGTGAATAGTGATTGGCGTGGGTTCTTTTTTCATATGGTGTTTCTGCTACGGCTTGACATTGTCTTTCTTTACTTTAGAGTTTCGTACTACTATGTGAACCCATCCTTTTTTTATACTGATAAATATATGGCTATTTGCTGTTTTATCTCTGGTATTCGATTTAATTATGCAGTTATTAGCCTAATATTTATGATATCTGCTAGTGCACCCGGTGTTATTCCCCAACCGATTTAATCTTCAAAATTTCATAACTATTTCATTTTAACTCCGTTTTTTATGATTCATGCGCTGGAAATTTTCATTTTTCGTGCAAAATTTATTAAAAATACTTCCAATCTACTTTGATATTTTAAATTACACTCCTCTAAATATTCTGAATTCTATCATATTTCTACCAAACAGTTGGGTCACGTACCCAAAATTCAATCATTATACGATTCTTCAATCTACAGCGGAGTGTTATATTTTCCAAGAAACTTGGGATTTACTCGAAATCCTAAAAGGATTGCAACTATCATTTTAGAGTTTGACTTGATTTCCTCTATAGGACTCTCAGTCTCTCCAGTACTGGGATACCAAAATCTATAAATAAAGGGGACTCCCAAGGTTACAAATTCATCAGAGCATTGAAGCTCCCGCTCACAAACTTGAAATTTAGCGCTCTTGCCCTCACTCTGCTCAGATACGCTCTCCCCACTGCCTTCACGACACACAAATTGGAATAGAGGTATCGCTCTTGCCTTGTTTTCTTTCAGACCACCGTCATCGCTACTGACTTGAGAGTCGGAGTGTCTACGACAACCATCACATCGATGGTCAGTCACCCCCCTTCATTTTTCGTCTTTATTTTGCAGGATTACTTGTGTCGTTTTCCTAATAACGAATGATTATGGACTGGACGCGGAATCCATTATCTACAAGGATAACTTTTTTTTTTTAATTTACAATACAATATATGTAAAATTTTATATTACAAAATGAAACATTCCTAGCTTGGAAAAAAAAAAGGAGAGAGAAATAAAGATGTGATGATTAGTAAATCTACAAATATTAAATTAAATGGATTTAATTGAACAAAATCCTATTATACTTATTATTATTTTTGTTTTTTTTTTTCTCTTTATAGTGCTGCCATGTGACATTATTAGGAAAATGATATAAAATCTATTTTTATCCTCATTTTTATTAAGTTCTGACATTTGACACTATAATATGTTGCCACTTATTAAATGTTTTGATTGAACCCTTTGTCTTCTACAAATATCAGCCTTACATACTCAACCATTTTTTCTCTTCAATTGCTGATACATATTCTCCACTAATCATTTAAATTACATTTATTTTATTCATTTGTGTTTATTGCCAAAGGTCTTGATTAATACCGGTGAAATCTCACGTCATTCATATAGATATGAGGGTAAATCGATATTGTCTTAGAAGGGTACTACTCATGACTTGAACCTGAAATATTATCAAAACTCAAACTATTGGGCTGCACCACTTGGGGACGATTGTCAGGAGTTGGTTGTGCAATATTTGACAAAATGTGAATGAGTTGATAGCAACTAAGATACACTGGTCCCCAAGGGGTGTGGCTTGGTGGTGTAGGGTCCAGGATCTCACCTTGAGGTTCTGGGTTCGAATCCAGGGGGTGCACTTCTTGTAAGAGCCTGGGACAGCCGGTGGTTTTACCTGCGCCGCAGCCCAGAATGGGTGGTTTGGTGGCGGGGTTTCCATCGTTTCCAAAAAAAAAAGTCTTGATTAATTTCGTTATACATACGTCTAACATAAAAAAGATGAAACAATCATTTTTCTTCTTCAATTGCTAATACATATTCTCCACCAATCAATTAAATTGCATTATTTCTTTTTTTTTTCTTTTTTTTTTAAATATGAACAAGCACCAATTTTAAAGTTTTGATATCCATCTATAATTTCAAATCGATCACACTTCATTATGAAATACTAACGTTGTTCCAGACAAATACTAATTCTGAAATATCCTACATTGAGGGTGTGCATAAACGACCTTCATTTCATACTTTAGGAAACAAAATAAATGATTCAGAAACAACTTATCAAGATATATCACATAAAAATAATTCAGCACTTCTAGATACTGTTGTTTTTTATGCTTTTGTTATCGATATGCATGGTAGCATAAAATATAATAATCAATTATACACTATTTAAATAATTAAAAACCCGCAGCAACGCATGATCCGATATCTAGTATATTTTTATGTTTGCATTTGAAAAAAAAATGCATCGATTATGTCCTTGTGTCAAGGATTCAATCTTGAAAATAGTTACGATCCTGGTAGGATAAAGCTCCATATATTTGATATTCTCAAATCCCATAACAGTGGGAGCCTTCAAGCATTAGACCGTCTTTTTTTATTAATGTTAATCTATTCGATACATACGGTCGATTTCATTTTTAAATAGATAAAAATTTTAGGTGGTAGTATAATTTTTATCTATTCATTCAGGTATGTGGTATTATTTTTGTCCATTCAGGTGTGTGAATGGGACTGGGTAGTATTTTTTTTAAAAAAATAGACTAATTTGAAATCCACAATATGATTTGAAGTGACGCCGTTTTGGTAGTCAGAGGGATGAAAAAGAAGTTGAGACAGCAAAACTAACATCTATTGTAAGAATATATTATCTTAGGAGTGAGCTAAAAAGAAAGTGAAATGAAGTCAACAGTCTCATCACTTGTGAACTCAAAATTCCATCTAAAATTCAATCTCAATCACAAATTCAATCACTCCCCTTTCTCTCTTTCCATTTTGATCCGAAAACCCATCTTCAATTCCTCTCCTTTCGTCCGCTCACTCTCATCAAAACCCAACAACACCTCTGTTCCAATCATGGCTTCCTCTTTCAAGCCTGAACAAGCCAGGGCCCCACCCGCCCTTCCCCTGCCCACTCCCCCTATCACCAAGGCAAAATCACTTCTCTTTCATTTATTTCTTCAGCAAGTTACTTGTGTTGATTTTGATTTATGATTCATTTGGTTTTTTTTTTTTTTTTTGGCCAGTTTAAAATTGGGCTGTGTCAATTATCTGTAACGGCTGATAAAGAGAGGAACATTGCTCATGCTCGTAGAGCCATTGAGGATGCTGCTGAAAAGGGCGCCAAGCTTGTTCTCTTGCCTGTCAGTTTCCCAATTTCTATTCACTTTTTTTTTCTCGTGTGATTGTTTGTTTGGTTAATTGGTTTCAAATTAAATTTTATATGTTTGTTTTAGGAAATTTGGAACAGTCCGTATTCGAATGACTGCTTCCCAGTTTATGCGGAAGACATTGATGGTGGTGGTGATGCATCTCCTTCAACTGCTATGCTTTCTGAAGTTGCTCGTCGTCTAAATATCACTATAGTTGGTGGGTCTATTCCGGAACGTTCTGGGGATCGATTGTATAACACTTGCTGCGTCTTTGGTTCTGATGGAGAACTGAAAGCTAAGCACAGGAAGGTAATAATTTTGCCGCACGCCTTGAATGTGTTTTGTTATTGTAGAGATTGTGCTCATCTTGTTCCCGGGATGTATGAATGTGACTGGTCTTATGTTCAGAAACCCTGTATTATTTCTTTATTGTTTTGTTATATTATCAGATATTGCATAATGGTTGATGGAATTGATAATGTCTATTGTAAGTCCTGAACTCTGTGCAGCGGTGTAGGCGGAATATTGATTTAGTTGCGGAAAAATTTGATTTTCACAAAAAATGGTAGCTCATTAACAAACTAGACATTTCATTAATTTGTAGGACAGTTGTGCCCCGCTCGCACTTTAGTGTCTCCACTACTGACGCTGCTTCCTTGCCACATACACGGTTGTAGTGTTTAGAATCGTAACTCTCCTTTTGAGGCATGTGATATGTTGAATACTAGATGCTATATAAAGAATCTGTAGTAGGCCATATCATTTTATGAGACGTCTCTTTATTGCTGATCCACAATTTTCTGACATTCTTGTCTAACCACAGATACATCTTTTTGATATTGACATTCCTGGGAAGATTACCTTTATAGAATCAAAAACCCTTACAGCAGGGGAGACACCAACCATTGTAGACACAGGTTAGATGTTCCCTTTTTCATATCAACGTATTTAAATTTTCCAAAATTATCCATCTGTAGGCATAAGAGCTGAGTCTTGCAAATCACATTTATATGTTTTCTATGATTTATTCAATTTTCTGTCATGATCTCTTTTATGATGCTTCCATTTCTTGATTCAAACAATGCTGTCTCTTTTCTTTATTTCCCCTGCTTCATAGGATGTTGAAAACATTTGAAAAGAGATTATAGTAATTCTTCTAGATTGCCCTCTGCAATTCTTGCCTTGGATACTTCCCTTCTTGAATTGGCACTGCTGTGGTGCTGCTATTTATAGGACAATGTTGATTTATCTGTCATGCATAATTAATATCCCCTTTCCTCATGGCTATCTAGCTTGATAACCCGAGTTTTTAAAGTACATGGTTTCAAACAATAGAGCCCCGAGCCTCATTTGCTATATCTAATAGAGATGTATATAATTTTATAACTGAGTCAGATGTGTTTTTCATCCTTAAAGTGAAAATAAGGCCAATGCTAAATTGATAGCAGCTCTCTACTAATCAAGTTTTTATTTTTATCACCGGCATTAGTTCTTCTTAGTAGTTACCATCCCGATAATGTATTTTTTTCTCAACCTCTTCTCCACCATGTGATGAAAAAGGCATCTTTGGTTTTTCTATGTCATTTGGAAGTTTAACCATTGACTGGTTCATGCAGATGTTGGGCGTATTGGTATAGGTATCTGTTATGACATTCGGTTTCAGGAGCTTGCAATGATATATGGAGCGAGAGGTTTGTTTTTATTCCATTGACCAGTGAAATTGTTCACTTTAATGTTCTTTCTGCGGATGTTTCCTGCTTTGATTAAATTGCCAGCCGCATTACAACATAGATTTAATAATATCAACTCACTGATATCTAAATCATAATCAAAGACATGAGATTTCTACAGTAATAGACTTGAATTAAATCTACAGAGCCATATTCACAGCTATACTAGTTCAGCCACTTGAATACTTCTTCAGAAGTTTACCTTACCTAAAGTGTATCTTGATTAATCCCTTGTCAATCTCTCTATATTATTAACTGCAGAAAATAAAAATCACATTTTTTTTTTAAGTATCTCTCAAGATTTTTCTTTTTTTTCTTTTTCATGATGATGTGAATAAGATTTTAGTTAGATGTTTGGGCGAAGAGTATCATAATGTAGAAAATATCTGATGCTAAGGGATGTACAGTATTCTATTCTCTTCTCTTTCTGCATATAAAAATCTCCTTTTATTTTAAAATGGAGAGGCCTCGAAACATTTACAAATTTATCCTTTAAATAAAAAGATGTCAAAAACTTTCACATTTTAACCTTGGCCACCAACCCTATTTACAAGTTCAAATCTAAGAATGGTTGCATTGAAGCTTAAAGTTATAAACATACCAACACATTTAGTACATTTCCTTTTTTGTCATATGAGGTCCATGTTTCTGGTAGTTTTAGGATTGATTTCCCTTTCCACTGATCAATTACACCAAATGGAATTATACTTTTCATGTTGACGGTCTTGTTCATAATTTCTGAGAATTGATAGTATGAAGACTTTGACATCAGGTGCTCACTTGATATGCTATCCTGGGGCATTTAACATGACTACTGGACCATTGCATTGGGAGTTATTGCAGAGGGCAAGGTACTATTATGTTTATGTTATTTGTGTACTTTGCTTAATAATAAGTCGGGCAGAGGTGAGATATAGATATTGTACCTTTAACTCCCCCAGATCTATGAACAATTCTAAGCAGTTCTTTTCACATAATATCCTACATTGTTTTTCAGATGACGGAACAAAAACAAATTAGGACGGTGTTCCCAGAAACTTATATAGATTAACTATAACTAGGTTTGAAATTGTTGTTGTTGTCTAAACACAAAATTTGAATTATGATTTATGGATACCACTTTGTTTCATTTTACACAGTAAGAATACAAGATTAATACAAGATACTGTGCTTTTCATAAACACTGGCAGTTTTATTTAAGTCCATTTTGTTATGCATGATGGCATGATCTGGATATATGTTTCTGTTATATGATCATTTTGTGAAATGTTTTTTACTTCTCTCTATCTTTCCCTTTCCCCAATAGGCCAATATTCACCTCCATTTGATGATTCAGTAATCTCTTGGGTTTCAATAATTCAGACTGTTGTAGTTTTCATCATTTGCCGTTATATATGATGTTTGAAATCATCATATTGATTTTTTCTTTCCTATTGCTTATGCAGGGCTACAGATAATCAGGTACTTCCATAAAGTCCTTTTTTATCGTTTTACATGATAGGCACATAGGCTTCATATATTCAGTAATTAGTATGACATAGCAGAATGAGTGTCTTGGTTCTTTTATCAGAATACTCAAGGGGACTCGTTAGTTTGTTGACTCTGCAAAATTATAAGATCAACTTCCATACTTTACATCTTGAAAGTGAGAAACGGAATTATCCGTGTGTTATCTGGGATTGTGAAAAGTATATCAGTTATGTTTTGACTTTAAATATCAACATGACTACATGAGTTATGGGACTAAGGGGGAAAGGGACATTAATGACGAGACATGAGTATTTTGTGTTTGTACAATCGAGAATAACTCATTGTAGGAACACTTCAGCTTGGAGAAAGTATTACATTGCAATGCAATGCCTTTTACTACCCCACAATAAAAATTAGAATTAATTACACTTCAATGTAATTTATTAATCTCTGAATGTCCATTCATTCATCCAAACTCCAGTACATACACAGATTCATCCTGCGTATTGTTTTTTTTTTTTAAACATTCCTTTTATATGTTTTCTTCTGTCAGAAACATACATAAATAAATCGGATCATTTTGCTTATCCTTTACCATATTCCTTCCAGATATATGTTTTTTTTTTTTTTTGGAAAGAAAATTTATGGAGAAACTAAATGAGCTTCAGTTCATTGCTGCAACTGCAAATAGCTTGCAGTTTGATGGCTGCAAATTTCAAACATGTAAACTACTTTGTGAATGAAATTCCTAGGGATTCAATATACAACAGTGAAAATGTAAGGCATATTTTAACTGCACCTCCTACTTAAAATATGAGTAATCCACAAACAAGACATCACAGATGTGAAACCTGTCCTTTAAGTCATCCGTATTACTGTTCATAGTTCATACACAGAGTTCATCACTGCTATACATATGAGGGCTTCTGATTGCACTTTATTTCTTTGTAAAATGAAAAATGGCAGTTGTACGTGGCAACTTGTTCTCCTGCTCGAGATGAAGGAGCTGGTTACGTGGCCTGGGGACACTCCACTCTTGTAGGACCGGTAAGTAGATGCTTATCTTCAGCTTTCTCAGTTTCTTGCTATCATGAAAACTGTTGAAGCTTATGTGCCTTAAATCTAAAAGCAAAAGCACTGAATGAAAGATGACTATGACAGTTTGGAGAAGTTTTGGCTACCACTGAACATGATGAGGATATAATCATAGCGGAGATTGATTATTCGATAATTGAGCTCAGAAGGTGATGTCCTTTCCAACCCACCTAATATTCTGGTTTCGCAGTTCATTTACTGTTATTCACATTCTAATCAAGTACTAATACAAAATTCAGGTCAAGTCTTCCATTATCGAAGCAAAGACGAGGTGATCTTTACCAGTTGGTAGACATTCAAAGGCTCAACTCCCAGTGATTCAAGCAAGGAAACTAAAGTAGTTCTGTCGAGTTTGAATTTGAAGTGATGATGAAAAATGATGAGGCTATCAAGTATCATGGGATGTGAATTTGAAGTTTAAATAAACTCTGAATCAGTGGCATAGTTAGAACATTGATTCAGTATGAATAAAATTTGTATGTACTCGTTATTTTAGCCGGGTAAAGCAAATTACCTCATTAATTTATAAGATATATTTTAATAAATTTTCGAATTAAACATGTCATTGATTGTCACTGTGACGGAAGTGGCTCCGCCACTTCTCTGAATTATCAGTCAACCTGTGTTCTCTCTCCCTTTAATAACACTGGTCAAATCCTGCGGATAAGCACAAGAGTGTTAGCATGGATAGGTACTCTTTTGTAGAGAAAGCAATGAAGAGGGCATGCAAGGCACGTGACGATAGAGACCCTAAGAAAGCAGCCAGATCACGAAGCTCACGTGCATGGGTGTACCATGCACACCTTCAATTAGGGGTGGCCATCGGTTCGATTCCGAACCGGCCGGTTCCCGGTTCCACAAGTGTGGAACCGTACCGAATGAATTCGGTTCCGGTTTTCTTTTTTTAATTTTAATAATAATAATAAATTTTAAACGGTTCCAACGGTTCCGGTTCGAATCGCTGGAACCGTTTGGTTCCAGAGATTCGATTTCGATTTCGAAATCGGAACCGAAATTGGTTGGAATCGGAATCGTCCGGTTTCACACCCAAATCTTTTTTTTTTAGATATTGTTAAATTTTAGAATCTTAACCAACTGTTTGCGTGGACCATATGCTAAAATTGAAAATCAAATGGCTTGGTATTTTTCACACCCAAATCTTCCTATTGGGAGCCCCCACAACCACCCCAGCAACATCTCTTTCAATAAATCCCCACCGTCGGATGCTTCTCTGATCAATCACACCTGGACGGTGAATAATTCGTGATGGACCACAAATGCCCTATTGACTATCTTGTCCACGTGAAAAACTAATCCATGTCGTGTATTCATTGGATAGATACATTAGACATGTCTTATATAAGCTTTTTTCGGAGGACCGTACACTAATATTGACCGTGTCGAACCACGCATTGCCACGTGGTACACTGCTGAGGAGGCAAAACTTGGGTCCCATTTCAGTTATGTTCCCTTGAGATTGGACGCTTAAAAGGTTGCTTCAGACAATTATTTTACAAGACATGGATGGTTTGACATTTTTGTCCTAACAAGAAAGCAATGGAAGGCTAATGAAGAAATTATTAGAATGTTTTAATCAGAAATAATGCAGTTTAATCCCCTGTTTTGAGACTTTAATTAGCATTTATCCTTGTGATGTTTAATCATCGAACATGATATATAACTTGTCGTTTTAACTATAGATACCACTAAAACGACACTTCAAAGTAGAAGGGGTCCATTTTTGATTCTTTAAAGATTGATTTTATGAACAGAGAATTCATCAAAATGTAAATGAGTATCAAATGTTAGAAGTTTATTTAATAAGAAAAAAAAGATATTTATATAAAATAGTGACAAAATGATAATAAAATGATAATTAAAATTACACAAGTTAAGTGATGAATACTTATAATATATAATTTTCAAGTGTATTTGCTATTGATTTCCATAATAAATTATATTCTTGAACATTATTTTATTATTTAGGATGTATTATACAGAGCATTGAACAAAAAATGTGTGAAAATCTACATTTTTAGAGTTGCACCAGTGATCTCGTAATTTATACAATCTTCAGTATTTTGGTCATAATTTTCTCATACTTTGTCCAATTGAAGTGATTCAAGTTGTGTTGGAAAGAAGACTCAATCAGTGGCGGCCCACTAATTTTTTTTTTATTTATAAATTATAATATATCTATATAATAAAGGAGAATGGTATTGGAGGAAAGAGAGTGTATCCAACAGCTCTCTTTATGTGGCTTAATTGACGGCCCAGATCATTTCATTGGTAATTGGAGGAAAGAGAGTGAATTATTAATGGAAAGGGTCAAAAATTTTCAAATTAAAAAATAGAAAGTTAAAAAAATCATTTAATTAAAAAATAAAATCATTTAATTCTGTAACACCGTGCCGTAGGCACGGGCAAATATTGTAATACCGTGCCGTAGGCACAGGCATCATTTAATAAAAAATAAAATCATTTAATTCCGTAACACCGTGCCGTAGGCACGGGCAAAAACTAGTATATATATATAATTAGAAAAAAATAATTAAAACACACCCATAAATATATTATTTATTAATTTTTTGAGTTGTGTTTTTTAATATAATATGTAGGCCCAAACCCAAATTAGTTAAAAAAATTTCAATACATTTTTGCATCAATTTTATTTCTTAAACATATCTAAAATAATTATATTTAATTTGTATGTGTATAGATAATTGACTATTTTTCATTTTAAATCCACTAATTTACGTGTTTTTCCATTTGCAAAAGAATATGGATTCTATTACATTTAAATAAAAATAAAAATAAAAATAATTATGTTTAAACTTAGGTTTGACTATTGATCTTCTAATTTATTGACATATTTGCAGTGATTCATTTACTAAACCACGTCGTGTATAGTTGTTATGTATAAAATATTCACATATTAATAAAAATATAATTATTTTGTATATATTTTTGTATATTTATTTTTTATTTATAGTTGTTCAAAGCACAAATGTTGCGTTTTAGCACTAGGTTTTTAATAATTTAATTAAAAAATTGATTAAATCTACAATAAATTAGCGGAAATTTAGTATATAATATATTACATAAACTTAAAATACATAATTTTAAAAATAAAATTTACTTAAAATTTTAAGGTAAATTGGTATTTTTAGAAATTATGGATAAAAATATAATTCTGAAAATTTTGGGTTAATTTATACGTTTATAATTATTTTGGTAAGAAAAAAATTTAGCCCCCACTAACTGAAATTTTTGGATACGACACTAGACTCAATTATCTACAATTTTTAGGACTGAATCAAATTTCTTCTTGGCTAAATCAAGCATGAAATTGATAGTTCTGCATAGTCAGTAATGTCGCGACATAAACAAATTTATGGCGCGCCACTATGCAGTTCAAAATCATTCTAAAGAGTTAAAAAGATTTGTGGCGTTCTGACCGGCGCGTAATCACACAAGTATAACGCAAGGGCACATATCGTTCAAGTAGTATAAAAATTATCGATCCCAATAGGACTTAATACATAAGCTATTAATTAATGAAGCTAAATATTTACAAGTATCTAATGGATTGGTTGTTTGATTTGAAAGGTGACTTAAAACAAGTAAATGAAATTGCTCGAAAATAGATTGAAGAAAATTAGAATTTATAAAATTATCCAGGGTTGTGAATCATTCCAATATCTTTTTAAAAGATGAAGTTGTTATTTTACATTTGGTGTAATATATTGGTTTATTAACCTGAAACACAAAATTATGTAAAAGCCTCTCCGATGGTCAAATACAAATACTTAGTATAACCCAATTAATCATATTCATATGTTAACCAAGTTATCTGAATTCATTAAGATTAAGTTCCAATTATGGCTACCCCGCCCGACAGGTATATTCCAATTGTAAGGAAATCTATTAAAGGGTTATCTGTCCTCAATGAAGATCGTGGGCTATTAAGTCTAAGGTCTTAAACCTAAAATCCATTTTCCAAGTTCATTTTAAGTTACCGAATCAATCTTAATGGCCAGTTAACAAGATGCATTAAGACTAAGGCTCAATAAATAAACCTTTATATTACCCAAAGCGTAATTTAACCTCTTATAAACTGGTGATATTGGACTTCATCACAACCCCAGATAATCGGCTTAGTTACGACACATATTTACGGGTAGTAAAAACTTAAATAAAATAAAAGACATAAAGTAAATGCTGAAAAGTAAATGCTGAAAAGTAAATGACGGAAAGTAAATGCTGAAATTAAATACTGAAAATTAAATGCTGAAAAGTAAATGCTGAAAATAAATACTGAAAAGTAAATGCTGAAAAGTAAATTGCTGAAAAGTAAATAAAGTAAAGTACAATAAAAGAAAATGCTGAGGTAAAATGATCCATTTTTATTACTTCTATTTAAATATCTCCCTTAATATAATATATTAACTTTGCATGATAATTACCAACCAGCCATTTAGGCGGTATCCAGATTAAGTCAAATTAATAATTAATTACCAACCGACCAATCAGGCGGTATCCAGTTTAGTCAGGTTAAAACCAATTTAAATAATTACCAACCGACCAATATGGCGGTATCCTCGTTAAGTCAGGTTTTAACTAGTTTATATATTATAATTAATGAAGATTAATCTAAATATTAGTAATAAAAGTTTTACCTTTTACCTGAGCAAGGGGGAGTTACCTCATCATTACTGAAAAGTAAAAACTGAAAATTAAAGAAAGAAAAGTATTGTGCGTAAAAGTAAATTGCAGAAAGTAAAAACTGAAAAGTAAAGAAAAGAAAGTGCGAAAGCTGAAATTAATTACTGAAACTGTAAATAAACAAACAAGATACAATCTTCTTAGTATTCTTAAGGAATTCTTAGAAGAAAGTATGAATTTACAAATGAAATGACTGATATTTATAGGCAAAATTTTGCCTCCATCAAATCATCCACCAAATCCATTATTAATTGCTCCAAATTGCTATCATGTTTGGTGGGAGTTGACTATTTTTTTATATTTATTTGCTTTGAAAATGGCTTTAATAATTAACATAACACACTTCCATATGTTTCATCAATTTCGGTCATGAAATCTTCAGAATTCGAAATTATTTTGTTTTTCACAGTTGTAGATCATTGAGTCTTCTTTAATTTGGAACTTGAATCAGCTCAATCCGATATCGGAGTAAAAATTTATGCCCAAACTACGACAATTGCGCAAAATTGGAATTTCCGAAACTGCACTTCGTTAGAACGCCCTTTCAAGTTTCCAATCTCCAAAATTAATATGTCAAGTCCAATTTTTGCCCTTATTTGACCCACATTTCGTCCTAAATTATTTCATTGAGTCCCAATATTATTTTATCTTCAAAATAAACTAAAACACATCAAAACGTTCATCAAACCCGAGAAACTAAACAAAATATTAAGTAAAGGGGGCGGTAAATATTGATATATTTTCCGCTCATCACACCCCTAAACCTAATATTTTACTAGTCCTCGAGCAAAACAACAAAATAAAATACAAGAAATAATTAAAATTAAACTAAACCACTTTCGTAAGGATCACTGTTGAATTTAACATATGCAACAAGCCTTTAAACCCCTAAGTGTCCCTAGTGGACGAGTTGTAGTCTCGTGACGGTTTACAGCGACGATACCCACAAACGTCTTATAAACGTAAAAAGATAGTAAAACTAATGCACACGAAGCAAAAAAGACAAGAGAAAAGAGAATAAAAAATTAGTGACTAAACGGGGAAGCTTCTTATCTAAGTCAATAATGTTTTGTTTCTTTCTAAATTACCGAATAAGTAAATTCTCCGATTATTTTTACCATTTCCGTATACACATCCAACAAAATATTAATCAACTCATTTTGCCCACAATAGTCCACAAGTGCAATTGAAAAGAGAGTAATATTTTTGTCCTAAAGTTATATCAGAATTCACACATTTTTTAAGCAGTGGAATAATTTTTTTTTTCTGATTTTTTTCTTGATTTTTGATTGGTTTTTTTTTTATTTATATACAATATTCCATCTATGTAGCGAGTTTTGGGTCAGTGACTCCCAAACCAATTGGCTTTAGGGCACTAGGTGTTAAGACACCCATACAGACTTAATTACTCAGACTTCAGATATATATATTTTTTGGTAACATCTTCGATCCATGTAACGAGCTTTGGGCCAGTGACTCCCAAACCAGTTGGTTTTAGGGCACTAGGTGTTAAGACACCCTTACAGACTTAATAACTCGGATCTCAGACGTTTTTTTTTACTTCATCGCTTTTTATAAATGCTTCCTCCAATTAAACTAGAGCACTGAATATTTCAAACTTTTCAATTACAGCTCATGTTTGTATGTTACCATGTATGCTGATAATACATGTCAACTGAACATATGAAGATTCATTTTAGTCAGTTTTATGGAGAATTCACAAATTAAATAATTTAAAAGGAAATAAACAAAAATTAACTTGTTCCGAAATAGGTTGAGATACGTCTCAGGAATGAAAATTCCTTACACAACTATCTCACACCAATTTCACCTGATTAATCAAATAAAAACAAAAAATACAAAAATTATTTTTTGGTTTTTTGTAAAATTTTCAATTTTTTTTTGGTTTTTCGAGAAATTTTGACTAAAAATAAAAAATAAAAACAAGATACAATTAACTATTCTCCTCCCCCAAACCTAAATGAGACATTGTCCCCAATGTCTTAAACAGTAGAAGAAGAGTTTAGAAAACCGTACATGGTTAGCTGAATTCTACATCTAAATGAAAATTAAAGGTTAAGATCCAGATTTATCCGACGCCTCTTACCACGATCATTATCGGACCAGTTTATCTTGGAAAGAATGAGGTCAATTTGAGGTTCAAATGCTAAGATTTGGTGTATTAAATCTGGGGCAGTTCTGGTAGTAAAGAGGAGTTCTTTTACAGGCTTTGATACAGACCCATTTCTCCGGGCATCATCAAGAAACACACAAAGAAAATCATAAAATCCATCAACATTGTATAGTCCAAGCGGTTTCTGGTGTATGTTCAAGTTTGCCCAAGATAATACTGTAAAAATTTCCTCCATCGTGCCCAAGCCTCATGGCAAAGCAATAAAAGCATCATCACGATTAATCATCTCTACCAGTCGTTTAAACATACCTGGCACGATTAGTTCCTCGCCGTTTGATGATCCAATAAGATTCGTCTCCGCCAAGGGTTTTGGGATGATTCCCAAGACTTGACTGCCTCTATCCTGTACAGCCTTTGAAATGATCCCCATTAGTCCAAGATTGCCACCGCCATATACTAAGTGCATATTCCTTGCAGCAATGACTCGACCCAATTCCTGTGCCGCTGTTACGTATTCTGGTTTAAACACCAACACTGGTACCGCAAAACACACAGATGTTTTCAATCTGTCTTCTTGAAGTAGCTTCCATTTTTATCTGGATGCCTTCAAAGGTGCAATTATGAGTTGAATTTATAGAACCTGAAAAGGGTGAGTAATAATAGCACAAGTATCTTCCAAAGGACGATTAGTAGCAAAATAGTAAATCGTGAAATGTCAAAAAGTAGTGGATCCTGTCGGAGAAAATAACAAAACAAATCACAATTATTATGAAAAGACAAAGAGATATAATATTTAAAATAATTTACAGCTTGATTGACGTCTATGCGTCAGGGACAAGTTTCCCATCCAATTTTCTTATAAATTGGCAATCAGAGTCTTTTTGAGTCAGATTCCCGAGACTTAACTGTTGTCTTTCTTTTTGGAATTATGCATAAACATGCGAATTTCGTGATACACATATCCACTGGGATGCGTCTCAAGAGTTTTAGATATGTCATTCAAAGACTCTTTACTCAATTCATCCCTAATGAAATTAATCTTATCTTCGCGGTTATCAGACACCATTCCTAAATATCGACAACGAGTATCACAAAACATACAAGCACATTTATAACAAACACACATTCTTTTGGATCTTCTCTTTTTAGTATATGTACTTCTTCCTAAACCAGCCAGATGTGAAATAAAAGAGTCAGAGGACTCACCTGCCAATCGGACCCGTGCTTCAATAATCCAACGAATCTCAGTAGGTATACCTTTGATCATCAGTAGTCTCATCCGTTCCAAGAGAGCTTTGTAAACTTTCATCAGAGATTTTTGAGGGAGAGAAGGAAATTGCTTGTGAAGATTTGCGAGAGCATCTTCCATCTTGAAACGACTTAACCTGCAAAAACTAAACACAAAAAATTAAAAGACACCAAATCACAATGTATACACAAATTACTTGGGTTGCCTCACAGCTAGCGCTAAGTTTAAAGTCGTCAGCTAGACATGACTGCCCGAACGTTAGGCTGGATCTAAAAGTGTGACATTTTCTTTTTGTCGCTCAATTGATTCTCTCTAGTAGTGCTTGACACGCTTGTTTTTAACCTTGAATATTTTGTTAGAGTCAGGATCATGTAACTCAAAGGCTCTATCTGGTAAAACCTTGTTGATTAGGAATGGACTGATCATCGAGATTTTGGTTTCCATGGGAAAAGTTTCAACCTTGATTTGTTTAACAGTACATTCTGCCCTGGTTTCAGTTGTATGCACACTAACTTCTCATCATGTTTCTTTCTGGCCTTTTCTTTGTATAATTTGGCATTCTCAAAAGGCTGAATGTGAAATTCCTCCAATTCATTGAGCTGGTGGAACTGTTTCTCTTTTGTTGCTTGTAGTGCAAGAATAGGCTTCTTCAGTACGCAGTACACTTTATCTTCAGGATCCACAGGCAATTGACATGCTTTAAGTTTGTCAGCAGAACTTTGCATTGCATTGGAGGTCTGGATGATACTATTTATCACATCAAGTCTGAAACATTCCTCATTCTCGTCATTCGGGAAATTCATGGCTTTAAAAACATTGAATGTTACTTCTTGGTCTTGTACCCTCATGGTTAGTTCTCCTTTTTGTACATCAATAATGGTTCAATCTGTAGCCAAGAATGGTCTCCCGAGGATGATCGGCACGTCTTCATCTTCCTCCATATCAAGGATAATAAAATCTGCTGGGAAAATAAATTTATCAACCTTGACCGGCACATCTTCAACTACACCTCTCGAAAATACGAGCGTTCTATCGGCAAGTTGTAGAGAGATTAAGGTAGACATTGCTTCTCCAATTTGCAGTTTCCTGTAGATAGAAAAAGGCATTAAGTTAACACTTGCACCTAAATCACATAAAGCCTTACCGAAGTCATGTTCTCCTATGGTGCAAGGAACAGTGAAACTGCCAGGGTCTTTCAACTTTGGGGGAATCTTCATCTGAATGATGGCGCTGCATTCTTCTGATAATGCTACTGTCTCGTAATCTCCCAATCTTCGCTTTCGTGAAAGAATGCCTTTCATGAATTTGACATAGCTAGGCATTTATTCCAACGCTTCTGCAAATGAAATATTGATATGCAACTTTTTAAAGATCTCCAAGAATCGAGCAAACTGCTTGTCCAATTTGTTTTTCTGGAGATGCTGTGGAAAAGGTGGAGGTAGAGTGATTATTTCTTGCTCTTTTTCCTTTGCTTCCTTTTCCTCCATCTATGGAACTGCTTCACTGCTTTCTTTTGGAACTTCTTCAATGGGTGCCTTGATTCCAACATCTTTGTTGATTTCAGTACCACTTTTTAAAATGATGGCATGACATTGCTCATTCCCCATGTTTCTTTGATTTGGTTCAGTTTTGCTAAGAATGTTACCTGGCAGTCTGTAACTCTGAGCATTGGCCAGTTGTCCAATTTGATTCTCCAGTGCTTTTATAGAAGCAGATAAGCTTTGATTCATTGCTGATTGGGCTTGAAATATAGCTTCATTTGATGCTGCTTGATTTTGAATTAATGCTGCCTGATTTTGAAACATGACATCGTATTTTTTTAACTGGGTCAACACTTCTGCTATTCCTGGTTCTTTTTCATGCTCCTGCTTTGCTGTTGGATTATGGTGGTGGATTGTTCATTTGCCCTGAATTGTTGCTCCATGCGAAATTGTGATGATTCCTCCACCCTGGGTTGTAAGTATTGGAATATGGATTGTTCCCTTGTCTGTTGAAATTGTTGACATAATTCACTGTTTCTTTATGTTGGTTTGGCTTTGGTGCTCCTCCATATGGTGAACTTGTGAATCCAACATTACCTTGTATGCTGAGAGTTTCCATGAATTTGCATATCTGATCCAGCTTGGCATTCACTGCTGTGTTGGCTCCAACTTCATAAATTCCAACAATTCGTTGGATCAAGCTCTTTTCTGTTGGCAACAATGAATTATTGTTAGCCATTTCATCAATTAGGTCTCATGCTTGATCTTCTCATTTTTCCATTAAAGAACCTTCAGCAGCAACATCAATTGTGGTTCTCATTATTCCAGAAAATCCATTGTAGAAGGTTTGGACTTGTAGCCACTTTACAATTTCATGGTGAGGACATTTCCGGAGTAAATCCTTGAACCTTTCTCAAGCTTCGCAAAGGGATTCTGAATCTTGCTGCACAAATGATGTAATGTCATTCCTCAACTTTGCTGTTCTGGCTGGTGGAAAGTACTTTGCAAGGAATTGGTGGCTAGAGTGTTCCAAGTTGTGATGGAACCCACTGGTAGTGAATGTAGCCAAGCTTTTGCTATGTATTTCAAAGAATATGGAAAAACTTGCAGTCTCATTGCTTCTTCAGCTGCTCGGTTGTAATTGAAAGTACCGCAAACTTCCAGAAAGTTGCTGATGTGGGCATTAGGATCTTCAGTTGCATTTCCCCCGAACTGAACTGACTGCTGAATCATCTTAATGCATGTTTTGATGTCACACGTATTTGCTGGTAAGGGAGGAAGTACAATACATGAAATGAAACCGTCAACCACCGGAATGGTTCTGTCTCGAATGGGAATTGGTGGTGTAACTTCCAAAGGTTCATGTTCCATGTTAGCGATTGCTTCTTGGCCTTCTTGCCTTTCCCTTCTCAACTGTCTGATGGTTTTTTTGATCTCTGGGTCAAGCGGTCGAAGTTCAAAGCTTCTGGTTCGTCTCATGTAGTGTCTGAGAACCTGAAATACAATAAAACAAAAACAATAAGTAAAAAGAAAATTAGATACAAGTAAAAGTATCTAACCCTAAAACTAATAGTGAAAGATAAATAAGTCCCCGGCAACGGTGCCAAAAACTTGACTGACGCGTAATCACACACGTATAACGCAAGCGCACGTATCATTCAAGTAGTATAAAAAGTATCGATCCCACGAGGACTTAATACCTAAGCTATTAATTAATGAAGCTAAATGTTTACAAGTATCTAATGGATTGATTATTTGATTTGAAAGTGACTTAAAACAAGTAAATGAAATTGCTCGAAAATAGATTGAAGAAAATTCAAATTTATAAAATTATCTAGGGTTGTGAATCCTTCCAATATCTTTTTAAAAGATGAAATGATTATTTTACATTTGTGTAATATATTGGTTTATTAACCTGAAACACAAAATTTTGTAAAAGCCTCTTCCGATGGTCAAATACAAATACTTAGTATAACCCAATTAATCATATTCCTATGTTAACCAAGTTATCTGAATTCATTAAGATTAAGTTCCAATTATGGCTACTTCCGCCCGACAAGTATATTTCTTTCATGTAATGAAATCTATTAAAGGGTTATCTATCCTCAAGGAAGATCGTGGGCTACTAAGTCTAAGATCTTAAACCTAAAATTCATTTTTCAAGTTCATTTTAAGTTTACCGAATCAATCTTATTAATGGCCAGTTAACAAGATGCATTAAGACTAAGGCTCAATAAATAAACCTTTATATTACCCAAATCGTAATTTAACCCATTATAAACCGGTGATATTGGACTTCATCATAACCCCAGATAACCGGCTTAGTTACGACACATATTTACGGGTAGTAAAAACTTAAATAAAATAAAAAACATAAAGTAAAATGCTGAAAAGTAAATTGCTGAAAAGTAAATGACGGAAAGTAAATGCTGAAATTAAATACTGAAAATTAAATGCTGAAAGTAAATTACTGAAAAGTAAATGCTGAAGGTAAATTGCTGAAAGTAAATTGCTGAAAAGTAAATGCTGAAAGTAAATTGCTGAAAAGAAAATAAAGTAAAAGTACAATAAAAGAAAATGTTGAGGTAAAATGATCCACTTTTATTACTTCTATTTTATATATTTCCCTTAATATAATATATTAAATTTGCATGATAATTACCAACCAGTCATTTAGGCGGTATCCAGTTTAGTCAGGTTAAAACCATTTAAATAATTACCAACCGACCAATATGGCAGTTTCCTCGTTAAGTTAGGTTTTAACTAGTTTATATATTATAATTAAGGGATATTAATCTAAATATTAACAATAAAAGTTTTACCTTTTACCCCAGTAAGGGGGAGTTACCTCCTCATTACTGAAAAGTAAAAACTGAAAATTAAAAAAAGAAAAGTATTGTGCGTAAAAGTAAATTGCAGAAAGTAAAAACTGAAAGTAAAGAAAAGAAAGTGTGAAAGTTGAAATTAATTACTGAAAGCTGTAAATAAACAAATAAGATACAATCTCTTAGTATTCTTAAGGAATTCTGTAGAAGAAAGTATGAATTTACAAATGAAATGGCTTGGTATTTATAAGCAAAATTTTGCCTCCATCAAATCATCCACCAAATCCATTATTAATTGCTACACTAATTGCTCCACCAAATCCATTATCAATTGCTCCACTAATTGCTATCATGTTTGGTGGGAGTTTGACTATTTTTATTTATTTATTTATTTATTTGCTTTGAAAATGACTTTAATAATTACACATAACACACTTACGGATGTTTCATCCATTTCGGTCATGAAATCTTCAGAATTTGAAATTATTTTGTCCTTCAAAGTTGTATATCATTGAGTCTTATTTAATCTGGAACTTGAATCAGCTCAATCCGATATTGGAGTAAAAAGTTATGCCCAAACTACGACAATTGCGCAAAATTGGAATTTCCGAAACTGCACTTCGTTAGAACGCCATTTCAAGTTTCCAATCTCCAGAATTAATATGTCAAGTCCAATTTTTGCCCTTATTTGACCCAAATTTCATCCTAAATGATTTCATTGAGTCCCAATATTATTTTATCTGCAAAATAAACTAAACTAAACTAAACAAAATATTAAGTAGAATGGGCGCTAAATATCGATATATTTTCCGCTCATCACGTTCCTCTAAGACCCTTATGACGCATCACCAATACGATAACTCCAAAATTGAATATGAAACTTGGTTTTTATGATATTTATTTAGGATTACTTCACATATATTTTTTGGGAGGAAATTATTCTCATTTTGAGGGCAAAACACTCTCTAAACACAACAATTATTTAGGAACAACCAATAACAAGAAGATTAAAATAAGAATAAAGAATATAAGATTGAAGAACTTGGAGATTGAAAATTAACAATCTTCATGATTTATTTTTTATCCCTTCGTTATTAATTCTTTGTTTTGTATTATATTAAATATGATGATTTTGTTTATCTTTTCATCATCAATTAAATCTTGTTCTATGATTGAAATGAAATCTAATATGAACTTTTGTTAATTGAATCTTTTTTATGATTGATTGTGACATTCTATGTGGATTGTTTATCATTCTCTTTATTTAATGTGTTCTATTACTTGATCACCAATATGATAGTTGTGGTAAATATTAATGAACTTGGAAAATAGAATTTTGGTTTATCCTTGAGAATAGATAACTCGTGATCGTATTCATAAAATTGATTTTCGTGCAGGATATGAATATATCTCTAGGGCATGTGTAGTCATAATTAGAATTTGATCGTAATGAGTTTGGCTTAGATTAATTATCATATGAATAGAGGTAATTGAACTAAATTGGGAGTTTTTATTTGACAATCGGAAGAGACTTGTAGATAACTTTGTGTTTTGGGTTAATAATTCATTATAGTTTATCAGTTATAAAAAGATGAGAAATATTTAAAGCAATATTATGGGAAAATTGTTATCCTAGGTTATTCTTATATTGCTATTTTCATTTATTTAAATTTTCTTTTCTTTTAATTTAGTTTGTTAAATAATAATTATTCTTAAATGTGTCAAGAATAATTATTAGAAATGGAAGCTGTTGACGGGCGATTTTAGTTCCAGGGGCAATTTCGGGATAATGCTCCCGAGACAATCCTCCTCAAACCGTGAATTTGTTTGGTTATGGGGGGCCAAAAGTAAATTTAGCAGAATACGAAACAAACACAAAACCGACAAGAGGGTTTGCGTAGTTCGGCGGAATAAATCCAACCTACATCCACAGGAACAAAGTAAAGTATTGGTTTTATTACCAAACCGAGCTCGGTCGATCTCTTTTCAAGGGTGGCCAAATGTTACCGAGCTGTTTGCTTTGTGGTGTTTTACAAATAGTGCTTGAGTGATATTTTTTCTCACCAACCTATACAAATGAGATTACACTCCATTTATATACTAAGAGAAATACAACACTATTATCAGCCACGTGGATTTCCGGCTAATTGACTGGTTCTCTGCCCCAACTGCCTTGCTGAAAGCAAGTCTGCCATCCGACTTCCTATCAAATCACTCTATTTTATACACAGCCACACTAAAAAATTATGATGACAACATGTAAAGATCTTTAATACAGTGATACATGTCAGAGGGAAATTTCCAAACGGTCCCGATCTTCACACCGGACGTCATGTGGACGGCCAATTATTACGTCGAACTACTCCAACTACTTTCGAGTTGACCCAAAATATCCAAGCTCATTCTCCCGATCCAAGATGAATGATAAGACTGAACCAAACTACCAGGCTAAAGTGGTCGGTCTCGACTTTGATGTTGTCGGTTTCTGAATTCTGCATCATGCTGTATCCCCAGGTCGATCAAATCTAGAAAACCGGGTCTGAACACCATGCCTGGTCGAAGAATGGCTAATACCCTTAGAACATTCATCCTCCGAAAATGAGAAATTCTCTCTCTGCCATTGCCGAGCTCTTCAAAACACTTGGTCACAGAAATCACCATCAACATTTGTCCTCTAGTTCTCGGTTTCAACGAGTGTACGGGTTGGTATCGGGAACTATGAATTCAGGGAAATGCTGATCAATCGGGTGGTGATTGCCTCTTGGAGCTATAAAAAATCGTCTCGGCTATCACTCAGGTCATCTCAATCGTCTTCATGTTCTCGGTCATTGAAGATTCTGATGTCTATCCGGTCGGTGCTCATGTCTTGAAGTGAAATCCCCATTTTACCCATCTGGTAGCCGTCTCTTGGAAACCGCAAACCATTATTACCTCATAAATGCCCATCAAAATATTTTTAGGGTTTAATCCGACCGTGACGCTTATCGAGCATCCACGACTCTCCCGCCAAAATCAAAATAATCAACCGTTCAAGGGGCAGTCGTAGGATTTCCAATCTCAACCGTTCATCAGAATCTGAGTAGATGGAACTTGAAAGTGACACACAGAGCACATCCGAGACCTCTCTCTCATCTAACGGCCAGAATGCCCCGAATTGTCTGCAAAAAAATGGGAAACAACAATATTTCTCTCTTTTACGAAAACCAGCACTTCCGAAGCTCAAAAGACTTATTCCCCACTTGTCTGAGATCAGCAAGCTTCAAGACCGACCAGACCAACTTTTCGTACAAACTCTCGAATTAAGTAAGTCTTCTGCTCGACCTCTTTCTTCTCAATTACTGAAACTTTTCATGCTTGTTTGTTGCATGTGAAAGTTCATGTATTCGCTCTAGCTCGCTCTTTGATGAGTGGTATTTATATCACTATTTCTCACTCATTTAACCAATATTTTGTATAGTTCTTGAGTTTTTGTGAATATTTTGATGTGTTTTGTGTTATTTTATAGATAAATAAAGTTTCAGGACATTCTAGAGGTGATTTGGGCCAAAACAGTTAAAATTGGACGAAAATGGCATTTTGGTCAATTCTCGCGTCGCGACGCCAAGACCTTCAGCGTTGCGACGTCTAACATGCGCCGAACAGTGCTAACGTGCGCCGGGTCCACAAATCAAAATCTGAGAAAAGTTTGACTTTGCTAAAATACGTCGTGCCACGTGTCACCATCACAGCCGATCTGCTAATATGCGCCGTGCCACGTGTCAGCATCCTACGGTGCCGACAGTCATCATCGCCACGTGTGCCACGTGGCATCCTACGTGTCTCCATGTCATCAGCCACATCAGCAAGTCAACAAGTCAACATTGCCATGTGTCGTGCCACATCATCATCAACCAATCAGGAAGTACCACGTGTCGCAATCCTACGGTGCCGGCAGTCTCTTTCCCACGTGTCGCCACGTCACCGCCATGTCACCGCCACGTCAGCATCAATCATTGAGTATCTAATCCTTATCTGACACGTGGCGGATAAGAATCTCATCGACCAATCAGAAGCCGCCACGTGTCACAAAAATTGAAGCCCAACCACTCTGCCACGTGTCACCTTATCAGCTTATCCAGAATCTTCAAACAGACGAACCAGAGCGTGCCACGTCGACAGAAGCTGGCATAGCGACGCCAGAGGCCTTGGCGTCGCGACGCTGGAAGCCTACCGAGGCCTATAAATTGAGCTAGAGATTTCAGAATTCAGTGTACCACTCTCTCTCTTCTATTCTCTGTAAAGAGAGAGTTTCTCTCTCTAGTTTCTTTTAGTTTTTAGTTTTTTTTTTTAATTTTTAGTTTTGTAAATAATTGTAATTACGTTTTGTTAATATATTAATTTAACTTTTTTACTTTTTACAGTTTTTACTATTTACCATGAGGAGGTAACTTCCCCAACTAGGGTGAAAGGTAATTCTTTTACTGTTACTATTTAGATTAATCTCCCTTAAAAATAATATATTCACTATTTAAAATATTGACTTAAAAAGGATACCGCCAGATTGGTCGGTTGGTAATTCATTTTAATCTGGTTTAAACCTGACTAATCAAGGATACCGCCAGATTGTTCGGTTGGTAATTTAATTTTGATTCCGCCTTTATGGCTGGTTTGACTTAATTTGACTTAATC
The DNA here is from genome assembly GCA_019454045.1 of Zanthoxylum bungeanum. NCBI lineage: Eukaryota > Viridiplantae > Streptophyta > Magnoliopsida > Sapindales > Rutaceae > Zanthoxylum > Zanthoxylum bungeanum. Next base: position 421,657 of record SKCR01030640.1, read on the forward strand.
AGGTTACCGCCTATATGGCTGGTTGGAAAAAGAATCACAAGTTTATATATTATTTTATGGGAGATATCTAAATTAGTAGTAGTAAAAGTAATTCATTTTACTTTAGCATTTTATTTTATTTTACTTTTCAGTTTTACTTTATGTCTTTTACTTTTCAGTATTTTTATTTATGTCTTTTACTTTTAAGTTGTTACTAGCCCTAGTTATGTGTTAGTTATCTGGGGTTGTGATGAATTCTAATATCACCGGCGGTTTATAGGGGTTATTTTATAGTTTGGGTAATTTAAAGGTTTACTTATTAAGTCTTAAGCTTAATGCTTCTTGTTGTCTGATCACCAATAAGATTGATGTGGTAAATCTAAAATGAACTAGACATAGGGATTTTAGGTTTCAGCCTTAGACTTAATAGCCCACGATCTTCCTTGAGGATAGATAACCCTTTAATAGATTTCCTTACAGGATAGACATATACCTGTCGGGCGGGGGTAGCCATAATTGGAACTTAAACTTAATGAATCCAGATAATTTTGTTGACATAGACATATGGTTCAATTGGGTTAAACTGGGGGTATTTGTGTTGACCATCGACAGAGGCTTTTGCATAATTTAGTGTTCCAGGTTAGTAAACTGATTTATTACACAAACATAAAATAATCACTTCATCTTTTAAAAGATATTAGAAGGATTCACAACCCTAGATCTTTGTGTCTTTTGTTATTTTCCTTAGTATTTTATTTTGTCTTTTTATTTATTTATTTATTTTGTAAAACCACTTTCAACCAATCAAACAATCATTCTCTTCACCCTCAATTAGATATCTGTAAATAAATAGATTCAATAATTAATAACAACAGTAGGAATTAAGTCCTCGTGGGATCGATATTTTTATACTACTTGAACGATACGTGCGCTTGCGTTATACGTGTGTGTTTACGCTGATCACTCTTCATGTTTTCTATCATGTTTATGCCTCTGTTCTGCATTGTAAATATGTAGTGTGATTTGCGGGTTAGTTGGGTGGTGTAAGATGCATGTGTTTCTTAGTAGAATGATGGGTTGTGGGTTAGGGTGTTTGATGTTCGGGTTTTCTGGGTTTGTTATTTATCGTGTATTTGGTTTGATGTTTTAGGGAGAGACTTACTGTTGAGTATGTGATGCCCTCAAACTGATTACTAACTACCCTTCTCGGACCCTGCCATTGCTAGGAATGTCAGACGTTGAATCGTCATTAGCTCGGCCCCCAATCTCTCAACCTTATCGTACTTATGAGGTTTCCTCCAGCTCGACCAACTTGGAGTAATTAGATACCACTCCAACCCATTCTCAGGAAGAAAATGACACTTACCATCACCGAATTCCCTGGAAAAATCCTGAACCGAGCGAATTAGACTGGTCCTCCCTAGACATGGATTGTCCTTCAACCATAAGGAAGACGCTTTGAGCATACTGCACCATCAGTACGAGGTCCCCATAGACATTTCACTTGAGGTCTCGGGCCTTGCAAAATTCGCAAGTCGACCCGAGTCTGGCTCTGTGGCCCTTCTCCATTTCTTCTTCGAGTGCGGTCTGCAGCTGCCCATCCAGTCCTATTTTGCGAGGATGCTTGTCTTGATGGAAGTTGCTCCCTGCCAGCTGAATCTGAATAGTTGGAGGATACTAGCCGGTCTTTTCGTGATATGGCACCGAACGGGCCTAGGAGAAGCGAACTTTGTGGAGTTGCAAATACTCTACAAATTGAAGGCCAACCAAAATCTCATCATGGTTGATACTACATTTCTTCTTATGCCGACGTACCTGCCCTCATCCCCAATCTCCCTCAAACTAACAATAATTTCAAAGGCCCCTGGTTCTGGGCCACAAGAGACTATGGTCGATCTCGATCAACAGGTTCCGTAGAGATAAACGTCCCAGACGTCTTTTCGGCAAGAGGTGAGGACCTGAACCCTTAGTTTTTCCGTAAATTTCATGAAAAATACTAACTTCCCAAACCTTTTCAGCCTGTTGGAGGGATCCTCCCAAAGTCAGTTATGAGGTTCGGACCATGATTAAGAAAGCCCGGAGTTTCTCTGGCTCCTGGACGAGAATTGTCAACGACGCTGCCTTTGTAGAATCGTCTGACCTTTTGACAAATTTCCACACCTCTATAGGCTCTAGGACGATTAGGTAGTTATCGTCTGACCTTTTGACAAATTTCCTGTGCTCAGCTCGAATCTGAATGAAGTTACCCGTACTCAGAAACTGACCATACTTTATGTCTTGTAGTCTGCAGGAATGACGAAGCCAGGCAAGGTCATGGGGCGGATTGAGAGTCTGGACAAGATGGCCAGTCATGGTGAAATTGGAAGTTCTCGGCGTTGACTGACTACTCAGATTCCTCCTGAAGCTAAGGGAAAATCCAAACTGCTTGCTCATTCAGTGGTACCTTCTCAACCTCCTCTCACACTAGCTGCTCCGAGCCCAACAATCCAACCATTCCTCGCCTCATCCAGACCTTCGAGCAAACGCCGCCGTCTTTTCGGTGAATAAGTAGTCGAGCTTGAAGAGTAAGAAGAAACAAACCTTCTGCCAAGAAGGTTGTCGCCCGGGAGGAGAAGAAAACTGTCGAGGCTTCCTTCAGGACTGACAAGGGTGGGGTGTTGTTGGGGGTGAGCGACCTCAATGAAAAGGTCCAGGACACGATATCTCATCTAGTTCCTCTAATCAACCTACTGGCTGAGGCTGTCCCCCCAGCATATCCCAAAATATGAGGACATCTCCCTCGATGAGGTGATCTCCAAGTTCTCTGCCCAAATTCTCAAGGTAAACATTCTTCCATGTTTCTGTTCTTTAATTTTACTTTTAGAAAATTCTAACCCTTTTGACCGGTGCGTAATCACACGCGTATAACGCAAACGCACGTATCGTTCAAGTAGTATAAAAATCTCGATCCCACGAGGACTTAATTCCTATTGTTGTTATTAATGATTGATTCTATTTATTTACAAGTATCTAATAAAAGGAGAATGGATTGATTGCTTTTGGTTGGTTGAATGTGGATTTGCTAAAAAAAAAATAAAGACAAAAAAAAAAATACAAAGGAAAAATAAAATAAAAAAGACACAAAAATCTAGGGTTGTGATTCCACACAATATTATTTTAATGATGAATTGATTCTCTTATATATGTGTAATAAACTAGTTTGCTAACCTGGAACACGAAGATATGCAAAAGCCTCTTCCGATGGTCAGATGCAAATACCCAAAATAACCCAATTAATCATATTCCTATGTTAATCAAGTTATCTGAATTCATTAAGTTCAAGTTTCAATTAATGGCTACCCCCGCCCGACGTATATTCCTATCCTGTAAGTAAATCTATAAAGGTTATCTTATCCTCAAGGAAATCGTGAGCTATTGAATCTAAGGCTGATACCTAAAATCCTCTTTCCAAGTTCATTTTTTAAGTTTACCACATCAATATTATTGGTGATTAGGCAACAAGAAACATTAAACTTAGATTCAAAAACAACTAAAGAATTAACCCATTATATAAGTAAATCAATTATTAAACATGTGATATTGTGTTTTATAATTATCACTCCACTATAATAAAAAAAATGCAAGGGTTAGGGGATCCACCTTTATTATTTCTAATTTAGAATATCTCTTATTATAATATAGAAATTATCAGTGATATTAACATACCAACCGACCATATAAGGCGGTATCCTGATTAAGTCAGATTTTCAATTAGTTCAGACCGACCATAAGGTGGTGTTTGTGGAGCCTGATTTTGGTCGAGGTCCACAATCGAGATTGTCAATTTGTAGGGCGTGAGCGAATCCTGCAAAATAAGTAGAGCAAAGAAGGAGCTTACTGCCCACCGGTGTGGTGGAGACCGTATGCTCTCCGACGCTCAAGTTAGCCTAAGCAATAATCAATGTAAAGTGAATAGATCAAGGCTTTTCAGATACCTCAACCTTTGGTTGTATGCCGTGAGGGCGGTGTGTATGTGTTTTGCCTTAGTATTAGGGGTAGCTTCAGTGAGGATGCCTCTTTGTCGTTATTCTTTCTTCTTTTATAGGTCTCTTGGTATGGTCTTCCAGATCTTCCCGTTGGAGTCGTTATTAATGAGAGTTTAATTCAGGTGTTTCATGTTCGATAACTGACAATCTTCTCCTCTTCCCGGAACTGTTGACTTCATGGCGGTTTATGAATTTAGATTCTCTCTTGATTTCTGTAACGGGTGTCTGTTAAACGGGCTTGGACCCTTGTGTGATGTCTTCGTCTGTGGGCCCAGTTTGCTAATGGGCTTCTGGTCTCGTAATGTCGTTTTTGCCCCTGGGGTCAATTTTGCCCAAACAGTTTGTCCCCTACTCTCTAAGTCTGGTAATCCTAGGCTTGGAGAGTACTCGGCATGTCGTATGGATCCAGTGGATGGTTTTGGACGACCGAATCGGATAGTGGTTAGGAATAGATTTGCTTAAATGTCGTGTAGTGCTGATAAGTATCGTGGTGTTTACTTGACTCGATATAAGTAGTCAGGAGATAATCCTCGGTTGATTAGACTCGGTGGTAGCTTTGGGAGAAACATTATTAAGCATGTTGTGCAGGTAGTGAAAATCCATATATGACCATTGACATGTCGTGTAGATTGGGAATATTCTTTGCCCAGACATGGCCATGGGAAGTCCCTGGGTGATTGGACCGGTTTTCCTGAGTATCTTTACTCGACACTGTTCGTATGAGATAAGTGAATTCCGTATTAAGTTTAGACTCGACTCGAGTAATTTGGGGAACGACCCAGGTTGACTGAACTGAGAAGTATTTAAGGAGTGATTTCACTCGACATTGTCGTATGGGACGAGTGAATACCAAAACTTTGATTTGACTGACATGAGTCATCTGTCGAGTGAACCGGGAGGTGGTTCAGGAATGTTTTCACTCGACTCTGTCGTATGGGGCGAGTGAATGCCGTAACTCTGATTTGACTCGACAAGAGTCATCTAGGGATGTCCCCTGTCGACTGAACCGGGAAGTGGTTCAGGAATGATTTCACTCGACATTGTCGTATGGGGCGAGTGAATGACATAACTTTGATTTGACCCGACAAGAGTCATCTGGGGATGTCGTCTGTCGACTGAACCGGGAGGTGGTTCAGGAGTGATTTCACTCGACACTGTCGTATGGGGTGAGTGAATGTCATTACTCTGATTTGACTCGACAAGAGTCATCTGGGGGATGTCCCCTGTCGACTGAACCGGGAGGTGGTTCATGAGTGATTTCACTCGACACTGTCGTATGGGACGAATGAATACCATAACTCTGATTTGACTCGACATGAGTCATCTGGGAAATGTCCCCTGTCGACTGAACCGGGAGGTGGTTCAGGAGTGATTTCACTCGACACTGTCGTATGGGGCGAATGAACCATAACTCTGATTTGACTCGACAAGAGTCATCTGGGAAATGTCCCCTGTCGACTGAACCGGGAGGTGGTTCAGGAGATTTCACTCGACACTGTCGTATGGGGCGAATGAATACCATAACTAACTCTGATTTGACTCGACATGAGTCATCTGGGAAATGTCCCCTGTCGACTGAACCGGGAGGTGGTTCAGGAGTGATTTCACTCGACACTGTCGTATGGGGTGAGTGAATGTCATAACTCTGATTTGACTCGACAAGAGTCATCTGGGGGATGTCCCCTGTCGACTGAACCGGGAGGTGGTTCAGGAGTGATTTCACTCGACACTGTCGTATGGGGACGAAGAATACCATAACTCTGATTTGACTCGACAAGAGTCATCTGGGGAATGTCCCCTGTCGACTGAACCGGGAGGTGGTTCAGGAGTGATTTCACTCGACACTGTCGTATGGGGTGAGTGAATGTCATAACTCTGATTTGACTCGACAAGAGTCATCTGGGGATGTCCCCTGTCGACTGAACCGGGAGGTGGTTCAGGAGTGATTTCACTCGACATTGTCGTATGGGATGAGTGAATGTCATTACTCTGATTTGACTCGACAAGAGTCATCTGGGGAAGTCCCTGGTCGACGTTTTTAACGCCTTAACTTTTTGACCTAGTTTGTTTCTGTCACTAACTGGAAACCCTAGCGCGGGTTACGAGAAGTTTTTGGCGGGAATTTTGGCGCCAAATCAAATGGACGTGTATAAAAAGGCTGTGGGTGTTTCATTTTTCCTCATTTGGAAGTCGAGTAAGGAGAGCTCTCAATTGTTCCTCAAGGTATTCTTCGTTAACTTCCTCTTGTTCTTCAATTTCTTTAAGCACTCATAGCAATTATTCAAGCTGTTCTTAGGTAAATTTGGCTGTTTGATCTTTGGGTTAGTGAGATTAATTTAAGAATTGTGTTTGTGGGTTTTGATCCTTAAGAGGTAGATTGCTTGGGAGTTTAAGTGTTTATATGCTTGTTGTTTGGAGAATGTCGAGTGAGGAGTCTTTAGGCAGCTTAGGCGCCAAGATAGATAGTTACGTCGAATCATCAAGTGAGACCGAGGAGGATGTAGCGTACAAAGACTGGTCGTACGAGAAATTGATTGAGAGTGGAGTAGTTACCCTGGCCATGTCTCCTCGGGAGACTCTTACCGAGGCCATACCACTAAGATCTCTGCCTGCTATTGAGGAGCCGAGTGACATTCCTTGCACCAGTGAGCCGACCAACTTATTGTCCAGAAATCCTGCTAGTCGTATGACCGGGAAAATGCTGAGGGAACTAAGCTGTATGTATAGATTCCCTGATTCTCTAGAACTTCGGGTACCTTCGTCGACTGAAAGAATTGACTACAAGGTCCCGGGGTGGATGGGTTTTTACATTCGTCCGTTTCAGGTGGGATTGAGGTTTCCTATCCCGAGACTGGTCTGGGAAGTGTTAAACCACTTCGAAATTGCTCCGTCTCAATTGATGCCAAACGCGTGGAGGATCCTTCTGTCGATTGAGTGTTTAGCCTTCGAGTTGGGCGTACTCTTCGAGGTGAATGATGTCCTAGAGACATATTATTTAAAGGAGCATTTGAAGGAGAAAGGGAGATATACTATGATTCTTCGACAAAGAAAGAAGCATCTAGTAATTGGATTGCCGACTAATGATAGGGGAAATTGGCAGTCCTATTATTTCTTCGCAAAGGGTGAGGGTATATTTGGTTTGACTGGGGCTGGTCGAATCCCAGAGTTTTGGTGTTTGTCGAGTGAGTGACGTTCTCTAACAAGTTGTAAGTTGTAACTGTGTTTTGTGTTTTCGATTAACCGAGGGTTTGTCGTTTGCAGATCCTCTCCAAAATAGATCGTTCATCTCAACCGTACGTTCTACATCAAACGTTGAGGCAATTCTATCTCTGTCGGACGACGTAAGAAATTGTAAGGCTATCTTGGCGGAGAAGAGACTAAGGGCGACTCCTTTGTGGAAGGAAATTTATCAGCGTGAAGGTAAAGTTCTGGCCCTTTCTAACGACGTTTTGGCCGTGATAAACTGTAGGTGGTCGATTCAAAATTTGTATGGGGTGAATAAAAAATATCGAGAGCCCTTAAAAATTGAGGAATTTTCATGCGCAGAGGAGATGATGTCTGGTCCCTTCACAGTAGCTTCGCTCGACGAAATGAAGAGTCGAAAGAAGTCAAGGAAACTGAAAAAGAGAGAGCTAGATGTTGAAAAAGAAGCTGGCGTCCAACCTCGGGAGGTTATTTCAAGTGGGGGTGTCGCAGGAAAAATGAAGTCGACAGAGATTATTTCAACAGGGAAGAAAAGGAAGACTGTCGCCGAGGTGGAGACTGAAGAAGACTCTGACACCCTAATCTTGAAAGTTCCAAAAGAGTCGACCGCAATTTCTGACCCTTCAAGCATCGACTCATTCGTTGAGGGACTTCTACTCCAAGGGGATGAAGTGAGATTGGCACAAATTGGACCGGCGGAGGCCATGAAGAAAGCCATCGCTCTAAACTACCAAGTGAGTATCTTTATCATTATTAATTCATTTTTTTTTGAATGACGTTCTGATTTGAGTGTTTTAGGCCCTGGAGTGTAGCTTGTTCTTGCGGAAGAATGCTGAGTCCAACCAGAGGAGGGTCAAAGAGCTGGAGAAGACTTTATCATTGGTAAAGAAGGAGTCGTCTGATTTGAAATCTGGACTGCTTGCTTCGCAGAGAAAGGAAAAAGTTCTTGAAAGGGAGCTGAAGGAAGTGAAGGCAACTTTGAAGTTGGAAAAGGAAACTGCCGAAATGTCAATTGAAGGTTACAAGGCGGGTTTTGAAAATTTAAAGAAGGAAAACGAGTCGCTACTGGACCAAGTGGAGGATATCGCCATTGAATCTATGATGAAGAATAGATATGACTTGATGAAAGAATATATTGCTGGAAAACATGTTGAATGGAAGCCCGAGAAATGGATTGGTGAATACGAAAGGCGTGTCGCTGGTATCTCTTCGTCGACGGAGGAAGACGATGCGGAATTAGGGACAGAAGTAGAGATGAGGAAGGAAGAGGCTGAGCCAGATCCAACCAACGTAGAGGTGACGGAGGTCGAAAAGGATACAGAAGAGGAAGAGGTAAATGTCGGACAAGAATCAGAACCCGCTGCTCAACCCGAACCCGTGAATGTGGAGAATGAAGGAGATGTCCCTGCTAGCCTTCCAACAACGACCGACGTGGACGGAGCTAGTCTTTGAAGGCGAATTGTATAGGAACTATCTTGAACTTTTTGTAAAGCTTGTATTTAGAATTGGTAAGGATGACACAAAGAAGTATTTTGAACCATTGGTGTTTATGTTATATATTGAAATGACGAATGTGAAGAATGGAGCGAAAGTCCATTGAACAATTTTATTGCTATTTGTCGAAAAAACTTCTACAAATGTCTTCCCTTACTAAAAGTATGATAACTCTAAAGAATAAATTGGTAAGGAATTAACTATCAAAACATAAATGTTACCGGACAAATCTTTTAAGGTGCACCGCGTTCCAGCTGTTGCGAACAGAGTTTCCCTCCATGGTCTTTAACTTGTAGGCTCATTTCCCAACAACCTCAGCTATAAGATAGGGGCCTTCCCAATTAGGGCCCAACTTCCCATCTCCAGCTTCTTTTGTGTTCTGGAACACTCTCCGCAAGACCCAATCACCAGTGCGGAAAGCCCTGGTCCTGACGTTTTTGTCGAAATATCTGGCCATCTTCTGTCGATAAGCAGCTAGTCGAATGGAAGCTGTATCCCTAGTCTCATCAATCGTGTCGAGAGAGAAGTTTATCAGCTGTCGGTTGCCTTCTTCGTCAAGCCACTGGAATCGTGGAGAAGGAATGACTTCTTCAGATGGAATTACTGCTTCTGTCCCAAATGCCAATGAGAATGGAGTTTCGCCTGTGGAAGATCTCACGGTTGTTCGGTACGACCATAGGACTCCAGGTAATTCTTCCGCCCAAGCCCCCTTTGCTTTCTCCAACCTTTTCTTCATAGTGTTCAAAATCGTCTTATTGGACGACTCTGCCTGTCCGTTCGCTTGTGGAAAGCGTGGCGTCGAGAAGTTCAGTTTGATGCCCCAGTTCCTGCAAAAATTTTGAAAGTGATGGCTGATGAATTGTGATCCATTGTCGGTCACAATTTCACTTGGGATGCCGAACCGACATATGATATTCTTCCATACGAACGTTTGAACCTCCTTGTCGCGTATTCTGGCAAACGCTTCAGCTTCTATCCACTTCGAATAGTAATCCGTCATGACTAGCATGTAGACACGTTGGCCCGAGGCGACTGGGAGTTTCCCAACAATATCCATTCCCCACTTCATGAACGGCCACGGAGATAGAATTGGGTTCAGCTTTTCTGGTGGTAGATGAGAAATTGGTGCGAATCTCTGGCACTTATTGCATTTCTTTGCGAATTCAGCCGAATCCAGTCTCATTGTTGGCCAGTAATATCCTGTCGAATGGACACGGAGAGCCAAACTTCTTCCGCCTGAGTGGTTCCCACATTCTCCTTCATGCAATTCAGACAACACATGCTGAGCTTCGTCGTGTGTTAAGCATTTCAAGTATGGTCCCGAGAATGATCTCCTTAACAGCTGACCTTCGTATATCACGAACCTTGCGGATCGTCTCTGTATTGTCCTTGCTTGCACTTTGTCTTCTGGAAGCAGCCCTTTTTGCAAATATTCAACGATCGGTGTCATCCAACTGTCGACTGAACTGATGGCGGCCACAGCTGTCTCTTCCTTCCAGATTGCCGGCCAGCTCAGATATACTATAGGTATTGTTCGTGGTTTGTCGCCTTCCAGAGTTGACCCGAGGGTCGCCAATGCATCTGCTTGGGAATTTCTGCTTCTTGGTACCTGGGTTATGGAAAATTTGTCGAATGCTGTTCGTATGTCAGTTACCTTCTGTAAGTAAGAAGCCATTGCATGTCCCCTAGCATGATAAGATCCCTCGATTTGGTTGACAATCAACTGAGAGTCTGACGTCACCTCAATCTCGTTTGCTCCCATTTCCTTGGCTAATAATAACCCTGCGATCAATGCTTCGTACTCGGCTTCGTTGTTGGTTACTCTGAAACCGCATTTGACTGCCTGCTGCAGAACCTCGCCCGAGGGGGTAGTGATTACCATTCCGAGTCCGCATCCTTTTTTGTTACTCGATCCGTCAACCGCCAACTTCCAAGTCCTTGTCGGCTGAATGGAATTGATTTCTGCTTCGGCTGCAGCCATCATTCCTGGAGCAAAGTCGGCCACAAAATCGGCCAAAGCTTGCGATTTGATTGCCGTCCTGGGTTGGTAATCTATGTCGTGCTCCCCTAATTCAATGGCCCACTTCATCAGTCTCCCAGATAACTCAGGTCTATGAAGAATGCTCCTCAAAGGGTACGTCGTGTATACTGTGATCGCATGCCCTTGGAAATAGGGTCTGAGTTTCCTTGCGGCCGTGACAAGTGCGAAGACCAACTTCTGCATCAGCGGGTAACGATCTCTCTGCTTCCAACAATGCTCTGCTTACATAGTACACTGGTTTTTGACTTCCTGATTCTTCTCTTACTAAGACTCCACTGATCGCGTGCTCCGAGACTCCCAAATAAAGGTAGAGCCTCTCACAGTCGAGTGGTTTTGATAACAAGGGTGGTGAAGTCAAATACTGTTTGAGCTGCTTCAGTGCTTCCTCACAAGCAGGAGTCCATTCGAATTTACTTGTTTTTTTTAAAACTGAGAAGAATAAAAAGCTCTTATCGGTGGATTTAGAGATGAACCTGTTTAACGCCGCGATCCTCCCAGTAAGTCGCATGACATCCTTTGGGCTGGAAGGGGACGGAATGTCGAGGATTGATCGGATCTGGTCAGGATTTGCTTCAATGCCTCGTCGAGTGACTATGTACCCCAAGAATTTTCCTGAAGCGACACCAAACGCACACTTAGTTGGATTTAATTTCATTCCGTACCTGTCCATGATGTCGAAGGCTTCTTCCAAATGGCTGAGATGTTGTTCTGATTTGACGGATTTCACCAACATGTCGTCAATGTAGACTTCCATTGTCTTCCCTATTTGTCGGTCGAACATCCTATTGACCATTCGCTGGTATGTTGCTCCTGCGTTTTTCAAGCCAAACGGCATGACTTTGTAACAGAATATTCCTCGACTTGTGACAAAAGCTGTCTTCTCTTGATCTTGCGGATGCATGAGGATCTGATTGTAGCCCGAATACGCATCCATGAAGCTTAATAACTCGTGCCCTGCAGTCGCATCCACCATCGAATCAATATGTGGTAAAGGAAACGAGTCCTTTGGACAGGCTTTGTTCAAATCCGTGAAGTCGATGCAAACTCTCCACTTCCCGTTCTTCTTTTCACTACTACAACATTGGCAAGCCATTCTGGAAACTGCACTTCTCTAACCGCTCCGTTCTGTAGTAACTTCTGCACCTCCTCGTCAATGATCCGGTTTCTTTCTGGAGCGAACTTCCTTCTTTTCTGTCTGACAGATATGTGGTCTGGATCCACATGCAATTCGTGAATGATGAGCTCTGGGTCAACTCCAATCATATCTTTATGTGACCATGCGAATGTGTCGTGTCGTTTTTTCAGGAACTCTACCAGGTCGGCTCGCAGTTTCGGACCTAAACCCGCTCCAACCAAAGCCTTGTGATCTGTGAATTGAGGGTGAATCTGGACCTCGTCGAGCTTCTCAATATTTGGTAAAGAAGGCTCTGATGTACAAGGCCCAGACGGTAATTGCTATGCCGGATCAGCTTTAGCCTTCAATGTAGTTTGGTAGCAACTCCTTGACGCCAATCGATCTCCCTTTATCTCCTGAACCCCCCATTTAGTAGGGAATTTAATAACTTGGTGATAGGTAGATGAAACCGCTCTCAAGTCATGAATCCAGGGCCTGCCCATAATCAGATTGTAGGCCGAAGGGCTGTCCAATACCAGGAAAGTAGTCATTTTGTTTACTCCTGCAACATAAACTGGGAGCCGTATTCCCCCAAAATGAATTTTTGTTCTCCACTAAAACCGATTAATACTGTCGTTCGCCTATTGATGTTATCCAACTCCGTACCCATGTCTGTTAGAGCGCTGGTGAAGATTATATTGGTTGAGGTGCCCGTGTCGACCAATACACGTTTGACCATGGAGTTCACCACTTGTAGGGAGATGACCAGAGCGTCATGGTGAGGATTTAAATCGTGTGAATCCCCGTTGTCTGGAAACCCAATTACCAAACCTGTGGTGATTTCCTCTACAGACATCAAGGTGTGAGAGGCGTTGGTGGCCAATGCCCTTGAATGCCTTTTAGCTGCTGAATAGGTTGCTCCGCTAACACCCGATCCTCCAGAAATAACAGTGACAGTATTATCAATCGGGGGTGGCGGGGTTGGAGTTTCTCTCTGTCTGTCTCTTTCATCTCTTCGTGTCAATGTGGCCTTCCCCTTGTCCGTAAGCAAATCTTTCAAGAAGCCCTTGTTAAGTAGTTCCAAAACTTCTAATCTCAAGGCAACACATTCCGCCGTTGTATGACCATAATCCCTGTGGAACTCACACCATTTCCTAGTATCCTTCTTGGATGAACTGTCCTTAGTCCGTGGAGGCCACTTTACTTCATTCCCCAATCTCTTTAGCACCGAAACCAATTCTCCTGGAGAAATCGTGAAATTGTAGTCTGGAAGCCGAGGCTTGCTAGCCGGTAATTCCTCCCTGTTTTTATATGGCCTTGGTCGTTTGTCCACATTCCTGTAGAACGGTCGACGTTCGCCCCCACCGTGGTTCCTCCGTTCGGTTTGAGAGGAGGAGTCCATTTCGTGTCGCCTGGATGCAGCTGGCCTTCGGTCCACTCGTGCATTTGTTTCATCCACTCTTCTCTGGTTTCTTTTGTCTTCTTCCCACCTTATTTCTATTTGGGCTCGTGCCATGACCTGGTCCATAGTATAGCACCTGAATTTCGTCAATTTCTTGTAGAGCCCGCTGTCATAAAGGAGTCCATTTCTGAAGGCTTCGATTGCTGTGGGCTGATGGAGATCCGGGATGGTTATCCTCTCACGGTTGAACCGGGCCACGTAGCTCCGTAATGATTCCCCTCTTCTCTGTTGTACAGTTAAGGTCGTCCGTTGTCCTTTCCAGCTTGCACGAACTTGCAAAGTGCTGCACGAACTTATCTGCCAGTTCTTGGTAGGATTTGATTGATCTGTACGGAAGACTGATGAACCACGTCAAGGCCGGTCCCGCCAAAGTTTCTCCAAAGCACCTGCACATTCCAGCTTCCCACTGGTTCGGAGACAGGCCGGTAGACATCATTTTGAATTTATAATGTATGACGTGGTCGTCTGGATCCGTGGTCCCGTCATATAGCTTCATTTCAGGTGGGTTGAATTTCTGTGGCAGCTCTACTGCTACAATTGATTCCTCGAAAGGGGTATCTGAAATTGCTCCGGCCCTGCTTTTCCTGACTGGGAGCTTGACTCCTGGTAGTCGTGACATAATGGCTTCTTTGAATTCTACCATTTCCCTTCTGATAGAACTGGCCATTAGATGGGCCTGATTAGCAAGAGGATCTGAGTGTAGTATAGCTGGAGGGTGATCACCAATTGGTTCGTCTGAAATAGCGGAACAGTTGGATTGCTTCGGTTACCTCCATTGCTGGTTAGGCCTTGAAGGTTGTGCAGTGGGTCGGATGATAGGTGATCTAACTTTTGCTGCAAATTTTCGTTGATATTTCGCATCGTGAGATTTTCTTCTTCCAGGTTTGAGAGTCGTTCGTGGAGCATAGCAACTTGTGCTGCTAGTGGATCTGGGATTTGTTCGTTACTTGAGGCCATTCTTGATTACTTCGTTGATAAGTTCTACTTCTGGTCGATTCGCTCGTTTGCCCCACGGTGGGCGCCAAATTGTGGAGCCTGATTTTGGTCGAGGTCCACAATCGAGATTGTCAATTTGTAGGGCGTGAGCGAATCCTGCAAAATAAGTAGAGCAAAGAAGGAGCTTACTGCCCACCGGTGTGGTGGAGACCGTATGCTCTCCGACGCTCAAGTTAGCCTAAGCAATAATCAATGTAAAGTGAATAGATCAAGGCTTTTCAGATACCTCAACCTTTGGTTGTATGCCGTGAGGGCGGTGTGTATGTGTTTTGCCTTAGTATTAGGGGTCGCTTCCGTCAGGATTCCCTTTGTCGTTATTCTTTCTTCTTTTATAGGTCTCTTGGTATGGTCTTCCAGATCTTACCGTTGGAGTCGCTATTAATGAGAGTTTAATTCAGGTGTTTCATGTTCGATAACTGACAATCTTCTCCTCTTCCCGGAACTGTTGACTTCATGGCGGTATTTATGAATTTAGATTCTCTCTTGATTTCTGTAACGGGTGTCTGTTAAACGGGCTTGGACCCTTGTGTGATGTCTTCGTCTGTGGGCCCAGTTTGCTAATGGGCTTCTGGTCTCGTAATGTCGTTTTTGCCCCTAGGGTCAATTTTGGCCCAAACAGTGTTACATTTTGTCCATAAACCAGCCATAAGGCGGTAATTCATTTGTCACTAAAGACAGACCATAAAGGCCAGTGTCACATTATTGTCAATAAATAAAATCAGCCATTAAGGCGGTTATACTTAATTTAAATTATAATTTCCATATTATAGTAAGGGAGATTGATCTAAAATAAAATAATAAAACTTCAACACACATTCACACCTTACCCCCACAAAAATCTAACTACAAAACATAGAAGAAAAGAAAAGAAAGAAACTAACTACTATTACTGAAATAAATACATAATTAAATGACAAAAAATAAACAAACAGGAGAAATCCTTAAATTCCTTACAAAAACCTAGGGAAGCATGAGAATTACAAATGAAATGGCTTGGTATTTATAGGAAAATCTAAAGGCTTCCACCAATTTCTCCACCACCAATTGCTCCACCAAACAGGCACCAAACATGGCATCAACTGACACAAAACATGGCACCAAACAGACACCAAATCCTCCACCAAACAATGTAAGCATGTTTGGGTGGAAGTTTGACAATTTTTATTATTTTTTTTTTATTATTATTTTTTTTTGCTTAGAAAATGACTTTAATAATTATACATAACACACTTGCGGATGTTTCATCAATTTCGGTCATGAAATATTCAGAATTAGAAATTATTTTATTCTTAAAAATGTAAATCTTTGTGTCTTCCTTTAATTTGGAACTTGAATCAGCTCAATCAGATATCAGATGAAAAAGTTATGGGCAAAATACCAAACTTGCGCAAAATTGGAATTTAGGACTGCACTTCGTGACGCGTATAGTAAATTTTCGTTTTTCGGTATTTTTTTGCTCCGGATTTCATCATCGTTTTTTCCCAGAGTTGATTCCATTAAGTCCCGATACTTTATTTATCTGCAAAACACATAAAAAAATTTATCAAACCCGAGAAACTAAACAAAATATTAGGTCAAATGGGCGATAAATATTGATATATTTTCCGCTCATCACCTTTCTTTTTCTCTTGCAGATGGGCTACGTGATGGCTCGGAACAAAGACCTGTTGACGAGCCTACTATTAGAGGGAGGCCAAGTGCAGAGGGTCCAATCTCAAATTATAGAGCGGGAGGCCGAACTGGCCAGGAAGGAAAACGAAAACCAAGCGTTGAAATAGGCAGCGGCCGAAGCCATCACATTGATTGATTCCCTCCGCAATGCCTCCGCCGTTGCAAAGAGAAAAATTGATGCCACTGAGGACAAAGCCAAACATCTGAGGTGGGGGACCACAAACTTGGACTCCAAGCTCAAAACGGCAATCAAAGAAAAGGATCAGGCCCGAGATGACCTGAAAAACCAAGAAGCCAAGCTGGAAGAAAACCTGGAGAATGCCAAGCTTGAAGGGATTGGGGATTGTGCGAAGATCATCCAAATGTTGGTGCCCGGGGTGGACATGGGACCTGTTCACGTTGCCATACAATACCGCAAGGGGGAGCTCTCGGAGGACGAAGCTCTTGCACTACTCGCCCCTCCTCCAGAGCATATTCAGGCCCCGGATCCTATAACTGCAGTGCCCATGTCCCCAATTCCCGTGGAGTTTCAGCCTGAGGCCCCTGCCCTCGCACCCGAAATGCCTGCTATAGAAGTTGAAGCTCCTCTCGCCTATAAAACTGAAACTGAGGTCTTTTCTGCCGAGCCTGAGCCAGAGGTTCTGCCCCTATACCCGATCAAGCTGAACCAATTGCTCATGTGCGGGCTAAGGAATGAGGGTGACCCCAAGGGGGCCCCGTGTAACAAACAATCCATATATTTTGTAATAACATTCATACTTTCTGTTTATGTATCTCAATGGATGTTTTACTTCCTACCTTCCACACTTAGCATAATTTCTATTTTTAATTTGCTAACTCGTTCTTCATACTCTGACTGTGAGGAGAATTTCTGACCCCGATCAATTTAAATCCGGCCATGAGAGAGATGCTTCGACCCCCTGCTGATGATAATCCACTCGGTAGGACGTAACCTGACCCGAGCCAGCAGTACACTTGGCTCCGAGGGAATGTCATCTCCCCGGACCAATTGAGAGTCGGCCATGAGGAAGATGCTCTGACCACACGTCGATGAGATCCACTTGGTGGGACGTAATCTGAATCCGAGCTAGCAGTACACGACTGTGAGGGAATGTCACATCCCTGGACCAATTGATTGCCGACCATGGGGGAGATGCTCCGGCCCCATGCCGATGATAAATCACTCGGTGGGACATAACCCGACTCCAAGCTAGCAGTATACTTGGCTCCGAGGGAATGTCACTTCCCCGGACTAATTGAAATCCGGCCATGGAGGAGATGCTCTGACCCCACGCCGATGAGATCCACTCGGTGAGACGTAACCCGACCCCGAGCAAGCAGTAAACGACTCCGAGGGAATGTCACCTCCCCGGAACAATTGTGATCCGACCATGAGGGAGATGTTTCGGCCCCATGCCGATGATAAATCACTCAGTGGGATATAACCCAACCCCGAGCTAGTAGTATACTTGGCTCATGAGGAATGTCACCTCCCCAGACCAATTGAATGTCTGCCATGAGGGAGATGCTCCGACCCCACGCCGATGAGATCCACTCGATGGGACGTAACCCGACCCCGAGTTAGCAGTACATGGCTCCGAGAGAATGTCACATCCCCATACCAATTGAAATCCAGCCATGGGGGATATGCTCCGACCCACGCCGATAATATCCACTCGATGGGACGTAACACGACCCCGAGCTAGCAGTATACTAGGCTCCGGGGGAATGTCACCTCCCCGGACCATATGAGAGCCAGCCATGTGGGAGATTCTCCGACCCCATACCGATGATATCCACTCGCTAGGACATAACTTGACCCCGAGCTAGCAGAACAAATGGCCTCGGAGGAACGAATGAAGCCCCGAGTCAATGGAACAAATGTCTCGACGAAACAAATGCAACCTCGAGCCAGTGGAACAAATGGCCTCAGCGGAACGAATGCAGCCCCGAGCCAGTGGAACAAGTGAGACTTAATCGCGAGGGAAAAACTTCAACCTCCGAGGCTTCGCGAATCCCGGCTCAAGCGTCCATTTTCCTGGCATTAGCAAAAACAAAAGGTGGAAACAAGACAAGGTTAGTATAGCGGAGGTGACTTAGCACATACTCTACACATACTCGAAAAGATAACAACTCGGATACCTTGAGGCAGCGTCATGCCTGGTGCCTCCCAAAACAAAAATTCTGAACCTTACAATTCAGCGTCCCGGCTAGCCGGGCTATGGAAATATGAGCGGCCAAAGCCATAAACCTGGGTTCATGCTGGGCGGGTCTGGAGTCTGTAAACGCTATGAGGGCATAAACCTCCCCATGTTATGCTTCTTCTGATCCGATGTGGTTAGACATACTACTCACGGGGGAAGAAACCTCATCGTGTTCGTCATCCCTTAAGGTTGCAGGAGTCACGGAGGCCCTATAGCCTTCCCCGTACTGTGCACCTGATGTTTATCAGCGGGACTCACCTGCCAACTCGCAGAGGTAGAAACCTCCCTAGGTCTTGTTTACCCGAGGTCACAAAGGTCATGGAGGCCATTTGACTGTCCCCATATCGTGTGCCTGGTTGTTCTCAACGGGATCGGCCTGACAACTCGCAGGGATAGAAACCTCCCTGGGTCCGGCTTACCCGAGGCCACAAAGGTCATGTAGGCCATTCAACCATCCTCATGTCGTGTGCCTGGTGGTTCTCAACGGGATCGGGCTGACAACTCACAGGGGCGGAAACCTCCATGGGTCCGACTTACCCGAGTTGTTCCTCAAAAATGCGAGTTATGGGGTAGTAACGTTCCGGCCTCGGGGGTTTGATAATGACACTCGGGATTGGCGTGCCATTAGGGGTTCATCTTTTTCCCACATGTACTACATCCCTTGAAGCGTTCTGGATCCTTAAAGGTGAAAATACCTGGGTCGGAACACTTCTACCTGGGGGTTTGATAATGACACCCGGGATTGACGTGCAACGGGCTTGGTGTCATTCCCAACTACTGAACACCCCTTCACCCCGAGCACATCTCAAGAATATTGAACATGACTTTCACATTCAATTAATAAACAAGTAAAATGGACAAGTTTTTAATTTAAATGAGAAAGTCTTATTCATATTCAGGGGATCTACTACCCTTCTTACAACTCTTTGCGGGTCATTTCAAGAGAGGCTTTTACAACAAATTTTTTTTTTCTGATTCTTGTCTTGCAGTCCTATTGTGTTCTTTCGGTCTGAACTTGAATATGAAATTCCCGACCATGTTAACATGGTCTTTTTTTTTCTGAATGCTCCATAAGCATCTTTGGATAATGCATGTCTCTAGGGGTGTTCGCGGTGCGGTTCGGGGTAATTTTTTCATTTTTTACTTCAAACCGCGCGGGTTAGCGGTTTGGGAAATTAGAAAACGAAACTGCAAATTTGATAAGGAAAACCGCGGCGGTTCGGGTTGGCGGTTTAGCGGTTTAGGCGATTCGGGTCGGCGGTTTGGATTATTAAATTTTTTAAGAAAATTTTGTGTATTTTCACATTATAATTGAAGAAAAAATTACATAATTTTCATTTATTCATTACATATTGTTATATGATCATTAAATATCTTAATTTTCATAGTTAAAGAAGAAGAAAAATATAAAATAATATTTAATTTGAACGCGGGTCGGCGGTTCGAGTCAAAATTTTCAGTTTGGGCGGTTCGCAGTTTGACATGGGTCAAAACCGCACACCGACCCGAAATTTGCGGTTCGATTCGGTGCAGTTCAAAATCATTTTTAATATTTTTTCAAACCGCGCGGTTCGGTTTGGTTCGGTGCGGTTCGCGGTTTGACCCGAAATTATGTTCACCCCTACACGTCTCTATCGGCAACTTGCACGCTGTTTTTCTAGTGGTCCACCGTCACCTTCTTGGCCCCCACCACCATCCCGGATGACCACCTCATAATAATCCGGCGATACTCATGGATACCGATCTAGTGCCCGAGTCATTCATGTTCGTCTGCCGCTCCATGAGGACTTTCTTGACCGTGAATCTGAGGATCCGACAGGTCGAACCACTGCCACAACTTCTTTAGGACGAGCTTGTTCGTACGCTAGAGGTAGCGTGCATATTCTGCTAGCTCTAAGCGTTACATTCCATTCTATAGCCCAGTCCTAATTGGTGATATCTGGTCACATTTTTTACATTCCATTCTACAGCTCAATGAGGAGAGCTATTACTGTTCTAACTCTTTGGGCTTCCATTCCCCCGTTTTTATCGATATTGTCAACATTCTTTCTTCATGTGATCTCCTTCCTCTTTCCACTATTACCAGCCTCTGCTTGTTCATTTTCTCTTTCATCCGGTCTTTCTTTCATTTTCTCCATCCACTCTATTGTCGAACTCTCCGACGATCTATTGTTCCCGTCGTCTGCCATTGTCTTACTACCCAAGCTGCTTTTTTGCTCTCTCCCCACAGACGGCGTCAACTGTTGACGGGTAATTTTAGTTCCAGGGGCAATTTCGGGATAATGCTCCCGAGATAATGTTCCTCCAACCGTGAATTTATTTGGTTATGGGGGGCCAAAAGTAAATTTAGCAGAAGACGAAACAAACACAAAATCGACAAGAGGGTTTACGTGGTTCGGCGAAATAAATCCAATTTACGTTCACGGGAACAAAGTAGAGTATTGATTTTATTACCAAGCCGAGCTCGGTCGACCTCTTTTGAAGGGTGGTCAAATGGTACCGAGCTGTTTGCTTTGTGGTGTTTTACAAATAGTGCTTGAGTGAGATTTTTTCTCACCAACATATACAAATGAGATTACCATCCATTTATATACTAATAGAAATACAACATTATTCCCATATCTCTATGATGTCAGCCACGTGGATTTCCGGCCGATTGACTGGCTCTCTGCCCCAACTGCCTCACCGAAAGCAAGTCTGTTATCTGACTCCCCATCAATTCACTCTATTTTATATACTACCACACTCAACAATTATAATGACAGTATGTAAAGATCTTTCATATGGTGATACATGTCAGAGGGAAAAATCCAAACGGTCCCGGTCTTCACGTCGGACGTCATGTGGACGGCCAATCATTGCGTCGAACTACTCCAACTACTTCCGAACTGACCCAAAATATCCGAGCTCATTCTCCCGATCCAAGATGAATGATAAGACTAAACCGAGCTACCGGGCTAAAGTGGTCGGTCTCGGCTCTGATGTTGTCGGTCTCTGAATTCTGCATCATGTTGTATCCTCAGGTCGGTCAAATCCCGGAAACCGGGTCTGAACACCATGTCTGGTCGAAGAATGACTAATACCCTTAGAACATTCATCCTCCCAAAAGAAGAAATTCTCTCTCTGCCTTTGCCGAGCTCTTCAAAATATTTGGTCACAGAAATCACCATCAACAAAAGCTTAATGAAGAAATTATTAGAATGCTTTAATCAGAAATAATGCAGTTTAATTCCCTGTTTCGAAGACTTTAATTAGCATTTATCCTTGTGATGTTTAATTATCGAACACAATATATAACTTTTCGTTTTAATAGACACCACTAAAACGACACTCTAAAGTAGAAGGGGTCAATTTTTGATTCTTTAAAGATTGATTTTAAGAACTGAGAATTTATCAAAATATAAATGAGTACCAAATATTAGAAGTTTATTAAATAGGGAAAAAAGATATTTATACAAAATAGTGACAAAACGATAATAAAATTATAATTATAATTTCACAGTTTTAATGGTTAAGTAATGAATACTTATAATATAAATTTTTCAAGTGTATTTATCATTGATTTCCCTCATAATTATATTCTTAAATGTGTTAAATGTACTAATATTCATTATTTTATTATTTAGGATGTATTATATGGAGAATTGAAAGAAAAAATGAGTGAAAATCCACATTTTTCGAGTTGCACAAGTGATCTCATAATTTATACAATTTTCAGTAATTTGGTCATAACTTTTTCATAATATATCCAATTGAAGTGATTCAAGTTACGTTGGAAAGAAGACTCAATTATCTATAATTTATAGGACTGAATCAGATTTCTTCTTGGTTAAAATCAAACTTGAAATTGATGGCTTTGCACCGCCAGTAGTGTCGCGACAAAAACAAATTTGTGGCGCACCACTACGCAGTTCAAAATCATTCTAAAGAGTCAGAAAGATCTGTGGCATTCCACTAAAACCTTTGTGGCGCGTCACCAATGCGATAATTCTAAAATTGAATAGGAAACCTGGCTTTTATAATATCTATTTAGGATTACTTCACATACATTTTTGGGGAGGAAAATAAGTTCATTTTGAGGGAAAAATACTCTCTAAACATACTAACCATTTAAGAACAATCAATAACAAGAAAATCAAAATAAGAATTAAGAAGAGAAGATTGAAGAACTCGGAGACTGAAAATTAACAACATTCATGATTTATTTTTTTATCCCTTCGTTATTAATTCTTTGTTTTGTATTATATTAAATATGATGATTTTGTTTATTTTATTCATCATGATTACTAGTATAAATAAGATTAGGGTTAATAAAATTTTAGTATTTGACATCAATAATAATTTCTCGTGGGATCAATATCTTTCTATATTACTTATACGATATGTGCACTTGTGTGCTATATAAAATCACCATCATTAAGGAAAAAATTATTTAAAAAGAATTAAAATTACATAATTTTGTTGCTATTTTATTATCGTTTTATCATCATTTTGTATAAATGTCATTACTCATAAATAAGTAAATATGTGATGACAAAATTTCTGTCAAAATTTCTATTACTCTTTTATCAACTATATTGTGTTTTATTCATTTAATTTGTAATTAGTGGTACACTTAGAAAGTTAGTATACAAATTAAAAAATTTGTATCAAAACGTGCCATATTATGATTAAATAAAAATTAAGGGAAAAATAACAAAATCACCATAATGTTTTAAAATTAAGTGAAACCTCCTATTTAAGATTTTTCTATAAATATTTGGTTCTTAATGTAAAATATCTTGTTCCGACCTGGTTCAATACTATTCCATCCCGATTGTGGTTCAAGATAAAAAAATCATTTCAAATACCAACCAGTTTTTTTGAATTAAGACAAAAAATCATCCTGAATTTCGAAATGAATAGTTAGATATCCCAATCAAGTATGAATTTCTTATAAAATTTGGGATTTTTAAACATGAAAGAGTTTCGCTTAATTTTAAACATGAGTGAGAGTTTCGCTTAATTTCACTAAATATCGAGGAAAATAAGTAATTATTTAATAAAAAATAATTTGTAACGATATCATGTCATACGCCACATTCGTTAAGATTCAAAATTTGTGAATTGTGTGTTATTTGTTGGTATTGTTCTTGGTCCAAGGTGTCAGCCGAAATATGTCAAGTTATTCCTCTCTCAAATTTACGATGTTTCTAAGGCTTTTGATATGGAGACTCAGGTGCAAGATGCCTTGAATGATTTGTATAAGTACTTCAAGGATGAGTCTTCAGTGGGATCATCTAGTGGGGTGAGTGTGCCAACTACTAATGATAATATTTCGGAGGATAACACTGATTTTGTTGGAAAAGCTCGAAAGTTTCTTAATTTTCAATTCAAAATGTATTTTGTTGGATGAGCAAAGTATGGAGGCTCAATGTGACTTGATTAGATATTTATCAGATGAGTGTGAAAAAGATTCATAAACTTTTGATTTTTTATAATTGATCCGTTTAGAAGTTCATTAGCTCTTGCAACAGTGGAAGCTTTATTTTGTGCTCAAAATTGGTTGCGATCTAATAAAATAGCAACAAAATTACAATTTGAGTACTGTTATGCTTAAATTTATTGAAATTAATATTTTCTTAATATAAGATAATGTGAATTCTAAGTAATTGGGTTGTTCATTTATTTTATTGTATGTTGTTATTGTAGAATTTTCAGGATCAAGTTCTACTTATACGATTTAGCCTAACTTGCTTGATGATAATATGAACGAATATGTTGATTCAAATGATGAATTAATATAAAATTGTATGCTTGTCTTACTTTTTTATTTCACTGTATCTTATTTTTAATTTCTATTTTTGAAATTTAACAATGTTCTATTTATAATTTCACATAAGCAATATTATTTGATATTATAGGTTTGCAACTTTTTTACATATAATGTCATTAAACTAGAAATCAACATGCAACAACAAATCAAACCAGAAAATACCAAAAACCCTAAAACCTAAAACGTAAAACTGTAGATTAAAAACCTGTAATATGCAATGACGAATTCAAGTCGAGATCTCTCTCTGTCCTTAAGAACTTATTGGCCCCGTCACAGGTGCTTTACGGATTCGCAATTGACCAATGTTCACCCAGGATAACTTGGTTCCTTCTTGTCCAAGAAGCACTATTTGACAAGTTAATGAACTAGGAAAATATGAGGAATTCTCTCTCAAAACCAGAAGAAAACAGTGACTCAAAATGGATTTTTGTTCTATGTCTTTTTTGGAAATGATTGTCTCTTTTATAAGGCATGAAGGGGTGCCAAAAGGGCACGCATTGGGGTGGGATACAACCCTCCTAAGGATTGCAACCTTCCCTTGCACCCCTAGTGTCAAAAAGACATAAACACCCATCCGTTAATGAATATTGCAAGAATTTCCTACAATCCACCACAATTCTTCTAATATTCATGTAGACACTTGAGAGAGTTACCATGATTTAAAGTTGCATCGAAATTGGTAGGTTTCGCCTTGAACCTTTCCTAGTGAATGACAATCAGATTTACTAGGCAAACCAGTGACCCATAGTCTTGAACTGTTCTGTTGTTGGTGTAAACCAAGATAATTTCCAACACACATCTTTAATTCGACCATTTTACCGTTCTACGATTATGTTCATTTTGGCCCTGAACAATGGTCCTGTATTCATCAAGCACTTTAGGGTAACCCGCCTTTCAAGTTCCCATGGAAGCGGCCTCACTTATTACTTGAAATATGTGATCTACTATGAAGAGGTAATTTGTCTATACCCTCATTAGGACTCATCTCCTAATATAGTGATCATTAAAAGCCTTAGTTTATCCTAACCAATGACAGACAGCACTCAGCGTCATTATCGGAATGGGAAAGAGTACAAAACTCTTCAGTGCTTGTTTTGAATTGCAAAAAGTTTCTGTTGTCCCTTTTGAACCTAGATCTTGGGATCTCCAGTCAGCTAGGTTGGGTTTCCACAGTGAAAATTCTTAGATTATAGGCTTCAAGCTCATTCCCCTCGATGACTTCTCAACTTGCTCTCGAGATAAACCTTTAGTTAGTGGATCCGCTAGGTTTTCCTTCAACTTAACATAATCGATCGTTATTATGCCACTTGAGAGCAGTTGACGTATGGTATTATATCTTCGACGTATGTGTCGAGACTTACCATTATACATTGTATTTTGGGCTCTCCCAATAGCTGATTGGCTATCACAATGTATGTTAATCGCTGGCACCGGTTTGGGCCAACTAGGAATATCCTCCTGGAAGTTTCTAAGCCATTCTGCTTCTTCCGCTGTTTTATCTAACGCTATGAACTCTGATTAGTAGACCGGGCAATACATGTTTGCCTCGAGGATTTTCATGACACGACTACATTACCAAGTGTGAAAACAAATCCACTCGTAGATTTGGAATCCACCGTATCAGATATCCAGTTAGCATCGTTGTATCCCTATAGTACATCAGGATATCTCTCGTAATGTACCGATATTTTGAAGTTTCTCTCAGATACCTTAAAACTCTTACTATGGCTCTCCAGTGGTTATGTCCTGGATTGCTCGTATATCTGCTAAGCCGGTTCACAACTTGAGCGATATCAGGTCGTGTGCAATTCGTGAGATACATCAGACTTCCGATAATTCTCGAATACTCTAATTACGATACGCTTGAACCAATATTCTTTGATAGATGAAGAGTTAGGTCTACAGGGGTTCTAGCCACATTTAGATCCCCTTTGATATATTTATCAAATATCTTATCAATATAATGAGTCTGAGATAATATATATCCGTCTGATGTCCTAAAAATCTTAATTCCTAGGATCACATCAGCTATTCCCATATCCTTCATATTAAATATGCTGGATAACATGTTTTTGGTAGAATGAATCATTTCATGATTACTAACAATTATCAGCATATCGTCTACATAGAGACACACAATGACATATCCTTTTAGAGTTGATTTGGTGTACACACACTTATCACACTCATTGGTTTTGAACCCACTTGACAACATTTCTCTATCAAATTATCATGCCATTGTTTAGGTGTTTGTTTTAATCAGTACAAGGATTTTACAAGTTTGCACACCTTCTGTTCTTGTCCAGGAACACTAAACCCTTCTGGTTGTTCCATGTAAATCTCTTCATCCAATTCACCATTCAAGAATGTCGTCTTTACATCCTTTTGATATATTTCAAGACCAAATATAGTTGTTATGGCTATGAACATTCTTATCGATGTTATACGAGTCACTGGTGAATAGGTGTCAAAGTAATCAAGACCTTCATTTTGTCTATAACCGTTTATGACAAGTCTTGCCTTGTACTTATCTATTGATCCATTCGTTTTCATCTTCCTTTTGAATATCCATTTGTAGCCCAGCGGCTTACAACCTGGTGGAAGATCAACCAACTCCTAAGTATGGTTCTGTAGGATTGAATCAATCTCACTGTTAATAGCCTCTTTCCAAAGAGGTGCCTCTGAAGAAGTCATAACTTCTTTATAGTTTTGAGGCTCATTTTCTAATAAGTATGTCAGAAAATCGGGACCAAACGACTTAGACGTTCTAGCTCTTTTGCTACGTCTAGGCTCGATTGTCTCAGCATTTACACGTTGATCTGATTCTTGGTCAACCTGATCACTGTCCTTGACAATATCAACTGTTCTTTTGAGAGACTATATTCTTTGTCTTTCCTTACAAGGAAACGTCTCTTCAAAAAATATCACATTCCTTGACTCAATTATCATGTTCAGATTGATGTCAGGAATCTCAGACTTGTGTACCAAGAATCGATACGCACTACTGTTGCGAGCATATCCAATGAATATACAGTCAATAGTTTTGGGTCATATTCTAACCTTCTTAGGTTTAGGAACCATTACTTTGGCAAGACACCCCCACACTTTTAGGTATTTGTAGGAAGGTACGAAACCTTTCTACAACTCATATGGTGTCTTGTCCAATCTTCTGTGAGGAAGCTTGTTTAGAACGTAGTCCGCGAAAGGAAGGCTTCCCCCCACAAGTTCTGGGGTAAACCCAAACTCGTTAACATGGCGTTCATCATTTCCTTCAACGTTCGGTTTTTGTGCTCCGCAATTCCGTTCTGTTGAGGAGAATAATGAGCAGTGGTTTCGTGAATAATTCTGTGTACATAAAAATATTCACCGAATGGTGAAACGTATTCACCACCTCTATCACTCCTGATTCTTTTGATTGTTCTTGCCAAGTTGATTTTCAACTTCGTTCTTATAGTGTACAAAGCTCTCAATAGCTTCAGTTTTGCTCCTCAGCAAGTACACATAACAGAATTTTGTGTTGTCATCGATAAAAATGACAAAGTACTTTTTACCACCTCTTGTTTGCACAATATTCATGTCACAGACGTCAGTGTGTACAAGTTATAAAGGTTCAGAACTGCGTTCAACATAATGAAATGATGTTCTATGCATTTTTACTTCAACGCATGCCTCACACTTATGTTGGCTATCAATTGAAAATTTAGGTGTAAGTTCCATGTTAATTAATTTACGCATGGTATCATAATTAACATGTCCTAACCTCTCATGCCATACATTTTGTGACTCAATAATATAAGCAGAAGTACTAGCTTTATTAATAGCACGATTGACAGTCATTACATTTAGTTTGAAAAGGCCCTCAGTTAGGTAACATTTTCCTACATACATATCATTCTTTGTCATTACAAACTTATCAGAAACAAATACAAGCTTAAAACTAGCCTTACTAATGAGAGATCCCGAGACTATGTTCTTCCGAATATCTGGAACATGCAGTACATTCTTCAATGTTAACTCCTTTCCGGATGTCATCTTCAGAACTATTGTGCCTTGTCTAACCACCTGAGAGGTAGACGAGTTTCACATTGTCAGATGATCACCGCCATCGACCTTCTGATACAAGGAAAATATTTTGCTATCTGCATAGATATGACGAGTAACCCCAGTGTCTACCCACCATTCTCTCGGATTACCAACTATGTTGGCTTCGGTTACCACTGCTGATAGTTCCATCTCTGAGATCTCATTAGTCAGTTGCTCACCTTCAGTGACATGGGCCTCATTTTTATTTTTCTTTCCCTTGTCATGAGACTTCTTGTTTCTGCAGTCCTTTGACATATGACCGCTCTTTTCACAGTTGTAGCACTTCCCCTTGAACTTCTTGTTCGCTTTGGAAGAATCAGCTCCATTGTTTCTCTTCTTGCTACCCTTTACACCCTCAATGATGTTGGCCTTAGACTCCATAGTCTTGTAGCTGGCCTTCTCAGACATCATGTTGTCCTGTTCGATTCTCAATCGAACTCCAAGGTCTTCAAGGCTCATCTCCTTCTTTTTGTGTTTCAGATAGCTCATGAAGTCCTTCCATGATGGAGGCAACTTTTCAATTATGGTGGCAACTTGAAACGTCTCACAGAGTTTCATTCCTTCATCCAGTATTTCCTGAATAATCAACTGCAGTTCACCCAACTGAGACATTATTCTACCCACGACAAATTTATTTTATCCGGCATCCTCGGTTTTGTATTTCTTCTCGAGAGATTCCCAGAGAATCATCGCAGAAGACATGCCTTAGTACACAATGTACATGGTATTGTCAAGACCACCCATAAGGTAGTTCTTGCATAGGAAGTCGCCAGACGACCATGTCTCTTCTCGCAGTTCCTTGGCTGTCTCTGATTCACCATCCACAAGACCCGGAGGATCTTTGAGGTACTTAGCCAACTACAGAGTTGTCAGGTAGAACAACATTTTGCTCTGCCACTGTTTGAAGTTTGCTCCACCAAACTTCTCCGGATTTTCTCCATGAGAGACCGGTACTATGATGTTTCCGTTTGGAAAAATCAACATGGGTCAATAGATCTACAAAAGAAAAATTGCACAACGATCAACAATGATCTTGTTCAAAGTGATATACTAAGTTACCACTTGTTGTTCTATTGGACGGTTCCAATAAACACAAGTCCTTGAATTTCAACTAAAGATTATCTAGAAAAATGAATAAACGAATATTCCCAGAAGACGATAGGGTCCAGAGTAACCACTTAAATCCCTGACCACTTTAGGCTCTTATCGCATTTTTGACAGAATATTCTTTAAACACTTTTTCAATGAGATCTTTTAGCAATTCAAACACATTATTACACTTATTCAATAGCACAAATTGTATACAATATGTGTAGATATATGTGTAAGTGTCAATCAAGATTGGATGGAATTATTTGTGTAAAATTACACTTTAAATTCTCAACCAAGTATGCAGCACACAATAAATTTTCCAGCTTTATCACTAAGTGTATGCTTGTGATAATTGAATAACCTAATAATAACTTAAATCTATACTACCAAGATTATAGTGATTCAGTCTATGATTAACTAAGTTAATATTAATATAAGTCTTTGCAGTTTATAACAATTTCAGGACTATTTCGTTAGTGTCGCGTTCGTATCTACGTTCGAATGAGACTGTCCAGTGTGTGTACGTTCGTGTTGCATTTGATAACTCGTTCGAACGAAGTGTTCCAAAGAGTTCACGTTCGTGTAGCATTTGATAACGCGTTCGAATGGAATGTGTTGATGGTGTTTTCAGGCACTATAACATTTAAGACGGTACGACAAGGACAAAAGGGTAATTCCCTGACCGTTTGAGAAGACCACCACACACACATGAGAAGACCGACCACTTTGGTTCGGATGACCGAGCACTATAAGTCGGCGCAGAAAAACTCCTCCGCATAAAAGATTGACATGACCGACCTCATGAAGACCGACCAAACAGCGAGTCGTGTTCAAGATGACGACACCATTCTTATGGATAAGATAAGCAAATTATCCTACTCTCACAAGGAGAAGAAGTCAGAATCCAAAAGGGATAAGAAAAGAGAAGTAAGTATTAGATCAGGATCCTTACAATGAGAGAAGATTGAGCCCAATAGGAATTCTTGTACAATGGGAAATTTCTGTATTAATAAAATAGGAGGGTAGAGCATGTGTAAAAGGCATCTTAAAACGCATCACACCAAAGTTAGTGATCAGAATCATCAAGCTCTGATTTGTAAAAGCAAAGAAGAGACCCGAGAAGTGTATTTGAGTAATAAAAAGTACCAACCCTGTTCTTGTCCGTGGACGTAGGTCGGATCCCAAAATCACCGAACCACGTTAAATCTCCTTGTCGATTGGTGTGTTTTCCCGTCTCTCGCTAAATTTTTTTTGGTCCCCCGTAACCAAACAAATTCACCGTTGAAGGAGTATTGCCTCGGAGGTGATATTCCCATATTACCCTGAGACCAAAATCACCCGTCAACAGTTGGCGCCGTCTGGGGAAACTCTACAAAAGCAACTCGCGTAATAAGACAAATGGCGGAAGGCGGAAACCAACAATCATCAGGGAGCTCGGCTGCAGACTGGATGGAAAAGATCGAGGAAAACCTTAGGAAAGAGAGGGAGGAAAACCAAACTCTACTAAAAACCACAGTAGACCGGTTGGAAAGGATGGAAGGAGACACACGACGGAAAATTCGAGGCCGGGACTAGCCGGCGAAGGAATGAAATAGCGGAAGGAAAAGAGATTGTTGATACAAGCGAAGACGATAGACCTCGAAGGAGGGAACCCTACAGGGGAGATCAGTGGTAGTACAAAGGGATTCCCAAACCGAGGACACATGGGAGGAGGAAGAGAAAATCATCACCAGATCCCTCCTACTACGATAGCCCACAGTACCCGGAGGAGAGGAAAATAACATACCGAAAAGGTGCGGGATGACACCGATACCTGAGAAACGCCGCTCCCGATAGAAGAGCAAGAAAGAAAAGAAACCTCAGAGGGCACATGGACCAGTGGAACCAGGGAAAGCGGTATGAAATCTTGGTTACGGGAGGAACTGGTCAAATGGGGAGTATACCCCAATGCAAACAGAGGGGATGTCCAGGACGTCAAAGATGAGTCCCCCCTCACGGAGGAAATAAAATCGGAGAAATTCCCGAAGAGATTCAACATGGCGACCATGACACACGTACAACCGGGCGAACCTACCGACCCTAAGACCCACATGAAAGTTTCATCACCCTGCTGATGGAGGTGCAAGGGGTAACAGGGGACGCCATCTGCAAAGTGTTCCCCCTAACTCTGGCCGGACCAGCCATTCTATGGTACATGAGCTTAGCCCCAAGAAGCATCAGCAGCTTCACACAACTGAAGAAGTCATTCATACGACACTTCAAGGGGGCTTGTGTCCCCAGAAAAACAATTGGAGAACTCCCGCTCATGAAGCAAGGAGACGATGAACCTCTGAAGATATTTATTGAAAGGTACCATAATATGGTACTCGAAGTCGGAGGTATGAATCCCCTGAGGCCCTGGAAAGCTTAAAAGGAGCCTTGAGGGTCGGAAGACTATGGACCCACCTAAGGATCTAGGACACCCGGACTCCGCCACCGCCCTGGAGGTGGCCCGGAAGTTCGTTTTGTTAGAGAACGAAGAGAAAGTGTCCCCGGAAAATGAACAACATCAGGGATAGAACCACCACAAGGGAGGGCGCCCCACGCCAAACAGAAAAAGAATCCAGAAGACCACCCCCGAAACACAAAGAATTCAAGCCACTGCACCGGGACAATCAGGAGAGAAGGGCGCCGACCCAAGTAAACCATGTGGTCAGGGAGGATGCATACATTCCCCTAAAGAAACCACTGGACAAATTGTCATGGAGATCCAGGGGAAAGGCCTCTTAGTGGAACCCGACCAAAGGAGGTTTCCCCCGGACAGAAGGAACCAAAAAGCTTATTGTGTACACCACAATTCCAAAGGACATGCAACCGACGGATGATTAAGGATCTGCGAGAACAAATGGAAGATCTGGCACGAAACAGATACCTGAACAAATACATTGACCACGGGTCATGACAGCCAGACAAAGAGCCCGTGGTCGCCAAATCAATATCATCGCAGGAGGGAAGACACTAGCCGGAAACTCAAACCGGTCAAGGAAAGATTACAGCAGAACCCGAGGACCAAATGTCTTAGAACAGAGCAGGTCACAGGGTTGCAGGAAGCTCGGTCGGTACCAATAATGTTCACTGATGAAGATGCCCGAGGAGTAATTTTCCTCATGACGATGCATTGATAATCAAAGCAATCATCAGCGGGTCGGAGGTAGACAGAATCCTAGTGGACCCTGGGAGCGCGGTTGACATAATTTCCAGAGAAGCACTGACAACCTAGGGGTGGAATATGCAACCCTGACCGACGATAGCACTCCCTTATACGGTTTCGGAGGATCAGCTGTCATCCCACTGGGAAGAATACAGTTGGCGATAACTGTCGGGACACACCCTCGGACCCGGACGATTATGACGGACTTCACTGTAGTAGACTGCATGAGCAGCTACCAGGCCATCGTCGGGCGTCCCTTCATGATTGAAAATGAAAGCCGCAATGTCCTGCTACCACCTGAAATTGAAATTCCCCACTCGGGAAGGGATCGGAATTGTGTGTGGAAGCCAGAAAATAGCTCGCAGCTGCTTCGCAACCCTCTCACGAGAAACTCTCTGCATCACCGAAGACAACCGAAAATGACAAAGGAACCAGGGAGAAGAAGAAGACAGAAGCCCAGACGCCTGGCCAAACAAAAATGCTCGACTCGCTGCAGCTGAGGAAACGGAGGAGATAGAACTTTACGGGCCAGGAAAAAGTATAAAGATAGGGGGAGGCCTGAGCAAGTCTATACGACAAGATCTTCTAGAATGCCTAAAGGGATACCCGACGTCTTTGCCTGGGGATACAATGACATGCCAGGGATCGACCCGAAATTCATCAATCACCGTCTGGCAATAGACTCATCTCGCAAACCGGTCAGGCAAAAGAGAAGGAACTTCAATCAAGAGAGGAGTAAAATAATAGCGGCCCGGTCGAGAAATTACTGAAGGCGGGTCTCATCAGGGAAGCAAGGTACCCGGATTGGGTATCAAACGTAGTATTGGTCAGGAAGAACAATGGCAAATGGCGAATGTATGTCGATTTCACCGACTTAAACAAGGCGTGCCCCAATGATAGTTTTCCTTTGCCGAACATAGACCAGCTGGTAGACACCACGGCCTGTCAAGGATTGCTGAGCTTCATGGATGCTTTCTCCGGATACAACCAGGTCAAATGTGCCCGGCGGACGAAGAGAAGACAACCTTCATCACAGATCAGGGGGTTCTCGTCCACTTTCTTAAAACATAAATAGAAAGACCTACTCAAAAACCGGGGACAAACTTAGCACCCAAATACAAAAAGAAACAACCAAGCAACAAGACTCGATCGGCTCAGGACTGGACCTTGCTCCACCGAGGCCATTCGGTTATTCGGCTCGGGTCGGGTTACATCCTACCGAGTCAAGCCTCTTTGGACTGGGGAGGTAACATTCCCCCAGATCCAAGTGTCTCACTCAGCTCGGGGTCGGGGTACGTCTCACCGAATCAAGATCCCTTGGTTTGGGGAGGTAACATTCCGCCATAACCCAAGTCTTTCACTCAGCTCGGGGTCGGGTTACGTCCCACCGAGTCATGCATATTAGTCTGGGGACGGAACATTCCCCCAGAGCCAAGTATCTCTTTTGCTCGGGTCCTCAGGGACATACCCGATGTAATGGATCCGTGAGAAGCATAGCACAGGGAGGGATGATACCCCTGTGGCGATTGCTTTATTACAGTGTTCCGAACATAAGGAGGAACATGCCCTTAATGTGTCGAACACTCTTCTGATCCTCACCTACCCGATGTAATGGATCCGTGGAAAGCATATCACGGGGGATAATGACACCCCCGTGACGATTGCTAACTCCAGTGATACCGGGCCTAAGGAAGAATATAACCATTAGTATCTCTGACACTCTTTGATCCATTCATCATCCGGATCTGTGGAGACACAGCACAGGGATGCGTTATGCCCCTGTGGCGTGTGCCTGCTCCAGCGTGGTAAGGAGGAGCCCTCATACAATACACAGGCTCCCCAGTGAACCAACGTGTAGAGGATGTGCCCTTACCATTCAAATGCTCTTCTGATCCGAATCCTGGTTCGCCGGGACACTGAATTGAAAGATTCAGAATTGTGTTTTTTGAGACCTCGGCAGGACGCTGCTTTGAGACATCCGTGTTGTTATTTTTTAAAGACGTTTTTTATTTTGGGATAGGTGCTAAGTCACCCCCGCCTTTTATTTTCCAGAAACTTGTTTTCGTTTTCCGCCGGTCTGGTAGGGGGACGCCCGCGCCAGATTCGGTAAAGCTTCGAAGGTTGATTCATTTCCCTTCTGTGGAAGCCCCAGGGGTTAGTCGGCTCGGGGCCGGATTTTGTTCCGCCGAGGCCATTTGATTAGTCGGCTCGGGGCTGGATTTCGTTCCGCCGAGGCCGCTTGGTTATTCAGCTCAGGGTCGGGTTACGTCCCACCGAGTCAAGCTCCTTTAGGTTTGGGGAGGTAACATTCCCCCAGAACCCAGGTCTTTCACTCAGCTCGGGGTCGGGGTCCGCCCCACCGAGTCAACTCTGTGGACTGGGGACGTAACATTCCCCCAGATCAGAGTTCATTTTTCAGCTCGGGGTAGGGGTACGCCCCACCGAGTCAACTCTGTGGACTGGGGACGTAACATTCCCCCAGATCCAAGTTCATTTTTCAGCTCGGGGTAGGGATACGTCCCACCGAGTCCGCCTTTGTGGACTGGGGACGTAACATTCCCCCAGATCCAAGTTCATTTTTTTCAGCTCGGGGTCGGGTTACGTCCCACCGAGTCAAGCTCCTTCGGTGTGGGGAGGTAACATTCCCCCAGAACCCAAGTCCTTTCTCAGCTCGGGACCGGGTCAGGCCCATCCGCTTCATGTTAAACCCTGAAAGGTCTCGGAGTATTCAGGCAAAAAAAGAAGCATAAAAGAAAAAATACAAAAGGGGAAGATAGGAAATATACATAAATATATATGTGTGAATGTCAAAATACAAATTGTAATGTTATTACAAAAAGTTACAAAGTGTACATAGGGCCGCGGTCGGGTTACCCTTTCTCATTCAGCCCGCACAGGGGCAGGAATTTCTTCCTCTACTTGCTCAGGCAGCGGGAGGATCGACTCGACTTCAGGAGGAAGAGCTGCAGCTTCAACCTCGGCAGCGTGAGAGACCTCTATTTCAGGGATAGGAAGAGGAATCTCAGGACAAACCTCGCCGGGGGCAGGAACCTCAGGTCGTTCTTCTTGATGAGCCACAGAAGCCGGAACAACCGAGATCGGATCGGGATCCATCGCCTCCTCGGAAGAAGGAGGAAGCCACTTCCAAAATTCCTCATCGGAAATATCCCTTTTGCAATAGCTGATAGCCGCATGAATGGGGTCCATATTCAGACTTGGCAGCACCATCGGAATCAAATCAGCACAATCACCAACTCCCTCAAGGCGGATAGCCTCTTTCTCGGTCTCAAGCTCGCTCTCTCTCTTCTCAAGCTCGCTCTCTCTCTCCTCAAGATCGGTCTCTCTCTCCTCAAGCTCGGCCTCTTTCCTCTCAAGACTATCTCGGGCCCGTACAACCTCCTCGTCCTTGGTCTTCAACTTGGCCTCGGCACTTGCTACCTTCCCTTTCAAAACGCCAATCTCAGATTGGGCAACCTTCAGGTCCTCCCTAGCATTATCAGCAAGCTTTCTTTCCAGTGCAGCGGCGGCCTTAAGAGCCTTGTTCGTTTTGAAGTTCTCGATGGCGGTCGCCTCGTGATTCTTAATCACCTCCTCCCGGTCAGCCAATTTTGCTTCCACTTCGGAGAGACGATTCTGAAGTCTTTGGGCCTGACCACCCTCGGACAACAGAGTCAGAAGAAGACCCTTATTCTTGGCCATGAGGTAGTTGCCCTGCACAAAAATAAAAGGTCAAGACATAAAGTAAAGAGGACCAACGACCCAAAAACCGAGAATGAAAGTAAAAATACATTTGCCATCTGAGAACTCATCTCAGTCATAATGGCTTCGGGAGATATATCCTCATACCTCAAAACCTCCCCCGGAGGAATCACCTCGGCCAATTCATTGAAAGCCGGCACTAAGTGTGAGGTAGCCTCCCGGATGCTTTCTCCCAAGTCATCCGCCCCGAGGATCACAGAGCCCTTCCGTTTCTTGGAGGAGCCTTCAGATGATTTCTTCCCCCTACGGACGTCCTTCCTCTTGACCGGAGCAGCCTCCTCATCTTCCTCCTCTTGAGCTAACTCAGTCTCCTCAGACCCAAACTGACGCTTCCTCTTCCTAAGGGGCTTCGGTAGACTGACAAGGCGAGCAGATACTGATGATTGCACGCCAGAAGGGGAAGATTTCCCCCGAGCACCCATTTGAACTTGTCCTGGAGACACCTTCTCAACAAGATCAGGCCGTGCCCGGGAAGTTCCAGCATCAACGTGGCCGGTTTTCTTCATGGTACCCGCCAACTTTTCAAGAAACTTTGGCCTTTTCGACATGCCTACAAAAAGCAAAAGCAAAAAGAGAAATCAGGACCCGAGCATATAAACAGAAGAAGAAAAAAGGAAGAGAGACATCAAAATAAACAAACAGGGAAGACAAAACAAACAGCAGACATCTACCTATCCGACCCGAGACATCCGTGGGGACAACCCGTATAAGGCCAGACTCAACAAAAGCCGCGTCATTTACCAACTCCCTCCAGTGGGTGGCATACCGACGAGCCTTGAATACTCGCCGCCGGACCCGGTGGGAAACTTTGGGAGCATCCCTCCAACAGGCTAAGAAGAATAAGAAAAATGGGTGAAAATCCAAAGAAGAAGAAAAAACTAAAGGAAGAGAAGCTAAAAGTCGATCTCCTAACCTCCCGCCCTGAAAATATCCGGCACCAAGTTCTCCCCTTCATCCGAAAACAGGGACTGTCCCTGACCGGCGTAAACACACACGTATAACGCAAGCGTACGTATCGTTCAAGTAGTATAAAAAGTATCGATCCCACGAGGACTTAAAACCTTTTTGTTATCAATTTATTGGGCCAAATGATTAACCAGTATCTAACAAGTTGTTTGATTGATTTGGAATGGCGATGATTCTAAATTTAAAGACAAATAACTGAAATTGCTTAAAAAGTAGATTTTAAAGAAATTCAATATTAAAAACTATCCAGGGTTGTGATTTATTTCAATATTATTTAAAAGATGAAGTAGTTATCTTATAGTTGGGTAAAATATCAATTTATTAACCTGGAACACTAATTTATGTAAAAGCCTCTTCCGATGGTCAATTACAAATACCCAGTATAACTCAATTGAACCATATTCCTATGTCAACCACATTACCTGGATTCATTAAGTCTAAATTCCAATTATGGCTACCCCCGCCCTACAGGTATATTCCTATCCTGTAAGGAAATCTATTAAAGGGTTATCTATCCTCAAGGAAGATCGTGGGCTATTGAGTCTAAGGTCTTAAACTTAAAATCCCTATGTCTAGTTCATTTTAAGTTTACCTAATCTATTTAATTAATGGCCAGTTAATTAAAGAGCATTAAGATAAGACTCAATAAATAAATCTTTAATTACCCCCCCAACTATAATCTAACCCTTATAAACCAGTTTAATTGAAATTCATCACAACCCTAGATAACTAATTTAGCTATGACACATAACTAGGGCTAAAAACTTAAAAGACTTAAAATAAAATTGCATAAAGTAAATGTAGTAAAATAACTGCTGAAAGTAAATTAAAATAAAATTGCTAAGGTAAAAAGGAATTACTTCTACTATATACTAATTAGATTTCTCCCATAATATAATATAAGCTGCTTTGCAAAACATTTTCATCCAGCCATATAGGCGGTATTTTGATTTAATTAGTTTAAAAACAACCAGCCATAAAGGCGGAACATCAAAATAACCAGCCATATAGGCGGAATGAAAATAAACCAGCCATAAAGGCGGAACTTAAATTATACCAGCCATAAAGGCGGAACAGAAAATAAACCAGCCATAAAGGCGGAATTTAAATTAAACCAGCCATAAAGGCGGAATATGAATTTTATTACCCACCGACCAATCTGGCGGTATCCTGATTAAGTCAATTTAAAACTTGAATATATTATAATTATGGGAGAATAATCTAAAAAGTAATAGTAAAAGAATTACCTTTTACCTTAACAGATGGAAGTTACCTCCTCATAATGAGTAGTAAAAACTGTAAAATAAAGAAAGTAAATTATTATTATTACAGAACTTAGTTAAAAAATTACAAAAACTAAATAAAAAGAACTTAGAGAGAGAGAAACTCCCTAATTACATAGGATTTGGGAGAGGAAATGGTACAACAAAAACTGAAAACTCGCGCTCTATTTATAGGCGTCTATAGGGGGTCAGCGTCGCGACGCTGGGAATATAGCGTGCGTCGCGACGCCAGCTACAGTAACAAACGTGGCTCAATCCTGGCTTGACACGTGGCGAGGCGGCAAAGAGATAAGATGATGTGGCACTGTTCATGACGTAAGCGCTTACGTCATCATGATGTGAGATTGTCGGCAGCGTCTGATCTTGACACGTGTCCTAGGCGCATTTTAGCACGACCGTTGAGATGTTGACACGTGTGTCCTGGCGCACGATAGCGAAGATGATGATTGTCGGCACGTAGGATGATGACACGTGGCAGCGCACGTTAGCAAGTCTTCTGTGATGGTGACACGTGGCACGGCGCACGTTAGCAAAGTCAAACTTTTCAAATTTTGACCCGTTGACCACGGTGCATTTTAGCAGATCCGGTGCACGCTGGGCGTCGCGACGCCAAGGCTATGCGCGGCGCGACGCGAAGTAGACAAAATTATTCCAGTTGACGCATTTTGTCCGGATTTGTCCCAAATTGCTTCCAGTGCTGTCCAAGCTTTATTTATCTGCAAAATAACAACAAAACACTTCAAAACGTTCATAAATCTCGAGAAACAATACAAAACATTAGGTCAAATGAGTGGGAAATAGTGGTATAAATACCACTCATCAGTCCCCAATCCCTGGTAACCCAAAACCAGAGATCCTTGAAATTCTTATTGGAATTAGGGAGCTTCTGGACGATGTTCAAAGAGCTATTGTAAGCGGAAAGATAATACCAACCATGATGAGCTTTTGGGTTGGCCTTCAGGTGATACACCTTCTTCACCTCTTCAAAAGAGGGCTCCCGAGCTACCCGATGCCAAGCTGTGTACAGCTCGGCCAAATTCTCCAACTATTCAGACTCAACTGACAAGGAGCGATTTCCATCTCGGCCAACATCCAAGCAAAATAAGGCTGGATCGGCAACCGCAGCCCGCACTCAAATAAGATAGGAAGGAGTGCCATCGAGCCTTCGTCAGGTTGGCTGGCGCGATCCATGGGGCCGGGAACGTCAATGGCGATGTCTATCGGAATGTTATACCGCTGTCGAAGAAGGGCGAGGTCGTCTTCAGTTATTTTTGAAGGACGGTTCATATCCAGAGCCGACGATCCAAGTTCACCGGGCTCTGGGTCCTTCCGAGGAACTCTCTGATGGTAGGAGTCGTTTTCGATCTCAGAGGAAGTAGGGGTAGTATCAAGGTCTTCTACACTGGGTGCCCCCGAACTCGAGGAGAGCTCTTCAACAGGGGGGACTGAGGGTTTTTCGAGTCTTTCTGGGGAAGAACCACCGTCAGACATCCCTAAACCAAGGAAGGCAGGGGAAATCAGTCTACAAGGAACTGCTCACGGTTTCTATACTAACTAGGCAGGTAGGCTCTAAAGTACCCTAAAACAAGACCCGCTAAAACAAAAATCTTTCCCTTCAGACACGCAAGATATGCAAACAGACTCACAGCTTACAAGAAGAGAAGAGATCGCTCAGAAGACTTACTTGTTCTCCTCGGAAAAAACCGAAAAATTTATACAGCACGGTTTAGCCCGTCCCTTATGTTTCACAGCAAAGAAAGAAGAAGGTCCACGGTGGGAATCCGAGAACGCCGAGTCGAAGCAAATCACAAAGAAGTTTGCAAAAAAAAAAAAAAGGAGAAGTTGCCGAAAAAGATGGAACAGTAAAAGCCTCACTTTCTTATAGTCATGACGGGACGCCCATGACCGTTGGATCTGAAGGAAGAACCCGGATGAATGCCATGTGTCAACAACAAAAGAGGACTCCCAGTTTAAAACGGACATCTGAGATCACCCCGCTGTGAAAA
Organism: Zanthoxylum bungeanum; assembly: GCA_019454045.1. NCBI lineage: Eukaryota > Viridiplantae > Streptophyta > Magnoliopsida > Sapindales > Rutaceae > Zanthoxylum > Zanthoxylum bungeanum. The sequence goes on from SKCR01030640.1 coordinate 462,041, forward strand.
CTCCTCTCCACGGTCGATTCGTTCCCTTTTTTGGCGAGAACCCGGCGGATGTTTGACAAGTGTCGAAACCAGAAGAAACCCTAAAGTTGATTTGATGGGCATTTAAGCGGACGTGACTGTTGCGTGTCTCAAGACAAAGCGCTGGAAAAGAGGCAACAAAGCATTTCTCGACCCCAGACCAACTTCCAAACAGAGCAAAACTGTTATGTAGTTCCCGACACCAACTAGCACACTTGTTGTGGAACCGAGAACTAGGGGACAAATGTTGATGGTGTTTTCAGGCACTATAACATTTAAGACGGTACGACAAGGACAAAAGGGTAATTCCCTGATCGTTTGAGAAGACCAACCATAACATGAGAAGACCGACCACTTTGGTTCGGATGACCGAGCACTATAAGGTCGGCAGAAACATCCTCAGCATAAAAAGATTGACATGACCGACCTCATGAAGACTGACCAAACAGCGAGTCGTGTTCAAGATGACGACACCCCATTCTTACGGATAAGATAAGCAAATTATCCTACTCTCACAAGGAGAAGAAGTCAGAATCCAAGAAGGGATAAGAAAAGAGAAGGTAGTATTAGATCAGGAATCCTTACAATGAGAGAAGATTGAGCCCAAATAGGAATTCTTATACAAATAGGAGTCTGATTTCTGTATTATTATAAATAGGAGGGTAGAGCATGTGTAAAAGGCATCTTAAAAATCATCACCAAAGTTAGTGATCAGAATCATCAAGCTCTGATTTGTAAAAGCAAAGAAGAGACCCGAGAAGTGTATTTGAGTAATAAAAAAGTATCACCATGTTCTTGTCCGTGGACGTAGGTCGGATCCCAAAATCCACCGAACCACGTTAAATCTCCTTGTCGATTGGTGTGTTTTCCCGTCTCTCGCTAAATTTGCTTTTGGTCCCCCGTAACCAAACAAATTCACCGTTGAAGGAGGATTGCCTCGGAGGTGATATTCCCATATTACCCTGAGACCAAAATCACCCGTCAACAGAATGTTTCCAGAGATTTCACGTTCGTATGTGTAGATATATGTGTAAGTGTCAATCAAGATTGGATGGAATTACTTGTGTAAAATTACACTTTAAATTCTCAACCAAGTATGCAGCACACAATAAATTTCCCCACTTTATCACTAAGTGTATGCTTGTGATAATTGAACAACCTAATAATAACTTAAATCTATACTACCAAGATTATAGTGATTCAGTATATGATTAACTAAGTTAATATTAATATAAGTCTTTGCAGTTATAACAATTCCATGACTATTTCGTGAGTGTTGCGTTCGTATCTACGTTCGAATGAGACTGTCCAGTGTGTGTACGTTCGTGTTGCGTTTGATAACGCGTTCGAACGAAGTGTTCCAGAGAGTTCACGTTTGTGTAGCATTTGATAACGCGTTAGAATGGAATGTTTCCAGAGAGTTCACGTTCGTATAGCGTTCGAGAACGCTTTCGAACGGAATGATTCCAGAGAGTTTGCGTTCGAGTTACATTTAGGACGCGTTTGAACGAACTAAGTCAGAAGGTATGCGTTCGATTCGCGTTTGAAGACACGTTCGAACGTTCTTAGGCAGAAGGCTTGGGTTCGAGTTGCGTTTGAAGACGCGTTCGAACGTTTGATGAGTGGTATTTATATCACTATTTCCCACTCATTTGACCTAATGTTTTGTATTGTTTCTCGAGATTTATGAACGTTTTGATGTGTTTTGTTGTTATTTTGCAGATAAATAAAGTTTGGACAGCATTGGAAGCAATTTGGGACAAAACTGGTCAAAATGCGTCAACTGGAAAAATTCCATCTTCTGCGCGTCGCGCCGCGCAATGCCGTGGCGTCGCGACGCCCAGCGTGCACCAGAGATGCTAAAATGCGCCGTGGTCAACGGGTCAACAAGTTGAAAAGTTTGACTTTGCTAACATGCGCCTGACACGTGTCACCATCACAACGGAGATGCTAACGTGCGCCGTGCCACGTGTCAAGATATCATTGCTCGGACGGCCACCGCCTCACGTGTCATGCCACATGTCGCCACATCATCGTCCACATCAGCAGCCACGTCAGCAAGTCAACCGAGTCAACATGCCACGTCATCATCAGCCAATCACAGCGCGCCACGTGTCAAGCTCTCATTCGTCCGACGGCCGCCGCCCCACGTGTCATGCCACGTGTCGCCACATCATCACCATGACGCAAGCAATGACGTCATGAACAGTTGACACGTCAGCATGACGTAAGCGATGACGTCATGAACAGTGCCACGTCATCGGATAAGATTTGAGCCGACCAACCAGCGCGTGACACGTGTCACTGTAGCTCGCGTCGCGACACTGGCGCGCGGCGCGACGCGCGCAACCCCATCGAAGCCTATAAATTCAGAACCCGATTTCAGAAATTTGTATCCCATCCTCTCTCTTCAATTCCTTCTAAAGAGAGAGTTTCTCTCTCTAAAAGTCTTTAGTTTTTACTTTTTTTAGTTTGTAAATAATTTTAATTACTTTTTGTAATAATAGTAATTTAATTTTTACTTTTTACTTTCTTTTTACAGTTTTTACTATTTACTTTTTACTTTTTACAGTTTTTACTATTTACGTGATGCGGTAATTTCTTTATGTTCGGGTGAAAGGTAATTTCTTTTACTATTACTATTAGATTCATCTCCCTTAAAATAATATATTTACTATTTAAATTGGACTTAATCAGGATACCGCCAGATTGGTCGGTAGGTAATAAAACATATATTCCGCCTTTATGGCTGGTTATTTTGGTTCCGCCTTTATGGCTGGTTATTTTGGTTCCGCCTTTATGGCTAGTTATTTTGGTTCCGCCTTTATGGCTGGTTGATATTAATCACAAGTTATATATTATTTTAATGGGAGATATCTAAATAAGTAGTAGTAGAATAATTCCTTTTACCTTAACATTTCATTTTATTTTACTTTTCAGTATTTTTATTTTATGTCTTTTATTTTTATGTTTTTACTAGTCCTAGTTATGTGTTAGTTATCTAGGGGTTGTGATAACTTTTAATATCAATAGTTTATAAGGGATTATTTTATAGTTTGGGTAATTAATAAGTTTACTTATTAAGTCTTAAGCTTTAAGCTTCTTATTGTCTGATCACCAATAAGATTGATATGGTAAATCTAAAATGAACTAGACATAGGGATTTTAGGTTTCAGCCTTAGACTTAATAGCCCACGATCTTCCTTGAGGATAGATAACCCTTTAATAGATTCCTTACAGGATAGGAATATACCTGTAGGGCGGGGGTAGCCATAATTGGAACTTAGACTTAATGAATCCAGGTAATGTGGTTGACATAGGAATATGGTTCAATTGGGTTATACTGGGTATTTGTAGTTGACCATCGGAAGAGGCTTTTACATAATTTAGTGTTCCAGGTTAGTAAACAGATTTATTACACAAACATAAAATAATCACTTCATCTTTTAAATGATATTAAAAGAATCACAACCTTATATCTTTTTATCTGTATTTTCTTAGTATTTTCTTTTATCTTTTTATTTATTATTTAGCAAATCTACAATCAAACCAAATCAATCAAGCAATCAATCCATTCTCCCCTTTAATTAGATATTTGTAATTAAATAGATTCAATAATTAATAACAACAGTAGGAATTAAGTCCTCGTGGGATCGATATTTTTATACTACTTGAACGATACGTGCGCTTGCGTTATACGTGTGTGTTTACGCCGGTCAAGTTTTTGGCGCCGTTGCCGGGGACTTATATTTCTTGAGTTATTAATTTTGAAGCTATCTAATTTACTTGTATCTAATTTTCTTTATTTTTATCTGTAATTTTATTTCTTTCTTTTGATTTCAGGTGACTTAAAATGGAACACTACTGGGAGATTGAGAGACTACGTGCTTTACAAGAAGATACACCCCAAATCTGGGAGCAACAGTCCGGTTTTCTGAGGCCTGTTGAACAGCCCAATGATTATCACTGGATGCCAGAACCAAGCAATGCTACATTTGTTCATCAGAACGAAATGGGGAGATGTGTGATTTGTGACAGTAACCACCCGAGCGATCAATGTATATATCGATCAGAGTGGGAGAATTTCTGGAGGCAATCATGCAATGAAGAGCCATCACATTTCACAGAGCTACATTTTCCATCTTATCCACCATCTACCTTTGATCTTCATCCACAACCAGAACCATCAGAGGAAGATCAATTGATTCACATGTTCAAGGAACAAGCAGCTCAATTTGATGCACAAGTTCAGAGTAACACAGAATCCATACAGAGAATGACAGATCAGATCAGACAATTAACAGAAAACCAGAACTACATACCTCAAGAATCCGTTCCAGATGACACTGATGATGAGCCTTCAATTACCAATCATTTCACAATGACATTTCAACAGAGGAGAAGGCTGAGAGCAGTATCAACAACCAGAGAGGTATCAGTTCAGGAACCCGAACCGGCAAAGTCTCGATTTGATTTTTATTATTCTGACTCTGACGAGGAGGAAGCTGATCCATTTATACAACTGCACCAACAACGGAGGATCAAACTTTCAAGCCTCAACATGAAGATCTTGGAGATTCTTTTGCACAAATGTTTGAAGAAGATCTACCTGAGCCAATTATTTCATCCAGATCAGAGGATGAAGACCTAAAATCTGACATTTCTTTTCATCCTCAGGTTGAAAATTTTGAAACATGTATTTCACAAATGACAGATGAAGAGCTGAATGCAGAAATTTTCAAATACATCTGCAAAGAAAAGGTGGAGCAAAAAGAAGCGCAAATGGAAGAGCAACAGTCAGACCAAAATAAAGATCCAGAGCATTCAGGAAAAACATCGCTGTTTTGGGGAGTACAAATCAAAGATATCGTCCAGAAGCTTGACAGAATGGAACTTCCATTCCAAGTCAAGCATCATACGAGACCTCCTGATTTTCTTTCTTTCTTTTCAGGAACCACTGGAGCAAAAAGGAGTAAAAAGGTGGCACGAGCACTGAATGAGACAAAATTCTTTTTGCCACTTTACCGTTGGAAGAGACCCTTCAAAAGCAACGCTCACGGGATTGTCTTTAATCGGACATCCAAAACAACATTGAAACCTCCTTAACAGATGATTCATTCACGTCTGGCTGAAGACGAAAAATTCAGCGCTAGCAGGGAGGTAACCCATGCAATTTGTTATGATTATTTTCATATTTTTGTGTGAACTTTTTAATTTTGTGTGTTATTTTTGTAGGGAAAGGCATAAACGAAGCATTTTAAGACAGAAGGAATTGTGTTTGGCTAGCAAAATATAGAAACAATTCATTAGCGATGGCTGAATAAAGAATGAAATCTTGAGACTCATTCTAATGAATTTATATCAAGCGAGTGGCGTATTGCGTACACAATTCCGTTGCCTTAATTATTGTTTTGATTCGCTTTTCTGTTGTAATTATCTTTATTTTCGTAGACAGGATCCAGACTTTTTGACCTTTCACGATTTTTTGTTGTTTAGCAAACAAACGTCCTCTGGAAGATACTTCTGCTATTATTACTCACACCTTTTTCAGGTACTATAAATTCAGCCCGTCATTGCACTTTTAAAGGCATCCTAATTTGAAAAAAATAAATACATAAAAAAAATGGAAGCCACCTCAAGAAGACGAGTTGAAAACATTTGTGTGTTTTGCGGAAGTACTGTTGGTACTAAACCACAATACATAGAAGCAGCACAGGAGTTGGGTCGAGTTTTAGCTGCAAGGAATATGCACTTAATATATGGCGGAGGAAATCTTGGACTTATGGGGATCGTTTCAAAAGCCGTACAAGAAGGAGGCAGTCACGTTTTGGGAATCGTCCCAAAACCCTTGGCAGAGGCAAATCTTATTGGCTCATCAAACGGAGAGGAACTGATCGTATCAGGTATGTCTGAACGCCTGGTAGAAATGATTAACCGTGCTGATGCTTTTATCGCTTTGCCAGGTGGCTTGGGTACATTGGAGGAAATTTTTATAGTTCTATCTTGGGCGAACCTGAACATACACCAGAAACCGCTTGGACTACTCAACGTTGATGGATTTTATGATTTTCTTTGTGTGTTTCTTGATGATGCTCGGAGAAATGGGTTCGTTTCAAAACCTATGAAAGAACTCCTCTTCACTGCCAGACTTGCTCCGGATCTGATAGACCAACTTATAGCCTATGAACCACAAGTTGACCCTATCCTATCAAAGATAAATTGGTCTGAGGACGATCGTGGTAAGAGGCGTCGAATTAATCTGGATCTTAACCTTTAATTTCCTGTAGATTTCAGCTCACCAGGTACAACCTTCTAACTCTCCTTTTACTGTTTAAGACATTGGGGACAATGTCTCATTTAGGTTTAGGTTGGGGGAGGGATTAGTTGATTAGTACCTTGTTTTTAGTTTGTATGTTGTTTTTATTTTTAGTCCAAAATTTTTCGAAAAATACAAAAAAATTGAAAAATTTTCAAAAAAATTACAAAAATATTTTGCATTTTCGTATTTCTGTTTTGACTAAAAAGGTGAAATTGGTAAAAGGTAGCTGAGTAAGGAGTTCTCACTCCTGATACGTATCTCAGACCATTTATTTCGAAAAAAGTTAATTTTTTGTTTATTTCCTTTTAAATTATTTAATTTGTGAATTCTCCATAAATCTGACTAAAATGAATCTTCATATGTTCAGTTGACAGGTATTATGAACTTACATGGAACATACAGTCATGAGCTAAAATTGAAAAGTTGTAATATTCCGTGCTATAGTTTAATTGGAGGAATCATCTCTAAATAGTGATGGAGTAAAAAAAAAAAAAAAAAAAAAAAAAAAAAAAAAAAAACGTCCGAGATCCGGGTTATTAAGTCTGTAAGGGTGTTTTAACACCTAGTGCCCTAAAACCAACTGGTTTGGGAGTCACTGGCCCAAAGCTCGTTACATGGATCGAAGATGCTGCAAAAATATATATATCTGAAGTCTGAGTAATTAAGTTCGTAGGGGTGTCTTAACACCTGGTGCCCTAAAGCCAACTGGTTTGGGAGCCACCGACCCAAAGCTCGCTACATAGACGAAAGATATTGTATATAAATAAAAAATAGAAAAAAATCAAAGAAAAAATCAGAAAAATCAGAAAAATTATTTCATTGCTACCAAAAGGTGTGAAATCTGAGAGAACTTTAGGACAAAAATATTACTCTCTTATCAACTGCACTTATGACTGTTGTGGGCAAAAATGAGTTGATTAATATTCTGTTAGCTGTGTATAGGGAATGGTAAAAATAATCGGAGAATTTACTTATTCGGTAATTTAGAATGAAACAAAACACTAGTAACTTGGAGTAGAATTTTCACCTGATTAGTCACTATTTTCTTTATTCTTTTCGCTTGTCTTTTGCTTTTGTGTGCATTAGTTTTACTAACTTTTTACTTTTGTAAAATGTTTGTGGGTATCATTGCTGTAAACCCTCACGAGACTACACTCGTCCACTAGGGACACCTAGGGTTTAAAGGCTTGTTGCATACGCTAAATGCAACCGTGATCCCTACGAAAGTGGCTTAGTTAAATTTTATTATGTTATGTTTATTTTCTGTTTTGCTCGAGGACTAGCAAAATGTTAGGTTTGGGGGTGTGATGAGTGGTATTTATATCACTATTTCCCACTCATTTGACCTAATGTTTTGTATTGTTTCTCGAGATTTATGAACGTTTTGATGTGTTTTGTTGTTATTTTGCAGATAAATAAAGTTTGGACAGCATTGGAAGCAATTTGGGACAAAACTGGTCAAAATTGCGTCAACTGGAAAAATTCCATCTTCTGCGCGTCGCGCCGCGCAATGCCGTGGCGTCGCGACGCCCAGCGTGCACCAGAGATGCTAAAATGCGCCGTGGTCAACGGGTCAACAAGTTGAAAAGTTTGACTTTGCTAACATGCGCCTGACACGTGTCACCATCACAACGGAGATGCTAACGTGCGCCGTGCCACGTGTCAAGATATCATTGCTCGGACGGCCACCGCCTCACGTGTCATGCCACGTGTCGCCACATCATCGTCCACATCAGCAGCCACGTCAGCAAGTCAAAACCGAGTCAACATGCCACGTCATCATCATCCAATCACAGCGCGCCACGTGTCAAGCTCTCATTCGTCCGACGGCCGCCGCCCCACGTGTCATGCCACGTGTCGCCACATCATCACCATGACGCAAGCAATGACGTCATGAACAGTTGACACGTCAGCTGACGTAAGCGATGACGTCATGAACAGTGCCACGTCATCGGATAAGATTTGAGCCGACCAACCAGCGCGTGACACGTGTCACTGTAGCTCCGTCGCGACGCTGGCCGCGCCGCGCGACGGCGCACCCCATCGAAGCCTATAAATTCAGAACCCGATTTCAGAAATTTGTATCCCATCTCTCTCTTCAATTCCTTCTAAAGAGAGAGTTTCTCTCTCTAAAAGTCTTTAGTTTTTACTTTTTTTAAGTTTTGTAAATAATTTTAATTACTTTTTGTAATAATAGTAATTTAATTTTTACTTTTTACTTTCTTTTTACAGTTTTTACTATTTACTTTTTACTTTTTACTGTTTTTACTATTTACCGTGATGCGGTAATTTCTTTATGTTCGGGTGAAAGGTAATTTCTTTTACTATTACTATTTAGATTCATCTCCCTTAAAATAATATATTTACTATTAAATTGGACTTAATCAGGATACCGCCAGATTGGTCGGTGTAGGTAATAAAACATATATTCCGCCTTTATGGCTGGTTATTTTGGTTCCGCCTTTATGGCTGGTTATTTTGGTTCCGCCTTTATGGCTGGTTATTTTGGTTCCGCCTTTATGGCTGGTTGATATTAATCACAAGTTATATATTATTTTAATGGAGATATCTAAATAAGTAGTAGTAGAATTAATTCCTTTTACCTTAACATTTCATTTTATTTTACTTTTCAGTATTTTTATTTTATGTCTTTTATTTTATGTTTTTACTAGTCCTAGTTATGTGTTAGTTATCTAGGGGTTGTGATAACTTTTAATATCAATAGTTTATAAGGGATTTTTATAGTTTGGGTAATTAATAAGTTTACTTATTAAGTCTTAAGCTTAAAGCTTCTTATTGTCTGATCACCAATAAGATTGATATGGTAAATCTAAAATGAACTAGACATAGGGATTTTAGGTTTCAGCCTTAGACTTAATAGCCCACGATCTTCCTTGAGGATAGATTTCCTTACAGGATAGGAATATACCTGTAGGGCGGGGGTAGCCATAATTGGAACTTAGACTTAATGAATCCGTAGGTAGGTAATGTGTTGACATAGGAATATGGTTCAATTGGGTTATACTGGGTATTTGTAGTTGACCATCGGAAGAGGCTTTTACATAATTTAGTGTTCCAGGTTAGTAAACAGATTTATTACACAAACATAAAATAATCACTTCATCTTTTAAATGATATTAAAAGAATTCACAACCTTATATCTTTTTATCTGTATTTTCCTTAGTATTTTCTTTTATCTTTTTATTTATTTATTTAGCAAATCTACAATCAAACCAAATCAATCAAGCAATCAATTCCATTCTCCCCTTTAATTAGATATTTGTAATTAAATAGATTCAATAATTAATAACAACAGTAGGAATTAAGTCCTCGTGGGATCGATATTTTTATACTACTTGAACGATACGTGCGCTTGCGTTATACGTGTGTGTTTACGCCGGTCAACGTTCTTACGAATTTTCAGATTTTTGCCTTCGCGTGCGTCAGGCATTCGAACGCCCTACATATTTTTCATGCACAGTCTGTATTTTTTCTAGAAATTTTCTTAACTACGCATGCGATTTACTATTTACCAACACTGGTTGATAAGTTCTTAAGATTGTTGTACATATAGTGTCATTAAACTAGAAATCAACATGCAACAAACAAATCAAACCAGAAAAATACCAAAAACCCTAAAAACCTAAAACCTAAAACTGTAGATTAAAAACCTGTAATATGTAATGACGAATCCAAGTCGAGATCTCTCTCTCTCTGTCCTTAAGAACTTATTGGCCCCATCACAGGTGCTTTACGGATTCGCAATTGACCAATGTTCTCCCAGAATAACTTGGTTCCTTCTTGTCCAATGAGCACTCATTGACAAGTAAATGAACTAGGAAAATAGGAGGAATTCTCTCTCAAAACCAGAAGAAAACAGTGACTCAAAACGGATTTTTGTTCTATGTCTTTTTTGGAAATGATTGCCTCTTTTATAAGGCATGGAGGGGTGCCAAAATGGCACCTCTTGGGGGTGGGATGCAACCCTCCTAAGGATTGCAACATTCCCTTGCACCCCTAGTGTCAAAAAGACATAAACACCCATCCTTTAATGAATATTGCAAGAATTTCCTACAAACCTTGCTTGAAATATGGAAGTAATCTCGCTAGTTGTACTATTAAAGACTATTTCACAAAGCCTTGCTTTTTGTATTATTAACTATTTTAATTTTCATATACAGATTGAATTATTTGATTTTGATATACAATTTGTATCTTAACAATATGATCAGTCATCATTTTGTTTTGATGTCATTACAACAAAAAATGAAAATTGAAATTGACATAAAGATATGTAAAATGAAAATGGAAAATGGATATCGAAATGTGACACACAAAATTTGAGTAATCCATCTGAATTGAGGAGAAAAAAAAAAGGAAAGAAAAATATACTTCCTATTTCAGCCGTTGAAGTTCAAACTCAGAACCATCTTGAATCTAACCCAATAATTTCCCACTTGAGCTACTCTATTACTTCATCAAATTCATACCATTAAAAATATATAATTATCTATTACATATTATTCTGACCCGACATGACCCGACCCGCGCAGGTTACTCTTCCTCTTTTCAGATTTCGGGTCTTCTTATCTATATGACCCGACCCGATTGGGTATCCTAAAATTTTAAAAAATCCGACCCGATCGGGTATCCTAAAATTTTAAAAAACCCGACCCGATCCGACCCGTTAACACCCCTAATATCCGCGTACCATACCCAACCTGTTGTCATCCTCGAAAGAGAATACTCTCGCTTAAGCGCACGTGTCAGAGAAGTATTATAAGTAATTGAATAGTAAGTGATTCACTTGCCAACAAGATATTTAATGTAATAGTGATATCATGTCATTCATATAATAACCTAAAAATACATTATCACATGTCTTATATAGTTAAAAAAAAAAAAAAAAACTAAATATATGATAGTTTTGTTTAATACAACTCATATATATTATATAATTATTAGTTGGTAGTATAATATTACGCATATAACGGTAATACTAAAAAATTACTCAACGTTGAGATATTCTCGTTATAATGACCAAATGAGGGGAGGATTTTCGGAGAGGAGCAATAATAAAAAAAATTGGAGGCAATGGCAAAACTGAGTTCTAGTGGTGCAGTTAGAAAAATAATTCAGTTAAAATTAAATTTGATTTTTTACAAAAATTTCTCATTTTAATGGGGGTAAAGTAAAATTAAAAATAAGATTTTTTAATTAATTTGTCAAATATATTTTAACAAATTATTGAATTGAATGAGAATGACTGCCGCGACTCTGCCTCCCGTAATGGGTTTCACTTGAAACCCACAAATATTTGCTTCTCAAATTATGCCATTGGATTTCCAGGAAAGTGATTCATTTGCTTCACATTATCTTGACCAAATACATGGGCAAATTAAAGCTAGGGTCCAGTGAGCTACTAAATATTAAATCCATGCTCCCAGATCTCCAAGCATCAGATGTTGATATTTCACAAATTCATTGTCTCATGGTTGGTGGAAGCAACCTTGCATGTCATGCTATTTTAACCCTAGACTTCTGAGGATGTACTAAAAATATATTTATTCAGTGTCATATTACATTTTAAATGATATATTTACAGATTTATATTCTATTCTTAAAAAAAGAGATCAAGATGTTGCTTGCATAATAGCTCATGTCTTTAGATGAATCACCAAGAACAAACCAAAAATGGGAAAAAAAAACTGCAGATTGCAAGTAGCTAGGTTTTGCATAATAAGCTGTCCTGCATATGATCATTTATATAAATTATTGTTAGTAAAGAAAATCGCCTTACCACGAACGAGTTCATGAGGGACGAAAAGGAAAGACGTGCCAAAGGACGAAAAGCAATCAGTATGATGAAGAAAAAGCAGACGAAGGACGACAAAGGGAATGGTTATTAGGACGATTACCATGCAAACAGACATGTTGTAGTTAATCCCACGATCTAGCGGTTGGGCAGTAACTCCCCACGGTCTGGCAATTATCGCGCACAATTCAGCAGTTGAACGCACGATCCATGGTTACGCGCAAGCATGAAACGTGGGGAAGGAAACAGAACCGCTCAAGCGGTTGACAAGGCTCTCCATTATAAAAGGCCCATGCTTTGGAAAAAAAATGAAAATTCATAACGAGCAATTATTTTAATTTCCTAATTTTAGAATTGTAATTTGTGTGCTTGTGTCCCTTGGAGGTGTTTTCATTAAATTGAATACCTCTTGCTGGGACTTTGTCTCGAGAGGTTTGGTGAAGAAATCCATTGACGGAAAATTGTGCAAACAATCTTGTAGCTTAAATATTCATCGATACTAGTTGAAACATGATTATTAATTTATCAGGATTTTCAATGTTGAACTGAATTTATATTATCACTAAATTAATTATCATAATTAATTTAATGTTCAGTGCAATATTAAATCATAATTCTTATTTAATAAATTCCATGCATGGATCTATTTAGGAGTTTGGACCATCTCATGCTATAGAGTTATGTCGTGTATTGGTGTTGCCAGTTCATTTTTATTCAGAAGAAGATTTTGATACTTGACACTATTGCATGTAATTAATGTATTTAGTTCTCATAAATAATGATTTTGACAAGTTCAATTTTTGTTGGAAAAACATATTTGAAGCTTTAACTTAGAGCTAATGAGTGAATTGAGACTTGCCTTTCTTATATATACATGTAAATTATTCAAACACATCAACTGTAGCTTTTATCTCTTACTCTTCTATGGTCTTCATAATATCTCATTTTTATTTATTTATTTATTTTTTAGAATATTTGGAAATCCCGCAGCCAAAGCACTTATTCCGGGCTTAAGCAGAACAAGTAAAATCATCGGCTGTCTCGAGCTCTTACAAGAAACGCATTCACTGAATTCGAACCTAGGACCTCAAGATGAGATCTTAAACCCTACACCACCAAGTCACGTCCCTTGGAGACTTAAATTTTAGGAGTTTAAAAATATTTAGCGAGGATCGAAAGCAAATTGGATGAAAGTCCCAATTTACACCAGCTCTTTGAATTTTCAAAGAACTGATATTTAATGATAGTTGTATTCATAATATCTCATTACCCTCTTAAATGTAAAAAATTGAACTAAAAGTGATTGTTTTAGGATGAAAATTTGACATCAATAGTTAGCATGATATTATAAAAGTTATAAGAGATAATTAATAAAAATAAAAATAAAAAAGTGACAATATTCTCCCAACATTATTTCTTTGTGAAAAGTGTGGGAGAAACTTTAGAAGATGATCCCAAGTTTATATAATTATATTGACCATTTAATTCCACAAAATTTGTGGCAGACAAATCCTTTCGATGATTAGTGTACTTTCAAATCAAATTAAGGCCTTGTTATGTCTTGAGAAGCAAGAGAATCATTATTAATTTCAGAGCTCCAAATGAGACAAAGAGGATTCTTAGAGTAAAAATTATGTTAAATTCGAAATTTTTTTAAATTATATTAATTTTAAATGAAAACTGTTAATTATTTATCAATATATTAATTTCCGCTTCAAATTTTAAGAAGATCATCATTCTTTTATAATGGATTTTTGAAAATTGATACATTTTAAAAAAATTTGAATGAAATTTAAAATATCTTGAAAGCCTTCTAGTATGACTAACTTTTCCTAATCTATTGATAAGAAAAATGATAATTTTCCTTTTTTTTTTTTTTTACATGATTAAAGAAACAATATTTCGTCCACTAGTGTATTTTTTTTTTTTTTGGATCTGATTTTTAGTAATAGAGCTTCCATCACTTTCAAATTCAAAAGATTAGACAAAGCAAAAATGGGACCTCATCTTAAGTACAAAATATCTAACACAGTAAAGGAGATTCTCTATAATTTCAACTGCAATTCTGCATCCCTATTTCAGGAAACTTTAATTTATTGTCTTGCACAAAATGCAAAAAATACTAATCGCTTGAAAAGAAAAGGAAAAAAAAATGCAATTCAGGATATATATATTCGTTCAATTCGATTCGCGTTAAAATAAATAAGAATTTAGAAAAAATGGATTCGTTTAATAAATGAATCGATTCGAATAAATGGATCGATTCGATTCGTTTCGTTTATTAAACGAATCGAATACGACTTTAGGCTTCCTGATTCGTTTATTCGTAAATGATTCGTTTTATTATTTTCATTTACTAGTTGATGTTATTTTTCAATTAAGATTCAAGTTGTTACCGATTACCACATAAACATAATATACATGTGTGTGTATATTATATTGCATTATATTATATTATATTAGTCCTCAAGGGGCGTGACTTGATGGTATAAGGTTTCGTATTTAGCTTTCAAGTCCTGGATTCGAATTCAAGGTGTGAGTTTCTTGTAAGAGTCTGGGACAGCCGGAGGTTTTACCTGCTCGGCTTAAGCCCGAGTCTGGTAGTTTGGCGGCAGAGTTTCCAACGTTTCCAAAAAAAATATTATAGTATATTATATTTGGTGAATCATTTTTAGTAAATTTATTAATTGTGTATTTCATATGTATATATTTATGAAAAATTAATATAAATAATTTACGATAATTTATGTCATAGTATAATGTCAGGACTAAACAGATATTCGTATTCGATTTGTTTAGTAAATGAATCAAATACAAATCATGATATTAGAATTTGTTTCATAAATGAATAGAATGCAAATTCATCATATTTTGATTCGATTCATTTAAATTTCGATATAAAATTATTTCATCAATTCATTTTATTATCCCCTAATATATATATAAATGTTGTTTGCACTCTTATTTTTGAGTATCGAAATTTGTTGAAAATAATTAATTTATTAACATCATATGTCAATCTAGGCGACACACAATAATATTGGTCTAGTGATATATTATTGTCATGTATAACAATCACATTTTACCAAGAACTTAATTTGAGACATTTATAAATATCGTTGACTCTCATAATCACAAACATCTTCTGGATTAACGATATTCATTTGACATAATGTCTCAGGACATACACATAAAATATGAATGTAATAATGTGTAGTTAACAAAAGCCTTTTTATTAATAAATAATAAACTATATTACAAACATTATGCCTTAAACCATTACATCCATAACCGGTTTTAGGGCATACACTCTAACATCGAATACGACTTTAGGCTTACTGATTCGTTTATTCGTAAATAATTCATTTTATTATTTTCATTTATTAATTGATGTTATTTTTCAACTAAGATTCGAGAAGTTGTTACCGATTACCACATAAATATAATATATGTGTGTGTACATTACATTACATTAGATTATATTAGTCCTCAATGGGCGTGACTTGGTGGTGTATGGTTTAGGATATGATTTTCAGGTTTTGAGTTCGGATCCAATTGGTGAGTTTCTTGTAAGAGTCCGAGACAGCCGGATGTTTTAACTGTTCCGCTTAGTAAATAGATCGAATACAAATCATGGTATTATGATTTGTTTCATAAACGAATAGAATGCAAATTCATCATATTTTGATTCGATTAATTTAGAATTCGATATAAAGTTGTTTCGTCGATTCATTTTGCCACCCCTAATATATATATATATATCAATACTATTTGCACTCTTTAAGTATTTTTGAGTATCGAAATTTGTTGAAAATAATTAATTTATTAACATCATATGTCAATCTAGGCGACACACAATAATATTGGTCTAGTGATATATTATTGTCATGTATAACAATCACATTTTACCAAGAACTTAATTTGAGACATTTATAAATATCGTTGACTCTCATAATCACAAACATCTTCTGGATTAACGATATTCATTTGACATAATGTCTCAGGACATACACATAAAATATGAATGTAATAATGTGTAGTTAACAAAAGCCTTTTTATTAATAAATAATAAACTATATTACAAACATTATGCCTTAAACCATTACATCCATAACCGGTTTTAGGGCATACACTCTAACATCGAATACGACTTTAGGCTTACTGATTCGTTTATTCGTAAATAATTCATTTTATTATTTTCATTTATTAATTGATGTTATTTTTCAACTAAGATTCGAGAAGTTGTTACCGATTACCACATAAATATAATATATGTGTGTGTACATTACATTACATTAGATTATATTAGTCCTCAATGGGCGTGACTTGGTGGTGTATGGTTTAGGATATGATTTTCAGGTTTTGAGTTCGGATCCAATTGGTGAGTTTCTTGTAAGAGTCCGAGACAGCCGGATGTTTTAACTGCTCCACTTAGTAAATAGATCGAATACAAATCATGGTATTATGATTTGTTTCATAAACGAATAGAATGCAAATTCATCATATTTTGATTCGATTAATTTAGAATTCGATATAAAGTTGTTTCGTCGATTCATTTTGCCACCCTTAATATATATATATATATATCAATACTATTTGCACTCTTTAAGTATTTTTGAGTATCGAAATTTAATCAAAATAATTAATTTATTAAATTAAATACATTAGTTTTTGAATTAATTATTCGATATTCAAGAAATACAAATAGCACTGTTGAGATATTGTATTTATGTATCGATGATTGAGTGACATCTTTAAAGTGGCTCATTAATTAAATAATTACAACAAATACATGTGTGGTGTTTTTCTAATTACATGTATAATGCACAATCATCCAAGTTTTTGAACTCCCATGCTCACTATTCATATTCAATCCAATTATTGATAAATTCATCTCAAACCCATTACCTTTTGCTAAATCTATCCTAATTTAGATACCTAACCAGAATAAAATGTATATAAATAAGCAAATAATGTAGTACTTCATGAATAAAAAACCAATATATTTAAATGGTAGATAAAAATAAATATATAAAGATTTCAAACACCTGTTAAATAACAACCACAAAATACAAAATAAATATGGAAAAAATAATTAAAATAATCATATTCCATGAATATTGCTCTTTAATCTCCAACATTGAATGTCTATGTGGTATATGGCTTCAATAATTTATTACGACTATGCCAACTCATGGAATATTATTATAACCCAACACAATTTTTTTTTTGAATCGTTGGAAATTCCGCTGTCAAATCACTCTTTCCGGACTTAAGTGGAGCATGTAAAATTCTCGGCTGTCACAGCCTCTTACAAGAAACACACTCTCTGAATTCGAACCCAAGACCTCAAGATAAGATCTCGAACCATATACCACCAAATCACGACATTTGAGAACTATAACCCAAACACACACATATATAGTGAGAGGATCTAATGAGGAGAAACATTTATATTGAGCAGACTCAATCCTATTCTGTCAAATGACAGAGCAAATATCCTTATAATAATTTTTTAATTTTTAAATTAAAATTA
This sequence comes from Zanthoxylum bungeanum, assembly GCA_019454045.1. Lineage (NCBI taxonomy): Eukaryota > Viridiplantae > Streptophyta > Magnoliopsida > Sapindales > Rutaceae > Zanthoxylum > Zanthoxylum bungeanum. The sequence continues at coordinate 479,729 of SKCR01030640.1, forward strand.
TGGGATGGGTGAGTTAAATAGAAAACTAGGATTAACAACTGGGTTGGTGGGACTGCCTCTAATAAGAGATTTCTTAATTTATTAAACAAAGAGATACATTAAAAGACAGAGAAAATACACATTTCAATATATTAAAAGACAAATAATACTGTATTGAAATTTATGTATATATTTTTATTTTTAATATGTCCCTTATATATAGGGATGACAATCAAGACATCTCGTCTCGATCAAATCTCATTCTATCTCGTTTCGATTATTATTTGAGATAAAAAAAAATCATCTCTAATTCCGATTGATATTTTGAATCCCAAATTCCCATCGGGGGACTAAATTCGGTTGATCTGTTCACATCCATATTTACGAAAGAGCTAAGACCTTCAAAGCTCGAGTATTAATTATTTTCCCAAAAGAGTGAAAGTACTTATATATAGTCAATAATAATCCGGTGTGGAGACATGTACAATTACCAATCCATACAATGGCATACTAACAGTAATAGAAACAAATAAAGTCAATATTCCATACAACATGACATGATCAACGGCTCTAAATTCAATTTAGAAAGTGGACAAGATAGAGTTATTTTGGGAAACATAATGCCACGTAATCAAATGCCAAACTGGCATTGGCTCCAATTTGGATTGCATAAAAAATTCACATCCACGAGCTTGAAGAGCTTCATAACATAGTTTTAAAAACCGGACTCCACCTGTCTGTTGAATCGATCCGGATAAATCCTAAAAATTGAAAATTTAAAAAATCAATTAAAATCGATCAAAATTTATATGGTAGATGGGTCATGCTAACGAGTGCTCTAAAGACACTCATTAAAAATTTATTTTAGGAAAATTTTCACATTATTTTTTATTTTTTATGTGAATGTAAAAAATTATCAAAATATTAATTAAATTTTCATTTTCTCATGAAAACTTTCATAAAATGGATTTTTAACAAGTGTCATTAGGGCACTCATTAACATTTCTCATATTAGATTAGTCGGTTTACTAATTTTTTTAAATAAAAAATATTATTTTTTATAATTTTTAATTAATTAAAATTATTTATGATCCTATCTGATTTTATTGATTTAATTGACGATCAAATTAATGATCTATTAAATTTTTTATATCACCCTTCCAATTTTTAAATCAATGCTTTATAAAGCCTCTAGCTTCTATTCGTTTCTCTTCATCTTTCAATCAAATTTAGTAGCTCTGATTACTTTCTCTCCATCTCTTAGCCATTGTAGCTTTTTAAATCTCTGCAAACTTTATCTTGCATCTTCATTTTTCCTCTGTTTTTTTTTTCCACCATTTTGTTGCCATTTTTGTCACAAAAAAGCTATGTATAAGTGGGATAAAACGCATAGAGAAGATAGAAATAGGCAAGAGAGAAAGAACCCATCTTTCTCTTCGAGTCTTCTCGATGAAATCTACCGTTCAATTGACGATGGCGCCACAAAATCACCAGACTTGAAGTTTTACAGAGAACCCATTAATAAAAAACAGAGCAAAAGCAGTGGCAGAACCAACAAATGTATCGGAGAAGAAGAACAAATGTCAAGTCTTCAGCGAGCTTGCTTTATCGATAAGTTCATGATGGATGACAAGGCTAGCAAAAAGGCTAATGTTAAACAAAAACAGATTTTGAATGATCACGAGATGAAATTGTTTCTTGATCATGATCGTGATGCTCTGTTCTTTAGCTCCACTTCAAGCTCATCAGATTCGAGTTCTGGTGGATTCTTCTCTTCTGATAGTGATTCATTGTACGGTAAAAGATCAAGGGCTAAGCCTGTGAGAATCCAGCAAGGAGGAGTGAAGAAAACAGAGAGGGCTCTGTTTTATGAACAAAGAGATGATCAAAACCATTATAGCTCCACAACAGATCACACTCCAATGTCAATGGCATTGAAGATTTACAGTAATCTCAAGAAGATGAAACAGAAACCCATTTCACCTGGCGGCCGCCTCGCAAATTTCATCAACTCCCTTTTCACAACAGGAAATAAATTCAATAATGCAAAGAAAACAAAGAACTCAAGTTCAGTCAATGCGAGTTATGATGATGTGAAAAGTGTGATGAGGAGCTCAAAATCTAAGCAAGTGTCAACTTGTTCATCAGCTTCTTCGTTCTCAAGGTCATGTTTAAGCAAGAATTCACCTTCTACAAGAGAAAGATTAAGCAATGGGGCTAAAAGAAGCGTCAGATTTTGCCCTGTTAGCGTCATTGTTGATGAAGATTGCAGACCTTGCGGCCACAAATGTTTGTATGATAACGATTACCAGCAAATTCAAAAGAAAAATGATGTAATTATGCGAGATTTTAGTGTAAATTATGATGATGATGATGATGATGCGGCGAGTTGTTCAAGTTCGGATTTGTTTGAACTCGATCATCTTAATATCAATCGGTATTGTGAAGAGCTTCCGGTTTATGAAACCACTCATGTTGATACCAATCGTGCCATAGCTAATGGCTTGAGATTGTAACTTTAGTTTTGTGATTTTGTGATATAGAATCAAGTTATATTGTAAATTAATGTCAGTTTTGTTATTTTAATAATGTACAAGTTTTGTGGTTTTGACATTTGTGTTGCATACAATTTATGGTCAAAGTAAATTTGAATGGCGACAAGAAGGGAAGATGGGATGTGATATTCTGAAATTTTTTTTTTGAGAAATGGCTTGAATTGTCTTAAATTTTAAAGATTTAACTGATATTTTTTAGATTTGAGTTCTGATTTTGGATTAAATTTTAGACCCAACCAGCCGTTTTTATCGACAAATCAAAGAAACTTGAGAGATAGGTAGATAGATACTGACAGTTTTAATAAATAGCTTGAAGAAAAAGGAAAAAGAGAGGAGGGAAAATGAAAGTAATTAGATTTTCGCCCATGGGAATAGAGAAAGTCGAGAGCTTTTGCTTTCTTTTCTTTTTCTTTCTTTCTCTAGAATTGAATTGAATCAATGTGTCGGCATATTATGTGACTTTCAGCTTCTGAATCTCGATTAATCGAATCTCCCGTTCCTGGTATTATTTTGAGACGTTCCGTATGTGAGTCTCTTCAAATAGGATTTATTGATATTGATTCGATGATCCTTATGATTTAAAATCTGATTGTCTAAGTTTTATATTTGAATCTAATGATACACTATTTATAAGAATAGGACCCCCTTACTGTTGGGTGCATAACCCTCTCAATTATGGGGCCCGCCTGCTGTGAGAGAGATGACATATATACCCGACATATATTATACCACATCCTCGAACAAGTATTCTCTTCAAATGGTATCCTCAAAATTCGATTAATTTATTTTAATTTTACTGTTGGTATTGATAGTTAATTTCAACTGCGAAGAGCAACCTTAACCATGTGCCGTTTCTGACACTGGTAGGGCTTTAGGTCCTTCGCCATCATACTTTGTTCTCACACCTTAAAGGTTTTATTCTCATTCATTTTATGACATAATCAATGATAATTCGCTGAACGAAAATTAATCTCTATAAAAAGTAATAGAGATATTTAAATTCTTTAATTTTTTGTAATAAAATAATATAATATATATAAGAAATATATTTATATTTTTCTTAAATTTATTAATTTGTTTTTTACAAAATTGTTATGGAATATGAATTTGAATTGAATTTAGTTTATAATCCATGCTGATGGATGTTTTCGTGCAAATTTATATTGAGAATTGAAGCATGAACAATTATATATAAGGCGTCATTCATGGAATCTTATAAATATGGTTATTAATTGATTGCACGACCCATACTATATATTAAAAACTTTTGTATATTTTGAAATTCCCTACTAACACTATCAAGTAATAATTATACTTAAGAGGGGTGAATTGAGTAATTAAAAAAATTAATGCAAAATTATAAATGTTAACAATTTTAAGTTTTCAAACTTTACTAACAATTATGAAATACAATATTGATTCAAAATAAAATTACACAATCTAAATATAAGGGAAGAAATATATGACACCGATTTTATAGTGGTTCGGTCTAATCACTTGCCTACATCCACTCCATTCAATCTCCCTTGAAGGTTCCATTAAGTTCAACAACTTTTACAACCGAGAGGTCTTTGATTCAAGGCTCCTCTCTAACCTTTACACAATTCCACCATTGAGAGTACTCATCACTCACACAAGGAACTTCACACAAGTGTTTGAAGAAAAAAAAGGTTTACAATACTATTTGAGAACTCACTAAAGATTACAAAGATTGAATGTGAGTATGTTACACGAATATATCTAAGCTCAATAAGATGTGTATGAAGATGTATATAATGAGCTTATGAAAAAGATGAGAATGAAATGATCAAGAACATTTTGTATTCTCTATGATTTTGCTTTCAAAAAAATGTTAGAAGGTGTAAGAATTGAGCAAAGATGGAATATGGTCATAATTTATAGTGAAAAATTAGAGCTGACTCAACTTTCTGTCATGAAACCGGTATACCGGTCTATAGGGGTTGGTATGTCGCTGTTTGATTTCAACGACTACTGAATAGTTACTGTCGAGCATTAAATACATCCAACAACTGGATTACATATCAGTATAGACACCGATATAACTCCATGTCGGTTCCAGAGAGCATGTAAAAAATTCAGGTTCACCGGTATGGTGCATGTCGGTTCTAGAGAGCATGTTTATCCTTGTTGGGGTGCAAACAAAGTCCCACATTGGCTAGAAGTGGGGAGGATCATGGGTTTATAAGTATGGACAATATCTCCATTGGTATGAGGCCTTTTGGGTATAGCCCAAGAGCAAATCCAGGAGGGCTTAGGCCCAAAGTGGACAATATCATACCAATGTGGAGATAGGTGATGTCTTAGGTTCCTTACAATCCTTATGTAGAGCGGTATGAAGACTGATATGGTTCATGCCTGTTCCAGAAGCTGTGTAATCAGTAATGAAGACCGATTTGGAGACCGGTATAAAGTTGTCTGGTTGCAGAGAGCTTGCAAAGTGGTCCGAGAACACCGGTATACGGGTATCAGAGACTTGTATGCCGGTCTCAGTACATAAAATTCAGAAAATGCAGTTCAAAATATTTATATACTTGACCCTAAGACTTATATGGGCATGCATGAATCCTATAAACTTAGAAATACTTGAATATCAACTCACTTACATTGAGAATCCTAAGTTATAAGATCTTGCATCGCTATTTCTTCATTGAGCTTGTCTTTACGTCCATTTTGCTTCAAAAATTTTTTATATTGTGTTGCGAATATATGTCGAAGTCGTTGAATATTGCATCATTGAAATAATTTATTAAGTATCATGTTGCTTACATATCTTAATTAATAACATTAAGTCACTAAGCATATGCTAAATAACTTTTATCTTAAATTAAAATCATTGTGACAATGATCACGATGGGTTTCCTTAGTAATAGAGAAAAATAGTGAATGTGAGATTAGACGCATGATCTCAAATTTGACTTTCAATGGAATCAATTCGGTGATTTTAAGTGGGCGAGTTATTAATTGTGGGTTGCCATGCTAACTCTCTCAGGATTTTATCTGCCCATTATGTGGCTACAATTACGGTGAGCTTACTTTGAATATATATATATATATATATATTATATATATATATAATAGTATCTGTTGAACGGTTAAAATATAAATATTTCCCGCTTATTTATCTTAATATATTATGGGTGATATTGAGTTGTATGAGTGAATTGACGTGTTTGAGTGTTTTTAACAAGTCAAAATAATAACATGACTCAAAGTATTTAACTGAGAAAGAAAACGGTAAAATATAGAATAATTTTAGAGTCAGAACGCTCATCCTGAGGCACGAAGCGCGTTGAGATGCGCACAAGAGCACAAATTAGACAGAATCCAAATTGTCGTGTTGTTGTTATTCAAATTGGCGTGTAGCGACACCTATAATGGAGCATCGCGACGTGCGCATAAGAAAGCCAAGCAAGTTGAACACACTATGTGCGTCGCAACACGACATATTCGCTCCCATAAAGCCAAATTATTGTGTTGTTGTTATTCAAAGTGGCGTGTAGCGACACCTATAATGGAGCGTCGTGACGCGCGTATAAGGAAACCAAGCAAGTCGAACACACTCTGCGTGTCGCAACACGATAGATTCACTCCCAAGCCGCTATGAATCCAATTTTAACAAGAAATCATCCCCTAAACCTCATATATTAGCGCAAGTTTATCCCCAAACCTAGAGGGAAGTCTAATAACATATTTTGGAGCCTTCAGAGTATAGAATGACACCTAGAGTAAGACAAAAATGAGTGCAATCGGAGTTGGAATTTGAAGACGAAGACTACAAACAAGATTTTCTTTCTTTCATTTTCTCTCTAGATTTATTTTTTATGCATTCTTTGCCTTGTATTAATGATTATCTTATTTTTAATGAATATTATGAGTTGCTAATTCATTAAATCTAAGGTTGTAATGGTTCCCAAACATGTTTAATTAATTTTTTTATTTAATTTTTTTGGATTGTTATTGATTATTGATTATTTTATGTGCTTGAACACATATTTTATTTGTCTGGCCAATAATAAAATAGTCTTGGTAAATCTTTAGGAACTCGACAGAGGGAATTTGGGTTAGCCGTGGGAATAATAGCGTGTGATCTTATTCGTTGAATAGATTTCCCTACAGGATAGACATATACCTAAAGGACATACGTAATCAAGATTAAAACCTGACCTTAACGACTTTAATTTAAATTAATTAACATATGTTTATAATTAATTGATTAATTCTGAATATATTTACATGACCTTCGAAAGAGACTTGTGAATAATTGAGTATTTTATGTTAATAATTAGTAACGACAACTCAACTGAATGGAAAATGCATGGACTCATCACGTGCATGCATAGATAAAATTACAACCATATGTTCTTCTCACACATATAGTTTTATCTCCAAAATTATTGTTTTTCTTTATTTACTTTAAATTAAATAATCAAATATCTCTCACAACTAATAATTTAGTTTAAGTTAAGTAAGTTAATATTGATATTAATAAGAGAAATAATAAGTACATGTGGACTAAACATCCGACTAATAATCACTATATTATTTGAACGATACATGCGCTTGCGTGCTAGATTTATAAAATCGCGATCAGACTTATAAAAGGCAAATGTAAATCACAAATATGAAATTACTTAAAATCACATAGCTTAGAATACGCGAGATCACGAGAATAATGTTAGAATCAAATTGAAAGCGTAAAAAAGTTCTGTAAAATACTTGAGCGGGTTCATGTTCGTGAGTAGACCATAATAAATAATGACCTAGCTATATATATAAATCATACAATTAATAATATTTAGTACATGACAAGCATGAAGAAGAAGATTCTCTCTTAGTCAAATATCTAACATGATCAAATCATTAGAAGCGAATTTTTTTTTTTTAAGTGTTGGTGGATTCGTAACTAATTCAAACGATGTTGGTACTGAATTATTTAAAGTTTTATAATGGATTTAATTTATAGTTTCAAGTGTTCGAAATTATGGGAAAAATAACCAAACATTTAGTGAAATTAAATGAAATTCTTTTTATATTTTAAAATTAAACAAAAGTAAAATGATATTTGTGATATCTTGTTCCGAATCAGTTTCGTTCCATTCTATTTTTATTGTGATTCAAGACTTACTCGAATAATTACTCAACAGAAAATAACAGCTTTATCAAGCTAATAAAAATAGCTGTTTAGGCATAAGAATTCAAAGAAATTGAAACGGTGTGAAAATTGACAAAAGAATAGGTTCACAAGGAGCGTGATTTGGTGGTATAGGATTCAGAATCTCAACTTGAGGTCTTGGATTCGAATCCAGCGAATATGTTTCTTGTAAGAGCATGAGATAGCCGAAAATTTTACCTGCTCCGCTTAAGTCCGAAATGAATGTTTTTACGGTGAATTTCCAAGCGATTTTTTAAAAAAAAAATGGACTAAAGAATAGAATTAGATACATGCTTCTCAAGTCTCATAGAGTTCTCAAATTTCATAGAGTTGAGTTTGATTCACAAGTGAATTTATGCTTTTGCTAGTAAAAGACAAAGGTGTTTGATTTATCGGCGATCCCGAGGATTTGAGTTTCCATGCCATCGCTAGCATCTTTTATTTTCTCTGTCAATTCAATCAAAGTACAAAAAGCCAAAGTTGAAGATGATTTTTGATCCATCAACAATATAAAAGAATCTTGTTTTGTCTTTAAAGGCTCATAATTTAAGCTATAATTGTGTGTTTGGGGTTTGGAATATATGGATTGAAGTCCATACCGGCTCTAGTATTCTCGATATATAAAATTATTTTTATAGTTTCAGGTTTTTAATCATGATATAATATTATAATATAAAAAATTTGAGGTTTTTATCCATTATTTTTCGGACCTATAATAAAAAATATTTAGGAACGATAGGTGGATACCTCGCCTGAGGGCAGGCCCTAATTGAAGTTAATAAAAAAATAATATGGTTGTAAGTCATTCTCAAATAAAAATTCCTTTGTTTTTGGTCTTAATTATTTACAATTAATTTTTTTTTTCCATTTAGGGAATTCTATCATATTTTCGTTTAAGATTTCATTTTTATTACTTGTTTTGTTTCGATTTTAAAATTTTATCATGCCATAATAATTAGTATTTGCCTATTCAAACTTCGGATTTTAATATAAAAAATTATTAAAAACCCTAATTTATGATTCAGACTAATTACGAATTGAATTATTCAACAACCGTGTTCATTTGTAATGAGCCCACGCCCCGAGCACACCCAGTCACCCACTGGTCACATGCTCATGATCATACTTTCAACGTATAGGAGAGAGACCACCTAAAATTCAATTCAATTCAATTGTTTGTGGTCCAAACTTTGTATGTATTTACTGCAAAGTTTTAGTAAATCAATCCCGATTATCATTTTCATCATTTACGAGAAAGACTTATATACGTCTGACACATCACCTCAACAAATTGAAATAATTCGTTAGGCCAATCTTATTCTATCTCATTAAATCAAAGATTGACCTGGCATACCAGCGTATAAAAATATCTTTGTTATTATTGAAGTATAATGAAAAATATACTTTATTATCAATATTCAGGACCGGCCTTGGGGCGAACAAAATCCTGAGACCTCAGCCCACTAAAAATCAAAATTATGATTTCAAATCTAAAAAAATTTAATAATCATTATAACAAAGAAATCAAAAAAATATCTTTTTTTTTATTAATAGAGCCATATTTTAAAAAATCGTCTGGCGTCTCATAAATCTAAGGCGGACCCTTTTAGTATCATTAGACTTTTTGTATGCTTCCCCTCTTGTTGCCTGCATTAGTTTTGGTTTCATAGTTTAGCAAGTAACAATTGCATCACATGAATGTTGCAGGCATCCCTCATGGAAAAAAAAAATGGTCTATTCGGGTCACGACAGTCGCCGGTGGCTAGCTTGCTGGGGTAGCAAGGAAAGCCCCACCGGCACCGGCCAGCCTCGTGGATTTGGTCTCGGATTTACTGATTGTATGGGCATGATGGGGTCAATAGTCTAAAAAAAACAACAGCAGCAGCAGCAGCAGCAGCAGCACCATCACCAATCTACATCCAAATTGGAGGAGCAGGTAGTTTGGGCCCCGAGTACATTTTGGTTAGGTTCATAGTATAGACATTGAATTTATTTATGGTAAGACGGACCAGGCACAAGTTGCCACTGTATTTTTATTTCAATCACATGACTAGGTTTATTATAGGTTTGGTCCCAATTAGACATATTACACATTCACACATCAATTTGGCATCTATATCTGCATATTAAAAAAAAAAAAAAAAATAGAAGCATAGAACAAATAGAAACATTTATCCTGATATAGCTATAGGATTTTTTTTTTAATGATATTTGATAAGATTATATAGATTGATGTTTAACTTTAGTAGAGTGACTCTCAAGTGAGATGACATTTATTTATTGTTGAATCCAGCCGCATTGCATTTCCAAGATCCCTCCAAAATAACATTCGGTGGAGGATTTTCTCTTTGAAATTATGGTGCAAGTTTCCAAATTATCTTTATGTGATTTTGGTGTTTTGTTGACTTTTGAGTTATGTATACTTCTATGAATAGGAAACTCATTTGAGAACTCAATAATAACCTTCAAGTAAGAAAATTTAGAGAGTGTAGTTAGTGTGTGAGGTTTTTTGTAATATTTGTAAATTCTATTCAAATAATAATAGAGATTATTTATTTTTCCTCACAAAATACTATTTAGTGATTAAAGAATCACAAAATAAAGAGATAGAGTAAAATATATATTGATCGCTCAATAGAGAGTCTATCTACACAAGTACTTGAGATGGAAATATTGAAATATTACCTAAGAAGTCTAGTATTGTTATATATATGCTAATTTGAACTATCGACAAAATAGCAAATGTTCATGATTCAAACACTTTTATAAGTTACATGAGCACGATAATAATTACATTTAAAAAAAAAAAAAAAAAAAAAAAACAATGATCTCAAGAACAAACGAAGTATTAAATAAAATATTATATCCCAACTAAATTGGCATCTAAGATATCATATGTTGTCAAAATTCATCAAGTATATTGCATTAAATAAATAGATAAAGTTCAATGCATAACAAATAGAAGAAATAAAGAGGAGTCTAAGCTAAATAAAAAAAAAATATTAACCTCGTTAAAACCTTTTTCAGTAAACTCAGAGAGAAAACCTGAGAAATGAAAGAATATCAGCCTTCAACCAAAAACTTTGCTAAACAAGAGCAAATAAAACGGAAAAATAACTAAGATAATTTATAATTAAGAAATAAATTAACATCATGAGAAAGAAGACTCATTAACTGAGAGGAAATTTCATCCCAATAAGTGAACTCATCACAGGCACAAACAATATTGGCTAAGCAATCGATAATTGAATTAATATCACAATAGACATGAGAAATCCAAAAATTCATATTAGTGATCAATTGTAAATAATTAAGCCATCTATGACGAATAGATCAAGGAAGGGCAAGGTTGTGATTAGAAAAAAGATGAACCACTAGCATAGAATCAAACTCCAACCAAAGATTAGGCCAATTCAACTGCTGCCACAATCTTAAAATAATAAGTTGTGTTAAACCAAGTTTTTGACCATAACCACCTAAATAAGATCCCAAATTAATGATCTTTAAAAACATCGCCACTAGCTAGCTTTCAAAAGACCATTCGAATTCGCTTTAACCCAACCAATAAAAGAAGTTCTCCAATAAAAAAATAAAGGTTTTAGGAGCCATTCTCAAAGAAAAAGGAATACCTAAATCCATCATAATATCTTTATCGCTGGCATAGGAGACATAACGAGGACAATAATTTATCGAATAAATAATATTAACAGTATAAGCAACCTTGATTGAATGGATAGAAGCTCTAATGTCACCTAAACGGACATCATTAAACATCTTCTAAATCTAATAAAATATAAAACAATCAATCGTCATCCAAACATTAGCAAGCTGAGAACTAAAGGAAACTACCTCAATCAAACCCTAAAGTTCCAAAACCGAAAAGGCCGAGGGGTGGGAAGCTTAATCCGTAGAAATAACCAATGCCGAAGCTCGTTAGCAAAGGAACAAGTCACGAATAAGTGATCAGAATCCTCATAAAAAGTACAACAATTACAAAGACTACAATTAGAGACCATAACAATTCCATGAGCTCGCAATAGGAATGATGAACATGAACATAGTCATAATTGGTCTGAAGAGTCAAGTCTCCATCTCTAGAGGTAACCAAATTAATCTGTCTGAGCACTCAACCTTAAGAAGCTCAATGTCCTCAACCATGCCATTCAAAGCAGGAAAGAGAGCAAATAAATCAACAGGAATATCCAAAATCCCATTATTATTAAATTCAGTTACAATAAACGCACTACAAAAATTATGCCCTTTAGCGTCCAATCCTTTAGCGTCGAAACTACTTTCGACGCTAATAATCACTTTTAGCGTCGTAAATAATATTGGACGCCAAATATCAATATTTTA